>JARHVA010004092.1:932500-1532500 GCA_037957365.1 Torreya grandis | reverse complement strand
GAGTAATATATTTGGACAATGATGACCACCAATAACTAGCTCTTATAATTTTTTGAGTTATGAATTTAGGCACAAAATGACCACCACACATTCCACTATGGAATTCTTCAATCAGGTCAACAATCTATTCTTCCATCACACATCTTAGGATAACCCCATATAGATTCATCCATACTAGTCCATTTTCAGTCAAGAGGTATTTTTGGGAAACAAGATTGAGAGTTCTTCTTTGATTCTTATCCAAGTTAGGGGGATAGTTCATATTTTTTAGTAAATAATATCTCTATACCAATGAGACATGTTAAATTGACTCAAATAATCATCAACATTAAAAACAATAGTTTTTACCTTAATAGCTTGCAAATTGGTCTCAACCATAAGCTTGGTTATACCCATCCATCTTACTAACTTGGTAGTCTAAATATACATGTCATACTCTTGTAACTTATTAACCCACCTACATCTCTTGTTAGATACTTCAGTTTGAGTCAAGATGTTCTTCACCATGGTATGTAGGACATAAGCAACAATCTATGAACTCAAAATATAAGGCTTGAATGTCTTAATAGATTTCAAGATAGTGAAAGTTTGTTTTTCCATAATGGTATAATTTAGCTTAGGACATTGCATAGATTTTCTAAATAAAGCTATATGCTTCTTGTAACCATCTTCATTATTTTGTAATAGGACAACAATAACAATATTGTATGATGCAAAAGAGAATATTTAAAATGGCTTTATGTAATTAGGTCTAGCCAAGACATGAGTAGACTTTAAATCTCCCTTGATGTCATTAAATGCTTACATAGCCTTCTCCTCTCATTTGATGATCTAATACTTCTATAACATAGAAGTAATAAGTAGAGTGATATCTACAAAATTAGACAAAAACCTTCTTACAATGTTAATTTTCCCAAAGAAAGACTAAATTCCTTTCTTGGACTACAATATAGGCACTTTGTCAATGGCTTTGACCCTTTCAGGGTCAATCATGACACCATTTTTAGACACTATATGCCCCATCAACTTGGTATTTGTTACTCCAAAGTAACATTTATTAGGATTAAGTGAAATGTTAAACTCCCAGCATCTAATTAACACTTTTTCTAGATGCTTCAATTTTTTTATCTAGTCATATAATACATAATAATGTCATCCTAATACACAACAATAAAGTGGCTAATTATCCTTATAAAATCAATGTCCATAGCTTTCTAAAACGTTTCACTATCATTCATCAACCTGAAAGGCATCCTCATATATACATACATGCCCTAAGGCATTATGAATGCAGTCTTAGGTCTCTTAGATTCCTTCACCACAACTTGGTTGAACCCTAAGAAGATGTCTAAGGTGGACAACATTTCTGACCTAGTAAAACTTTTTAGTAGGTTCTCCATATTGGGTAGAGGATAAATATCTTTTAAATAAGCCTTGGTCAAATTTTGGAAATCCACACACAAGTGGATGTCACCATTCTTTTTTTTCACAGGGACTAAATTGGTAACCCATGATGAACACCTAATGGTCTAAATGATAACACCATCCCTCAGCTTCTTTAACTCATCCCACATCTTGGTGGCCAAGATGGGGCTAATGGGCCTTTATTTCTTCTTGAAAGTCTTGCTATTAAGATACAATGGGATGATGTACTAAAATAAGTCTTCCCTATATGCTCTTATCTTAGAATAAGACCATGATAAATAGTCCTAGTACTTTCTTAGTAGTTGCATGTAAACTTACTTCTCATCTAGACTTAGGTGTGTACCTAGCCAAACCTTCCTTAAATTCTCATGAGAAACCAAGTTACACTCAGTCATGTCTTTTAAGATAATGAGTCTCTCAACTTGACTCTATTATTTCCATCAAAATATTCTTCTAACATTACCAATCCTCTAGGGAGTGTGTTTGTCTTCAGCTTAAAAATGTCTTTCCTAAATAAGGTTTCCTTTCCATCACAAACCCAAACCATGGATTCTAAGTCTATGAGATGATCGTGGAACTCGACTTTATAATTTAGAAAAAAAGTATCTGATCACCATCATCAAACACCTAATAATGATTAACATTTATTAGTATTAAAGAATGAACAAACACATACACTTGGTACTAATAATGAGGGCTCATATGTGCAATATCAAATTGAGCACCTAACCCTACAAGTCTATCAACTTCTTTGTTGATACTTCTATCATGATAACAAATATTGAATACATCAAATAATTCAAGCAAATCCCACACATCATTATGATATTATTTCAACCTTTTTTTGGTAGCAAAATCATTATAGACTTGCTTTACCACTAGATTAGAATCACCCTTGACAATCAAACTTTTAATTTCCTATTCATGTGCAATCCTTAAACCAAGCAAGACAGCCTCATACTCAGTAGTATTGTTAGTGCACTCAAAGGATAGCTTAAAATAAAACTTGAAGCACTTACCATTTAGTGTATATAATACAACCCCAACTCCATTTCTAAGATTGGAGTAAGTCCCATAAAAACACATCTTCCAAATTGTACCTTCACTATCAATTTCAACATCAAGAACAATAAGATGTTCACTAGTATCAACATTCCCAATAAAGTTTCCCAATTAATAAAGCACATCTTGGATCTTCAATTACATGTAGCATCTTTAAATATCTATAAATATTGACCATCTTACCCTCCAATGTAATGGTGGCATAAGATAAGTCCATTTGTACACTTTGACCCATGGCAGCAACCCATTTACATGATATCAACATCCCCCACTTAGGTGAGTAGTCCACAACTACCACAACCATATTCAAATACTTTCCTAGATGCACTACAAACTATACCACCAACCCCTTGACCTCTCCAACAATTAGAGCCTCTTTTGATTCCATGGCATAAAACTTACCAAAGGATGACCTAATATTAACTCTAATTAAATTTAAGACACCCAAGGGCATCACATTATAAGAAGCTCTAGATTCAAACATGTAATTGTGAACAATAAAACCATTGATCAATAAGGTTATATAAAATGGATCCACATTTAGCTGACTTTCTACCAATGTAGTTCCTAACTAGACCTCTAGGGTGGTTTCAACAACCTCTTCTAATTCTTCATCACTTTTTGGGGGTGTTTTGGGTAACTCAATTTCATTTATAACTAACTTATCACCAAATTCCAAGTACTCAAATGCTCTCTTCCTATGTTCAGGTATTCTTAATAATTACACAAGTAGCATAGTGACAACTCCTTCAGCTAGAATACAGTCATTCAAAAGTCTAAATTGGAGTAGGTTAGGATGGATTTTAATCTTTTATAATGTCCTTAAAAGGTGGATTTTTTTAAAACTCATTAGCACCCTTAGGGATACTAGATAATATGGGTACTCTATTCTTGGTTAAAGCACTTCTTGGATTAGTAGCTTGGAAAACAAACACTAGTTTAGAAGCTTTAGGGACTGTTGTAGTTTTCTTAGCCTCCTTATTAGCATCCCCTAACTTTAGATTTGTAGGGGTAGTGTCTTGAGGAGAAGTAGCTTGATATTTTCTTCTCAAGTGATATTCTTTCTCTTAGGTAATTACTACATTAATTAGTAGTTATTTATCCTCAACTAATGAAATTCCCCCATCATATTTCTTAATCATCATAGAATGTATGAAATTGAAATCATGAATGGGAAATTCATATGCTTGTGCCATATTAATGTCATAGGAAAATTTAAGAGCTAGGACAATTACCTTTTTAACTACACTCCAATATTGATGAACAGTAGTAACACTAAGCAATTTCATGGAGGTAGTCATCTCACTTCAGGGGATTTGACAATTGAACATCAAAGTTTCATCACTGAATGACGTAGACTCAACTTCATTTATATCTTCATCAATAAATTTAGTTATATCACATGGGGGATACAGAAGTAAGCACTTTTCACATTAATTAATATCAATTTCATAATTTGTAGCATTCACTTTAGCATTTAATGGATCAAACACTTCTTTTTCAACCTCTCTATTCTAATTTTTGTCCATTCTTTTTGCATGTGTAGGCCTCTTCCCTTTGTCATTGTCTCAATTATGGAAAGTAGGATCCCTTTTTGCTTTATTTATATTTGGGAGCCTTTCTTGACTGGTAGAAACATGAGGGATCTGCTTATCAACTCTAGCCAACTTGTATGACATTTCTTTGACAGTAGAGGACAAAATTTTAATAGTCTCCTCAAGATTGCCAATTTTTTTGTACTGTGTCTTTTCTAGATTAACCAATCTTACATCATCCCACTTATTCATGGGCTTTCCCACATCTTTTATTTTATTCCTAATTTAGATGTCCATATTGATTTCCAACCACATGTTAGTAGGATCTTTGTCCCTCAAGTAGTACATAGCCTTCTTATTGAAGGTGTCATTATACTTTATCGAGCACACTATATTGCTAGGCCTAATGTTTATGGGTAGCCACATCATAACTTTGTTAAACAATGTATTGAAATCATAGACACATTCATTTGGGTTATTATTGATGTTTTCAAATTTAGACAAAAGAAAACATGGACCAATTCTATCATGATATTGAATTTTCAAAACATTCTTCATCTCTTCCCATAAATCAATGCATCCACGAGGAAGGGAATTGAACCATTCATGAGCATATTCTTCTAGCATGTGTATAAACAAATTGATTCACACATCCCCATGCTCAACCTGATAGTATTCAATTATATTGTGAAAATCCCTCAAGTGTTGATCACCACTCATTGCATTGTTCCCTTGAAACATTGGAATACATTTCCTTACTTCATTTGGGACTTCATTAGGATAACCTTTTATTTCATTAAAATTAATACGATATTGAAGGAGAATATTAATGGTAGAGGGTTAAAAAACTTTTTAATTATGTATAACTTCATAGGTATGCTTTTGACCACTTTATTATATAGTTGGAAAATTTTGGACAAATGCCTTCCGTCTCATGCACACCATGGAACAACTTGATTTTGCAATGATTTCTTGGGAATATTTTGTATCCATGGCCCTTTGAATGATATTATTTGGAGTGGCCCACCTTATATTTTCAATCCTATTATTTCCCTCTTATGGAGGAACTTAGATAAACATAATAATGAAAAATGCAAAAGACTTAGGTCATTTTCAACCTTTTTACCTTTTTGGCTACAACTTGCCTTTTCACATTTTAACACTTTTGCCTTTTTAATTTTCTAATACATAAATGCATTAATTTAAACTTTTGACCTAATTAATCAAATTTTATAGCCTCTCACTAATTTACAAACTACAAATTTCTAGTTTGGAAATCTTCAAGTGAGTGCATAAGGGATTAATAAAGCTAGATTAAACTATAATGCATTAAGCATTGACTATTCCATTTAAAAAAAAAGGTAATTTACTCTTTTTATGTAGAATTTATATAAGGTTATCACTACATCATTAATTATATAAGCATAAACCTCTTAATATTGGCATGCCAAAATTATAGTAGCAACATCAACAAGTCGCAAATGCTTTGTCATCTTCATATTTGTTATGGAGTCACCATGCCTCATTTTCTATTTATCCTAGTCAACATGTTGCCATTAGTGAAAGATCCAACAACTAGCTTGCACAAGCCCCTATTATTTATGTGATGTGTATGCCAATGTCGCATTACCACATCACTTTTTTCATTAATTTGAAATGTGACCATTATCCCTAGGACATGTGTTAATGAATCATTAGGTATGAATCATTGAATAGTCCACCTAGGACTAGAATTGCTAGGTCCTTGTCTGCATGATGAATACGAGCATGCCACATAGCATCCCTTTGGGTTTTTGATGTCCCCTTGTCATTAGATTTTTATTGTGAGCCATGAGATCATGCCACTTCGAGAATCCATGGGCTTTTTACACTTTACACATTCGATTTGAACCTTAGCTAACATCTCTTCACCATATGGTAGCTTCTTATTCAACCTAAATATTTGAAAAGTTAGCTCTCACTCATGTTATTGATCTTGATTTTCATGATAAAATTTGGACCATCAATCCCATTTACCATAGATTAAATACCACTAGTTATTTATTATGGATTAAATTTGACATCTACATGTCCATCATTTGATGTCCATGTGAATTTATTTTATGGGTGCACAATCATCAAATTTAAGCCCCAATAGATAATAACTAAGCTTAATTTTTATGTTCATGTACCTTTCATTTGATGTTTGCATGAAATTATTTTATGGTCATGTGACCATCAAATTTAATCCCCAATAGATAATTACCATAGCTTAAATTTGACATTCATGTGTTTGTTACTTGATGTTCATGTGACCATAAATGATGTCTACATTAACATTACATTTAAGCCCTAATGAATACTATCTGAGCTTAATTTTAACATCTTTGTGATCATCAAATACATCAACATAGCTATCACACTGCTTGTTCAACTTTTTGAAAGATGGCATCTTGAGTTAGAAAAAACATGAAGGCACCAAAATTATATATGTTCATGACATATAAAATATTTATGCTATGTGATACTTTGACCATGAGATGCTTTTCAAGAAAAAATAAAAAATACATACGTATACTAACTAGTCCATTTCTACATTTACTTTGAGCTATGTTGAACAGTCCTCCATCTAGCTTACACTATCAGTTGGGACCTGTATCGATCAAGCATGAAACATTAATTGACATGAACATGCTTAACGATTATGCAAGTCAAAAAAATTATTTGGTACTTTTCTCATCAGGTCTTTTTCTCTATAACAAATTGATTTCATTCAACATTTTTGTCTTTGGAAGAATTGATTTGAACATTTTATCCATGGTATTCCTATTTTTGGTATTTTTGTCTCAAAAACAATTATTAAAAGCTTTTTTTAATCAACACTTCTACTCTTGGGCCCTTTATTTATCAGGACAATTATTTTAGACATTTTGTCTAAGATAATTTTCCCAAAATATTGAACTCTCTCAGACACTTCTATCATAGTAACTTAGTCTACAACATTTTTGTCTTTATTGGGATAATTATTTTAGATATTTTATCTAAATAAATTAAAATTTACACTTTTTCCAAAATAATTACTCTTTATTTTGATTTTTTCATGGTAAAAATGCCTAAAGGATAAGTACCCTTCATACTTTTTGCACAGGCAAAATGCTTCAAGCAAATGGACCTATAGACTTTTTGCCATAGATAAAATGTTCAAAAGAAATAAGCCTTTGGAATATTTTCATGAATAGTTTTCTTTAAATAAATAATACTATTTCACATTAAGTAAAGACCAAATTACACTTACCTTATTTCACATGAACTTGACCTTTGAGTGAACATTTGAAGACATAAATTGGGTTAAGGACTTAGTCATTTATACTCGACTCGAGGTGGACTTAGGAATTTTCACTTGAAAAGGGATAAATTTCTTGTTATCAATTTGACCTATCAAGACCAAATTACTACCCCTATCATTTGAAACTTTCCAAAAATCAATCATTAGCCCTTTGTTGCTAGTTAAAACTAGGAATTATGGCCTTAAAAAGTAATTTTTGAGAAAAAATGTAAAAATTTGGATTTAAAAAGTCATTAAATTATCAAATTCATCTTTAGTAATGTTCAAAAATGTGAAAATAGCTTATTTCTAAAGTTTCAAATCATGAAAAGGTGTTTTAATGAGTTTCCTAAGCCTAAAAGGGCCCAAAATACCCCACACATGCCAATTTCCATATTTAAAGCATGAAAAGATTTAAAATTCTATTTTTTCATGTAATGTCAAATTATTCTTCCAATTAATTCTATTTGAAGTGGTGGGAAGCTTGAATTTCTTTTAAAAGGGAAAACATAGCTTATTTTCTCCATTTTGTAAGATAAATATGGATTACATATGGATTTCATACAATCCAGAGTAGGGTAAATCTTCATCAGTACATTACCAAGATTTAATAGAAATTACATGGTGATTCATGGCCATACAGGTCCTAAACCAGCCTCATTTTCATACTTTTCTTGTTGGTACAAAGAGACCTACTTACAGGTTTGGGAGTAGTATGAATTACTGAAGAAGGGTATAGATCTCAAATTTGGGGTGAAGAAAGTAGAATAAAAGGGATTTATGATGGTATAAGTGGTTTCTCAATTGGATTCTATATTCTCATGATCCACTTAGTTAAAGATAGGTTAAATTTTATTTCATTGCAACCAAGAAGGCAACCAATTTTCTTCAATTTCTCCTCACCTAGGCAGAGCTTCATAGAAATTCAAAATGTTTTAGAACCTTGGGAACTTTTCTTACCTTTCCATGGTCTCCTTCAAGTCTTATTAATCTAATTCAAGGTCAAAAAAATGTCACAAACTTAGCTAGTTAATCTATAGTGTAGTATGAGCTTACAAGGAAGAATGAGATGGTCATGGGAGAAGAAGTTAGCCTCAAGTTTTCAACAAATTGGTGTTTACAAGGTTTACACCAGGTTTTCATGG
Source organism: Torreya grandis (assembly GCA_037957365.1). Classification (NCBI taxonomy): domain Eukaryota; kingdom Viridiplantae; phylum Streptophyta; class Pinopsida; order Cupressales; family Taxaceae; genus Torreya; species Torreya grandis. The sequence continues at coordinate 1,524,029 of JARHVA010004092.1, read as the reverse complement.
TTTTGAAGCATAATAATTAGAGGTTATTCTTGTTTCATGACCAATAATATCCATATCCATGCTTTCATGTGTCTCAATGGAGCTTTTTTAGCTTAAGTTAAGGAATTTTTATATATTTTGAGGTTTTTGGAGAAAACCATGTTTTAATTTCATCCCCTTACACTCCAACATTGGCTTCAAAATAGTAATGATATGATGTCCATATGTTTTTAGTTTTATGATACTCCTTACCTTGATCATCTCATACCCATTCATCCTCTATTTCCATCACCATATCTCCCACCTCTTTCCACTGTCATATATTGTGTCTCCACTATGTTTTTGATCCATTTTCAACTCCTTTCATAAGTTTCACTCACCCTTCTCCATGTCATCCATCCTCACCCCTAATTTCATTTCAAGTTATATTGTTAAGGATAAAATTTTGATCAATAATCACCATCAAGTATCATCAAGAGGTATATAGACAAGAAAAGCATCATAGTATAGTCATGAAAGGATCATCTACAACTCATAATGTAGTCTAGGTATGATGGTGATGGTGATGAGATGACTTAGGGGTTTTGATCATCAAATAAGCCTTCATAAAGGTTTAAGAGAACAAATACCATGGTTATCAAGGAGATAAGGACTAAATATTCCTTTGATACCTTCTTAATGTCATAGATAATCCCCTATTTATACAAATAACCATCATACAGTCTTCTACAAGGGCATAGATATGGTCACTTTTGAGGATGGTATTTTAAGGTGGAAAAACATGGTATAAGATAGAAAATCAATTCATTATGTTTTAAATAGGTAAAATCATACCAAAAATTTGAGGGTTTAAAAAAAATTAATGACAGTCAACTCAAACAAAGGGCATGTTATAGCTATGGTAGCAAGGGTAAGCAATGATAACCCTAAGTCATGGCATGGAAAGTAGACACACTCAAGCTAGGTAAAGGAAGGTTTTTTGTGGTTTTGTGTATGAATATAAGTATCATATGGTGGATTTGGATGTTTTAAATTATATTAAAAATAATCATATCAACTAAATATCACTCTATAACCCCTAAAAAAGCACCTATAGGTCTGACTTGCAGCAAAGAAAAGCTTAATAATTAAGAAAAGTGGACCTTTTGAAGGTCAAGAACTAGTTAGTGACCATCAGGCTTAGAATTGGTAACCTAGTGGGAAAAAGAAAGATAAGGGCCAAAAATAAGATATATTATGAGGCTAATGAGACTTAAAAGATGCAAATGACCACCTATAACTACTGTGACAGTGACCTATAGGCATGTGTCTTATAGCAAGGCATAATTAGTAATAAGTTGGAGTCTTTGAGACAAGAAGGTGGAGATCACCATAAGCATCAAGGTTAGATATGATATATCACTTATCAATCACCAAACATAGTCAAAAGAGATAAACAACAAGTTCATGAAGTCATGAAAATCTATCAATGGCATCAATATCAAGATGGTAGTAAGGATCTCTTTATTGTGGTATGTTGAATTGATCTCATCTAGCATAATAATCAAGAGAAACATGATAAAATTCATAGTGATGACATCTCTAAGGCCTATTTCATTCTCCTTTCATACATGGATGATGTTATCTAGCCACACATAGGCCTAATTGAAGGTTTTCTTGATTGATTTAAAGAGCTTTTCTTGTTTTTAGGCCTAATTATTTATGACTTTTTTAGAGAAAAATAAAGAATTTTTGGTTTTTATATTAAATTAAATAATGTGTAAAACTCTCAAAGTTAAAATCATCACCTCCCAACCAACACAAAGGTGATGACCTACAGTCCTTAAGAGAAGCTATAATGCTAATCATGCTTGGATGTAGGTTAAAAGGTATTGTTTCACTATGTAAAGATATTTTTTGTGTGTTAATATTATCATAGATTTGAGAATTAAAGGTTTAATTAATGATGTCATGTTCAATGGAGACCTACAGTGCTTGAAATGAAACTATAGACATGTACTTAACCTTCACTTTCATCTAAGCAAGAGTTTGGTCAACAAAAATACATTTATTAGATCACTACCATTGATTGGTTGGCCATGAGGATCGTTAACCTAATTATATGGCTTAAGTGATAAAATAATCTTATACATATTCTCAGGAAAAGGAGACCTACAACCATCATAATATGGTACCCTATAATCAAGTTTATCTCACATGGTAGTTCACTGACCATGTATGAGGAGTTTCAAGAACACTAATACTTTTTAGGGGTCTCATATTGATGGAGGTTTAATAAAGGGTTATATTTGAGATTAATGAGGCAATGATAGGGTTTTAGTAGTTTTTGACACCTACAATAGGCCTCAAAACTTTGACCTACATCCAACTCTCATGAACATCTACATCCATATAGGATTTTGGGATTTTGAGAACCTAGAATGCATATGGATCATCCCAAGAAAGGTATAGGTCAAGACATATTGGGATTAAATATGGTTTAAGTCAAAATTCACTTTGTATGATCATGAATAAGCTAGACATGCACCTATAGTCCCCTATCTGTATAAGGGCAATTTACCTTAAAGCACAGTTAAGAGGATGGGGTATGGGAGTTTTGTCTCCATGGTGTTTTTACTTAAGGGAGATGGCATTATATGATAATATACATGAAGTTTTGTGTGAAATTAAATTCAATTAAAAATAGTTCACTTTGAGAATAATGCAAATTCTCACCTACAGTCCACTATGAAAACTTGCAGGCTTACTTTGGGGTAACTTAAAGTGGTTTGGCAAAGGTGAAGCCTTTTGAGGATAATGAAGGATAACGATCAAGCATCAATGCCTTAAGACATGAAATAATTACAAAAAAGTATCACTCAACCTATAGCCTTTCCCATAGAAAGGAGACTTATAACCTAAAAATACCTACAACTGCCTTGATGGAATACCACAATCAAAAGTATGTTTGATGGTTGAAAAGAGCTTTAAGGGTTTTTGGGCTCTCAAGAGTTTTCTTACTAGCAGAATGATTATATCCCAAGATAAAGATAAGTACAAATAATGTGAAATATTTATAAAGCTAAGGAGCCATCTATGAAACAACACTATCAAAACCCTAAGAAATCACCTACAACCATAGAAGCAAAATGGAGCCTATAGCCTAATGTGAAGGCAATCTATTGGGAAATAATGGAAGCACACAATTGATTACCAAGCAACTTAACATGTGGAAATTAACCATAATACACAAGTAACTAGAATTTCGAAACAACACAGAATATGAGAGACAATACACAACTTGTATTAATACTCATCCAGAAAAGAATACAATAAAGAGATGCCACTCTGAAGAATCCTGTTGATTCTCCAAAACCAGCACCCACACTTGGTACTACTGTGGAACTAAGAGGAACACCCTTGCTCACCTCACACACAAAAGGAGCTAACTTTGCTCAACTCAAACTAGAACAATTTACAATATATCCTATGAGTCTCTTAAATAGATCTCATGTAAACAATAATTAGACATCTAATTAAAATAATTAGATCCGCAGCTTCTAGTCTAAAATTGGCTCTTGACATGCAAACACTTGGTTTGTTAACTAACTGCCCATAAAACTTGTGTTGCACTATACCTGTACCTGTACCCCATCTAATCTATTTCCTGGCTTGTATCCCTCTTCAAGATGAATCCTGAAGACTAACCACCACACAACCTATGGTGCACCTCTTATCATCCAAGTAACCTACCACATCCGCATCTACAAACACATGTAGAAAATAACTTGACCATGCATAGCATGTCGACCTGCTGCTGGTCCCTCTAAAATACTTGAGAATCCACTGAACTACCCTCCAGTGCTTCTTTCCTAGATCGGTGCCAAACTTTCTGACAGCACCCACTGCTTGGGCAAACCTAGGTCTATGCCAGACCTCATGTGATTTCAAACACTAAATTGTCCAGCCCTTAGTGTGCTCTGGTTCTGCATCCTAAACCTTGCCAACACCTAATTCACATCAGCTCCCATTGGAGACAAAATCAACTTGTGATCTTCCATGTCTCTCATGCCAAAGAATTTCACTGCTCCAAATTCCTCATGACATGCCACTGAACTAACCTTACCCTTAGCTCAGCAAAACCCTATATGTACAAACCTAATAGCTAGCATATCATCCACATATAGTAATAAGATAATGTAGCTATCATCATCCACCTAGTAAGACAAACACAGTAGTTACCCTGACATTGACTAAAGCCATGCTTTGTCATCCACCTGTCAAAACCTGTACCACTGTCTTGCAGCTTCCTCAAGACCATATGACATAGTATTCCATCTCATGTGTCCATTCTCTCTATTCTTTAACTAAGGTATCCATTCATCTCTGTGCTTTCATATCGGCTGGAAACCCTACCAAATCTCCCATGTGGTTCTACATCATATTCCTGCCATGCTCCCACTATTTCTTGGATCCTTCCTGCTCTACAGTTAGAAACTAGTATAAAGAAGAGGAAAAATGAATTTGAGGCTTACTTACCACCTTCAATCCTCCATATGGGCGTGTGAGACTCCTTGACAACTTGTTGTCCACCCAAAATCTGTTACAGTGACCAACCTCAGTCACCACATAGTCTGCATTTGACTGATGCCAGTTCCCATGCACCTGTCCAGACTATCGACCCTATCGACGTTGGTGTCTCCTATTGCTAACATCAGTCCTCCTGATCGACGTCATTATTACCTACTACCGATGTCAGTCCTCCTGACCAACATCAGTCTTACCCTACTCGACATCACCAGCTTCGGTCTGCACATGACCGACATCCGCACCTATTTGTTTGACACTGATTCCTCCTGACCGACGCCAGTACCTGTGTTTTCCTGTGAGTGATGACTTTTTACCCATGAGCTCCTTTAAATCAAAACCCATGTCCAAACTACCCTACTCAGAAGTATCCAGCCCCATCTACTAGTCTCTATCCACCATCTCCTCCATAAACACCAAGGCTTTCTAGTTTTTAAGCATGTCAAACACATCTGACTTCCTCTTAAGAACATGCATCTCCTTCTTGCTCATGTGACCAAGCTTACAAAGCCACATATCCACAATATAAGAAGAATCAGTAATATAAACAAGTAGATAAAGAGTACCTATTTTCTTACCACCAGTTAATTCAAGTGCATCCACTATGAGAGTTCTTGTGTATCTCTCATCACCCAAATTCCCTAAAGAAATTAGCCTTATCTTCAAGATCGAGACCTGCATGACCTCCTTCAACACCCATGTGTTGGCCACCTGCAATCTCAGCTTCACTTCCCCTTTGCCAATTCTTTGGCAAGGCACACCAGCCCCTAAATAAATCTTTCCAAAGTCTCCAAAGACCTTACCATGAAAAGATACTCTATTTGGGACTGCATGGAAAGAGGCAACAGAATCTATTAAACAAGATTCTAATTTATCTAAGAAACATACTAGAGCATCCTATGCCACATCACCTGCAACATCTGCTTCTTTAGTTCCTTCATGCTGATCTTCCACAAACCAAAAATTTTAATTTACCTACTCTTTCTTTCCATAGGACCGTAAGTGACCATTCATGCTTTTTAATTCCTCCATTTTTAGCTCACTTTCTTTTGCCATTACTCTACTCCCACTCAATCAGAAACCCCTGAGAGTGACCTGTAACCAAACACAAACCCTGCTTCCTATAACCTTAGCTCTGATACCACTTGTTGGGAAATAATGGAAGCACTAAATTGATTACCAAGCAACTTAACATGCAAAAATTAACCAGAATACACAAGTAACTAGAATTCAGAAACAACACAGAATATGAGAGACAATACACAACTTGTATTAATACTCATCCAGAAAAGAATACAATAAAGAGACACCACTCTCTTCCACCTTACAGAGGCTTCCCACACCTCAAGTGTACAGTACTTCTTTCCTTAAAGCTCTCTCTCTTATGGTCCCAACACACAACTCAAACATAGAGTTGGTGTTCACCTCCAACCAGTCAGTATCCACTACTGCCAGTATACCAGTGCTCCACGCACTCCACAAGTGCTCCACGCACTCCACAAGTACACAATCATACTTCAACTAGATCTCCCCTAAATTGCAACAACCTACAACCCAAATGATCTCACCTATGGAAGGATCTTACTTGCCTTCCTCTTTGCTCTCTTTCTGAGTACACACTATACTCCAAGTAGATCCTGCCTGATACTACTCCCTATTGTGTTGTTGTCCACCCTAATCTTGCACACCTGCAAATCAATCTAGTTCTGCACACCTGCAAACCTAGATCATGCACACACATACACTTGCAGATAAATGATCTTACTTACCATGTAGATCTCCTAATGTAGCCATGCACACATGTTGACCAAGATCCTACACACTTGAAGAATCCTACTGATTCTCCAAAACCAATACCCACACTTGGTACTGTTGTGGAACTAGGAGGAACACCCTTGCTCACCTCACACACAGAAGGAGCTAATTTTGCTCAACTCAAAACTAGAACACCTTACAATACAGCCTATGAGTCTCTTAAATAGATATCATGCAAACAATAATTAGACATCTAATTACAATAATTAGATCCACAACTTCTAGTCTAAATTTGGGTCTTAACATGCAAACACTTGGTTCATTAACTAACTGCCCATAAAATTTGTAGTTCTGAACTGCACAAGTGACCGACGTCAGTCCCTGTCTGCCTAGAGGTGACTGATGCCAGCCGATCCTTGACCGACATCAGTTGCTTCTCTTCACTAATCCTATCGATGTTGGCTGATCAGACTGATGCTAGTTGCTCTGCAACTCAGCAACCTTTAGCAACCTCCTCCCCTGTTTGCATTAGTGAAGCTTTTAGCTCCACAACCTAACACAATCTTTAGCTAGCCAACAATTTGTTATAGCTAAAGGGGTTATGATGTTTTTAGGAGACCTTATCCAAATAGGTTAAAATGTTTTTAAATCTCTCAATATCTTCAATCATGGTCAAGGTTATTACCTAGGTTATGAAACACTACCTACAACCATTAAATACGAAGAAACACAATCAAATGCTAATGGAGGGTTTTGAAGGCTTGAAACTATCAAAACATTAAAATGGAAAGATTTTGTTGGTTATGATGAATTAAATTGATAAGGGTAATGTCTCAAGGTTTGATATTGATACCCAGTCAATCCAAATTAGTTATGATCACCTACAGTTGGTAATGAAGGGTTTTAGGCATAATAGGGTTTGAGGAGAATGATTGCTATCTACTAGTTCATGATGTTTTACTTAGCCTTTAAGGAGCTTTAAAGATATTAATACATAAAATATTAATTTATATACACCATAATTACCTTTGAACATATTAGTATGATCAAAATCCCACAGTCATTGTATGGAAATTAATTGTGCAGGGTCAAAAAAGCATTGATCAAGGGGTCTAAGCATGCTTGAACAGAGGTATAGGTTGTTTTAAAACTATTTAAAGGAAAATTTATATAATTTAATATTTCTTTGACCTTGAAAACCTCAAAATACCATGAAATCCACTCAAAAACACTAAAACTCGATCAAAAATGCAGACAGTCTGTGCACATGGGGTCAATTTTGAAAGAATTTGAGGGTTATGGGAGATAAAAAGTGGAATTGGGACTTGAATTTTTTTTCATATTTTAATCATGAGTTATATTATCATAAAAAAAAATCAAGGCTATTGGATGAGTGGATATACATGTTTTTTTGTTACAGTCATCAACATGTCTTTTGGAGGCCACCATTGGAGCAGACAATGTTTTGGAGTTCCATAGAGGTTTATAATCATATGTGAAAGTTTGAAAAAAATGGGATGATTTTTTTAGATCATAATTAGACCTTTAAATAGTTTTAAAACTCTAAATTTTATGCAAATTGTGCCCATACATGCTTTTGCAAGCAAATAGGCCAAAAAGGCTTTTTGACTTTTCAAGAAAAATAGGTTTTCAAAGTGTTTTGATAGAATTTTAAAGACCCCATGATTATTTTTCAGGCCTTTTGAATTAGGAAAAGATTTATTTTCATCTTGGTGGAGTTTTTTAGTTTTTGTAGTTCTAGACACCCTTCCAAGCCTCCTGTTCAGATGCTCGTATCTTTCACCACATATGAAGTTTATCCAAATGATATTAGTATATTTTTAGTACCCATATGAAATTATAATTCATGAAAAAAATATATTATTTCAGGGTCTATTATTTATGAACAATCGTTAAGAGCGTAGGCAACCCAAAATGTAAGTTAAACCCTACATGCAAATTTCCTCTACGTGGTAAATTTTCATATCTTTTACATGAGAACCCAATATTTTAAGGGATGTTACAGGGGTTAGTGTGATAAAAATAAAATTAAATATTTTAGTATTTGGAGGCTTTTAATTCATGAATCATCATTTTTAAGATTCAACTTTAAAACCCTCTCAAGCCTTCAAAAAACTAGTTTTGAAAAAAGTTCATTTTATTGCCATCAAATCATCATATATCAGCCTATAAACTTTTTAAACATCAGGTAAACTTTTATATGGATTAGGGTATAAAACATGTTTTTTTGGGAAAAGCCATGGAAAATGAAGTATAGGGAAGTTCATTGTGATCCAATAAATGGATCTTGAAGCTTGAAACCTTTTATTAATCCTAAAATATTTATTTGGTTATAAATCATCTTGGATTTGCTCTTACTAGCTCAATCAAAATGGCCATCCTATAGGAAAATGGAGCAAAATGGGCCTAGTCAACCCTATTGACTGAATGGCAAGTGTCTTCTCATCAAAATCACATATCTTGTGATGAGGAGAGTTTTTCAAAGTATATTTAAATAGTTTTTCAAGTTTTATGGATTATTGTTATAGATTTAATGGATTTCAAATGCATAGATTGGATTTTGGTCCTATTTGGTCTAACATGCCTAGTTGGTCAAATGGTCAAGTTTTATATTGGCATTGAATTAGATATCAAGGAGTTAAAAATGAGTTTCAAAACCACATATCTACTATTCACATAAATATTCATGCATATTTTCAAGATTTAAGTTCTAATTCAAGCATGTTCAATTTAAGGAGAGTTGACAAGTCCTTATTAGTTAGTTAATTCCATGTCATCTCTTGCAAGAAGTGTTCCTTCATGTTCTAACTTATCTTCAAATAAATTTAAGTATATTTTTTCATCCAAAGATTTGTGTATCATTCCATGCATGAAGTTTTGACTTTTTTACATGGGTCCACCACCTTATTCATATGTCAAAGTTTGAACTTTCATGCATACTTTATGGTGTTTAAGGATTTTTTATAATTTTGTTAATATTGTAAAAAGAGTTAGTCTTGAGTTAGATAACCAATACTAATAATTATTTAAAATAAACACCACGTTGGATATAATTTATAATTTATACATATAGATTGGCTTATTTCAAGCCATTTTTCATAATTTTTAAATGCAGAGAATAAATTGTAATTGACACCATTTATCAATAAAAAAAGATCTTTTGCATATGAGTTGATATCTTATTAGAGTGTATTTTGATTATGTACCAGCATAAAAATGGCATCTATATACCATTCATGTATTCCTTTCCACACCTAATATGAAAATCTCATCCTCTATAGGTCATTGGAAGAGTTAGGATTTGAGTTTTCTTTGCAAACTTCTTTCAAGCCTTCTTTTAAAATACTAATGTTTAGGTTTGATTGTAGATTTTTATTTTAGATTTAAGTGTGTCTTATTTAGTTTCAAATATAATTTATAGAATACCAATAATTCAATTGCATCACCCAATTATATAAAATTTTCCATTTTAGTTTCCTTCTCCCTTTTCATCCCAAAGATCAAAGTAGATTAGTTTTAGTGAGAGAGCTTAAGGGAACCAACACTCTCTAGAGATTCTTATCACTTTAGAGTCACCCACACTCTAAAAATATCCAATTATATTAGCTAAAGAGAATTTTTTATTTCACATCTTAAAATAGGTTACACTCTATAGTGATAATAATTTTTTGCATGCCCAGTGGGACCCAATTCAGTACGTCATCTTCAAATCTAGTTTCTAGTACTATTGTGATTCTCATCTCAAGGCAAAAGGTACATTATTTATAATAATTCTAGTTATATTCATTAATTTATAGTCTATGGTAGCCTAAAATGAATAATTTCATCATTCATCTCCCTTTCAGTATTTCCAGTATGATCCTCATGACCCATGTCATCCATATGAAGAGTATACAAATCCTTATCAAAAATATTAAATCTCATACAATTTTTATATCCATGATCCATATGCATCTCAACCTCATCCATATGAGCCTTAACCATTCCAAGATAAATCACCCTTCCAAAAATCTCTAAATTTCTAGGATGAGAAAGAGGAAATGAAAAGGGTATGCCAAATGATTGTTGAGGAGTTATGAGCTTATAAACAAGAGTTATTTGATAAGAAATATTAGTCTCAAACATAAATATATATTACTTCCCCATATCAATATTCATGTATTTTAATTCCATCTCATCTAGAAACATTCCCAATCATGCCTCAAGTTGTAATACTTATAATACTAGAAGCTCCTAAATCCAAGTTTCAAACCTAGAGTCAAATACAACAACCAAGCATAAGCTCAAATGATGAAATCAACCCTAAAGTCATTTTTGGCATTCAAACCTTACCTCTTCCCCCTTAATATCCCAAATCCTTTCCTTTATAGAAATCAATTCAATAAATAGTGTAGTAGATATAAGAGGAGGTGACAATTGTTCCAGTTTAATAGCCTCAAGAATAAAATTAGGTATTTATGGCATAACCATTGGATCTTTCTCATCTTATTGAATACTTTCAGGGATCTATTGTGCCTATCTTAGAGAAGGAGCCTATACTTTATCAAGCAAAATAATAGGTTGTAGTTGGTGTAGATGAATATGAAAGAGTATTCTTAGATCATAAGGAGGACATCATCATAAACACACTTAGTTTCAAGGAAGAAATTGATGAAGTTAAAGAAGTTGCTTCTGTAATTAAATATCAACTGAGAGTATATGTTGTAAATCAAGAGGAAAGCACATTAATTTTTCAATTTTAAGGTTTTTTTTCCATGAATTTATTGATCAAAAAATCATTTCTATCCATCATGGAGAACAAGATCTTGTAGAAGTAACATAAAATGAGTACCAATCAGCATGAGAATATGAAGAACAATCTAATTTTGAGAGCATACCAAGTCATCATCTTGATGCCAAATATGATGAAATTTTGATTAATCAATCTTGGATACCAAAAGATAATTTTCATCCTTATGATCACAATGAAGAAGTCCCAATTATACTTCAAGTTCATGAGAACAAGTCTTTATATTTGTTTGACATCTTCTATTTAGGGTATTCTTTACTTGAATGTGGTCCATTGTAGGATGAGAAGAGTGATTTCACCAAGAAAAAAGTAGTTATTTTCATATAAGATGACATGTTTGAACATCTCAAGCATGGTTATCAACATCTCTCATAATCTTCAGATGATTATATACTCTTGAAAGCTAAGTATGAACACAAATGGCCTCAAAAAGTCATAAAATCAAATTCATCTCACTTAGAGGTCAACCTTGAAGATATGTCAAAGAAGATACAACATGTTGGTTTACATGATTATGATCAGCAATTGAATATTTTATTGTAAAGTAAGTGGATCTAGGAGCATGATGATTGGGTCTTGGATCCATACCTACAATCAATGTACCTAAGAATAGAATTTGAAATCCTAGCTACATCATCCAGAAGACATGAACATATAGATTCTCCTATCTATAGGTAGATGCCATTAAGAGATGGAAAATACATTTCAAGGATCCATGGTGCACAAACTAACTTCCCATTTGATCCTGGAGGAAAGCTTGTCAATTCAGGTTAGTTGTTCTAGGTTTGCTCTATCCAATAAGTGAGTATCATAAGCAACAATTTGCTTTCCTTTTATTTTGTTTTCCTATTTTCCTTAGTTTATTTTTATTTGATTTCTAGTTTATTTTTGTTTCCTTCTAGTCTTGTTCTGTTATTCAAAAAAGCTATTGCAAAGCTCAAAAGAGTCTGTTTCTCAATCAAGAATGTCATCTAATCAAACTTGTTATGCTTTAATTTGCCATACCATATGAAAACTAGTGAATATTTTGACCAGCAAGTTGGTCAACCCCCAAAAGTCACCAAAAATATTAGTAATCTGACCTTTCAATACCAAATTAATACCCCTATCATTTGAAACTTTCTAAAAATCAATCATTAGCCCATTGTAGCTAGTCAAACAAAGGAATTATGGCCTAAAAATATAATTTTTGAGAAAAAATGTGAAAATTTGGATTTAAAAGTTCATTAAATTATAAAATTAATCTTTAATCATGTTCAAAACTATAAAAATATCCCATGTCTAGAGTTTTAAATCATGAAAAGGTGTTTTAATGAATTTTCTAAGCCTAAAAGGCCCCAAAATACCCCACACATGCCAATTTCCATATTTAAAGCATGAAAAAGATTTTAAAGTATATTTTTTAAATTAATGTCACATTATTATTCTAATTAATTATATTTTAAGTAGTGGGAAGATTGAATTTCTTTTAAAAGGGAAAAAAATAGCTTATTTCATCCATTTGTAAGAGAAGTATGGATTACATATGGATTTCATACAATCTAGAGTAGGTAAATTATTCATCAAGCCATTACAAATATTTATAATAAATTACATAGTGATTCATGGCCATATAGACCCTAAGACAACCTTTTTTGGGTACTTTCTTGTTGGCACAAAGAGACCTACTTGTATGTTTGGGAGTGGTACAAATTGATGAAGAAGGGTACATCTCTCAAATTTGGGTTAAAGAAAGTATACTCAGAGGGGTTATTTATGGTCTAAGTGTTTTATAAATTTAATTATCTAGGATCATGAGCCACTTAGATTAAGTTAAGTTAAACTATACTGCCTTACAGCCAAGAAGGTAACCAGTTTTCTTTAATTTCTGCTTACTTGGGTAGAGTTTTAGGGAAATTCAAATTGATCCAAAATCTTGGGATATTATTATACCTTTCCAAGGTCTCCTTAAAGTTTTATTAATCTAATTCAAGTTCAAATAAATTTCATAAACTCATCCATTTAATCTTCCATGTAGTATGAGCTTACAAGGAAGAATTGGATGGTCATGGGTAAAGAAGTTAGCCTCAAGTTTTTATGAAATTGGTGTTTATAGGGTTTAAATCATATTTTCATTGTTTAGAATCAAAATCCTTGAGTTTTATTCTTGTTTAATGACCAAAAATACCCATATCCATGCTTCCATGTGTCTCAATGAATCTTATTTAGCATAAATTAAGAAATTTTTGCATACTTTGAGGTTTTTGTAGAAAAACCATGTTTCAATCTCATCCCCTTACACTCCTTTAACCTATTAAAAATGGTGATTCTTATGATTTCCATATGTTTATGGTTGTACGATACTCCTTACCTTTATCTTCCCATACACCTTCATCCTCCATTTCTATCACCATCTCTCCCACCTCTTTCCACTATCATATACTATGTTTCCACTATGTTTTTGATTTATTTTCAACTCCTTTCATAAGTTTCAGTCACCCTTCTCCATGTCATCCTTCCTTACCCCAACTTCCATTCCAAGTTTTATTGTTAAGGAGCAAATTTTTATCAACAATCACCATCAAGCATCATGAAGAGGTATATTTAAAAGTAAAGCATCATAGTATAGTTATGAAAGGATCATCAACAACTCATAACTTAGTCAAGGTATGATCATGATGGTGTTGAGATAAGTTAGGGGTTTTGATGATCAAATAGGCCTTCATCAAGATTTATGAGAACAAATTCCATGGTTATTAAGAGAGATAAGGACTAAATATGCCTTTAAGACCTTCTTAAGGTCATAGACAATCCCCTATCCATACAAATAACCATCATATAGTCTTCTATAAAGGTCGAGATATGGTCACTTTTGAGGATGCTATTTCAAAGTGGAAAAACATGGTATAAGGTATAAAATAGATTCATTATGTTTAAAAGAGGTAAAACCATAGAAAGCATTTTAGGGTTTCAAAAATATTACCCATAGTCAACTCAAACAAAGGGCATGCTACAACTATGCTAGCAAGGGAAGGTAAAAATAACCCTAAGTCATGAAATGGAAAGTAGACACACTCAAGCTAGGTAAAGGAAGGTTTTTTTTGGTTTATTTTATGAATATAAGTATCATATGGTGGATTTTGAGGTTTTAAAGTAGAGGAAAAACAATCATATCAGCTAAATATCACTCTACAACCCTTAAAAATGCACCTATAGGTTTGACTTATAGCCATGAAAGGCCTAATAATTAAGAAAAGTGGACCTTTTGAAGGATAAGGAATGGTTAGTCACCATAATTCTTGAAATTGGTAGCCTAGTGGGACAAAGAAATAGAATGGACAAACATAAGATATATTATGAGGCTAATGATACTCAAAAGATGCAAATGACCACCTATAACTACTACGACAGTGACCTATAGGCATATGTCTTATAGAAAGGCATAATTGGTAATAAGTTGGAATATTTGAGATAATATGGTGGGGGTCACCATAATCATCAAGGGAAGATATGATATATCACCTATCAAGTACCAAACATAGTCAAAAGAGAAAATAATAGGTTCATGAAGTCATGGAAATCTATCAAAGGCATCGATATCAAGATGGTAGTGAGGATCTCTTTATTGTTTTCTATTCAACTGACCCCATCTAGCATAAGATTCAAGAGAAACATGATTAAATTAATTGTGATGACCTCTTCATGTTCTAGTTAATTCTCCTTATATACATGGATGATGTTATCTAGCCATATACAGGCCTAATTGAAGGTTTTCTTGATTGATTTAAAGAGATTTTCTTGTTTTTAGGCCTAATTGATTATGATATTTCCTAGAATACAATAAGGATTTTTTTTAATTTTAAAATGTACTTCAATAATATGTGTAAATATCTCAAATGTACAATCATCTCCTCTCAGCCAACACTAAGATGATGACCTATAACCCTTAGGAGAAGCTACAACGCTAATCATGCTTGGATGTGGATTAAAAGGTATTATTTCACTATGTAAATATATTTTGTGTGTGAGAATATTATAAAATATTTGAGAAGGAAAGGTTTACTTCATTATTTCATGTTCAATGGAGATCTATAGTGCTTGAAATGAAAATCAGACCTATACTTAACCTTCACTTTCAGCCAAACAAGAGTTTGGTCAACAAAAAGACCTTTCTTAGATCACTGCCATTGCTTGGTTGGCCATGAATATCCTTAATATAATTATATGGCTTAAGTGATAAGATAATATTCTACATATTTTTATGAATAGGACACCTGCAACCATCATAATACGGTACCCTATAATCAAGTTTATCTCACATGACAGCTCACTAGCCATGTATGAGGAGTTTCAAGCACATTGATCCTTTTTAGAGGTCTCATATTTATGGAAGTTTAATAAAGAGTTATATTTGAGATAAATGAGGTAATTAGGGGGTTTTATAAGGTTTTGACACCTACATCAGGTCTAAAAACCGTCACTTATAGCCAACTCTCATGAACATTTGCATCCATGTAGGGTTTTGGGCTTTTGAGAACCTACAATGCATATGGATCATCCCAATCAAGGTATAGGCCAAGAAATATTGGTAATAAATATGTTTTAAGTAAAAATTAACTTTTTTTTGTCATGACTAATCTATATGTGCACCTAAAATCCCCTATCCATATAAGGGCAAGTTACCTTAAAGCACAGTCAAGAACATGGAGTATGGGAGTTCTGTCTCCATGGTGTTTTGACTTAAGGGAGATGGAATTATATGATAATATACATGAAGTTTTATATGAAATAAAATTAAATGACAAATATTTCAATTTGAGCATAATGTAAATTCTCACCTACAACCCACTATGAAACCCTACAGGCTTGCTTTGGGGTAACCTAAAGTGGTTTGTCAAAGGTAAAGTCTTTCTAGGCTCATGAAGACCAATGATCAAGCATGAATGAACTAAGATATGAAATAATTAAAACAAAGGATAACCCAACATACAAAATTTTCCCATGAAAAGGATACTTACATCCTATAAACACCTACATCTACCTTGATGGAATATGATAGTCAAAAGTATGTTTGATGGTTGAAAAGATCTTTAATGGTTTTTGGGCTCTCAAGAGTTTTCTTATTTGGAAAATGATTATTTACAAAGATAAATATAAGGTAAAAATAATGTGAATTATTGATAAATATAATGATCCATCTATGAAACAACATAGTTAAAACCCTAAGAAATCACCTAAAGCCATAGAAGCAAAATGGAGCCTCTAGCCTAATGTGATGGCAATCTACAACTAGCCAACAATAAGTTATAGATAAAGGGGTTAGTATGTTTTGAGAAGACATAATAAAAATAGGTTATAATGGTTTTCAAGCTCTAAAAATATTCAATCATGGTCAAGGTCTATACCTAGGTTATGAAACCCTACCTGTAGCCATCAGATATGAAGAAACGGAGTCAAATGTTAATCGAGGGTTTTGAAGGTTTGAAACTATCAAAAATTGAAAATGGAAAGAGGTTGTGGGTTATGATGAATTAAATTAATAATGGTAATGTATCATGGTTTGATACTAGTACCCAGTCAATCCAAACTAGTTATGATCACCTACAACTAGTAATTTAAGCTTTTAGGCCCAATAGGGTTTGAGGAAAATGATTATTATCTACTAGTTCATGATGTTTTCCTTAGCCTTTAAGGAGTATATAAATATATTAATTTATAAAATAATGATTTATAGACACCATGATGACCTTTGAAGATATCAGTATGATCAAACTCCCATAGGCATTATATGGAAATTGACTATGTAGGGTCAAGAAAGCATTAATTGAGGGGTTTAAGCATGCTTGAACAAAGGTAGAAGTTATTTTAAAACTATTTAATGGGATAGTTAGATAGTTTAATATTTTTTTACCTTTAAAAAATACAAATACCATGAAATCATCTCAACAACACTAAAACTTAGTCAAAAATGCAGACAGTCCATGCACAAAGTGTCAATTTTGAAGGAAATTAAGGGTTATAGGAGCTATAGGTGGAATTGGAAATTGAAATTTTTTAAATAGGGTAATAACTAGTTATATAATAAAATATACAATTTTTAAGGCTATTGGATGTGTGGAGATACTTAGTGTTTTGTCATAGTCATCAACATGTTTTTTGGAGGCCACCATTGGAGCAAGTAATATTCTAGAGTGCCACAAAGGTTTTTAAGTAGAGGTTAAAGTTTTAAAATAATGGGATGAGTTTTTAAATAATAATTATAACTTTAAAGAGTTTTAAAACTCCAAATTTTATGTAAATCATGCTCATACAAGCTCTTGCAAGCAAATAGGCATATAGGCTAGAAAGGCTTTTTTTTTTTTTTACTTTTCAAGAAAAATAGGTTTTTAGAGTGATTTGATAGCATGGTACAGACCCCATGATTAATTTTTATATATTTTTTAAGTATGGGAAGATTAATTTTCATCTTGGTGAAGTTTTCCACTTTTTATAGTTCTGGATACCCTTCCAAGCCTCATGTTCAGATGCTCATATCTTTCATCGCATGTAAAGTTTGGTAAAATTATCTTAGTATATTTTTATTACCCATATGATATTATAATTAATGAAAAATTGAGATGATTTTATGGTATGTGCTTTATAAATAATCATTAAGAGCATAGGCAGCCTATAATGCAAGTTAAACCCTACAAATAAATTTCCTCCATGTGGTAACTTTTCATATCTTTTGCATGAGAACCCAATATTTTAATAGATGTTATGTGGGTAATTTTTATAAAAATTAATGTAAATATTTTAGGATTTGGAGGTCTATACTTCATGAATCATCATTTTGAAGATTCGGCTTTAAAACCCACTTAAGCCTTCAAAAACCTAGTTTTTAAAAAAGTTGGTTTTATTACCATAAAATAATCATGGATCAACATAAAAAAATTTAAAAATAAATTAAACTTATATAGGATTCCATAAATTCCAATTTGACATATGGATCTATATGGATTACGGTATAAATCACATTTTTTGTGGGAAAAAACATGGAAAATGAAGTATAGGTCAGTTCAATAGGATCAAATAAATGGATATTTAAGATTGATACTTTTTATTCATCTTAAAATATTAATTTGGTCATAAATAATCCTAGAATTTGTCTTACTATCTTAATTAAAATGGTTAGTTTACAAGAAAATGGAGTAAAATGGGCCTCATCAACCCTATTGACTAAATGGTGAGTGTTTTCTCATCAAAGTCACATATATTATGATGATGAGAGTTGTTACAGGTCTATTTAAGTGTTTTTCAAGTTTCATGGCTTCTTTTTGTAGGTTTAACAGAGTTCAAATGCACAGATTGGCTTTTAGGCCCATTTGGTCTAACAGGTCGAGTTGGTCAAATGGTCAAGTTTGAGATTGGTATTGAATTAGATATTAAGGAGTTCAAAATGAGTTTCAATGAAACCTATATTATTTTCACATAAATATTCATTCATATTTTCAATATTCAAGTGCCACTTCATTCATGTTCAATTTAAGGGGAGTTGACTAATCCTTACTAGTTAGTTAATTCCATGTCATCTCATGTAAGAAGTGTTCCTTCATATTCCAAGTTAAATTAAAATCAATTCAAGTGGAGTTATCCATCCAAGGATTTTTGTAACATTTCATGCATGAATTTTTGACTTATTTACATGGGCCCACCATCTTATTCCTATTCCAAATTTTTAAGTTTCATTCATGATTTGTGGAGTTTAAGGATTTTTGATAATTGTTTTAATATTGTAAAAGGAGTTAATCTTGAGTTATGTAAACAAGACTAATCCTTCTCTAAAATAAATGCCACATTGGGTATAAGTTAGACTTTAGACATATATATTGGCTTTTTTTAAGACATTTTTCATAATTCCTGAAGGCATAGATGAAATTGTAATTAACACCATTTATCAATAAAATAAGATCTTTTTCATATGAGTTGATATAAAATTAGAGTGTATTTTGACTATGTAATAGCATATAAGTGGCATATATATACCTTTATTATATTTCCTTTCCACATCTACTATGAAAATCTCATCCTTTACAGGTCATTGGAAGAGCTAGGATTTGAATTTGCTTTGCATACTTCTTTCAGGACTTATTTTAGAAAAAATGGTCAAGGTTGATTGTAAAGTTTTATTTTTAAATTCATGTGCATCTTATTTAGTTTCAAAAAGATTTTAGAGAATACCAATCATTTGGGTGCATCACCCCATTAGATAGAATTTCCCATTTCAATTTCCTTCTCCCTTTTCATCCCAAAAGTCAAAGAGGAGTATTTTTAGTGATAGATATTAAGGGAACCAACCCTCTTTGGAGGTTCTTCTCACTTTATAGTCATCCAAACTCTAAGAATATCCAATTGTATCAGTTGGAGAGAAGGTGTGCTTGCACATCTTCAAACAAGGTGCACTCCAAAGTGATAATAGTTTCTAGCATGCTCAATGGGACCTACTTCAATACATCATCTTCAGATCTAGTTTTTAGTACTCCTATGATGTTCATATAAAGGCAAATGGTATATTTTTTATCATAATTCTAGTTATCTTCATGAATTTCTAGGCTATGGCAGCCTGTAGAGAAGAATTTCATTATTTTTTCCCTTTCAGTATTTCCAATATGATCCCCATGACCCATATCAACCATATAAAGAGTATATAGAGCCTTATCAGTAGTATGAAATATCATACAAGCCCTATATCCATGATCCATAATAATCTCAACCTCATTCATATGAGCCTTAACCATTTCAAGATCACTCACCCTTCCAAAACTCTTCAAATATTTAGGATGAGATAGAGGAAATGAAGAGGGTAATCTAAATGATTGCTGAGGATTTATCAACTTATAAACAAGAGTTATTTGATAAGAAATCTCAGTCTCAAACATCAATACCTCTTGCTACCCCATATCAATATCCATGGATTTAAATTCCATCTTAGCAAGAAACTTTCCCAATCATGCCTCAAGCTGCTATACTTATAATACCAAAAGCTCCTAAATCCAAGTTTCCAACCTAGAGTCAAATACAACAACCAAGCATAAGATCAAATGATGAAATCAACCCTAAAGTCACTATTGACATTCAACCCTCACCTCTTCCTCCTCAAAATACCAAATCCTTTCCTTTATGGAAAGCAATTCAAGAAATAATGCAATAGAGAAAAGAAGAGGTGATAGTTGTTCAGGGTCAACAACCTCAAGAAAAAAATTAGGTATCGATGGTATAACCATTAGATCTTTCTCATCTTATTCAATAATTTTAGGGATATATTGTGTTTATCCTAGAGAAGGACCCTATCCTTTCTAAATCAAAAGGAGAGGTTATAGCTGATGTAGATGAAGATGAAAGATTATTCCTAGAGCATAAGGAGGACATCATCATAGACATACTTAGTGTCAATGAAGAAATTGATGAAGTTAAAGAACTTGATTCTATAATTGAAGATAAACTAAGAGTAGATGTTGTAAAATAACAGGAAAACACTTCAGTTATTCAACTTGAAGGTGTTTTCCATGAATTAATTGATCTAAAAATCACTTCCATCCATCATGAAGAATAATAAATTGTAGAAGTGACAAAAAAATGGATACAAATCAACACGAGAAGATGAAGAACAATCTAATTTTAAAAGCATGCCAAGTCATCAGATTGATGACAAAGATGAGGAAATTATGATTGATCAATTTGAGATATCAAAAGATAAGTTTCAGCCTTATGGTCATAATGAAGAAGTCCCAATTATACTTCAAGTTCATGAGAACAAGTCTTTAGATTTATTTGGCATCTTCTGTTCAAGGTATTCTTTACTTAAATGTGGTCCATTTCAAGATGAGAAAAGTGATTTCACCAAGTAAGAAGTGGTTGTTTTCATAGAAGATGACATGTTTAAACATCTCAAGCATGGTTATCAATCTCTCTAATCATCTTTAAATTCTTATATAATTTTAGAAACTGAGTATGAACATAAATTTCCTCAATAAGTCCCAAAATCAGATTCATCTCATTTAGAGGTCACCCTTAAAGACATGTAAAAGAAGATACAACATGATAGTCTACATGATTATGATAAAAATTTGAAGACGTTCTTGAAAAGTACATGAATTTTGGAGAATGATGATTGGATCTTGGATCCATACATGCAATCAATGTGCCTAAGAATGGAATTTGGAATCCTAGATGCATCCTCTAGAATACATGAACATATAGGTTATCCTATCTACAAGAAGATGTAATTAAGAGATGTAAAATACATTTTAAGGATCCATGGTGCAAAAAATAACTTCTCATTTGATCCTGGAGGAAATCTTGTCAATTCACGTTAGTTTTTCTAGGTTTGATTTATCTAATAAGTGAGTAACATAAGCAAAAATCTTCTTTCCTTTTATTTTTTTCCTATTTTCCTTAGTTTAGTTTTATTTTATTTCTAGTTTAGTTGTGTTTCCCTTTAGTCTTGTTGTATCAGTAAGAAAAAGTACTACAAATCTCAAAAGAGTTTGTTTCTCAGTCAAGAGAGTCATCTAGTCAAACTTGTTATGCTTTAATTTACCATCATATGAAAACTAGTGAGTTCTTTGATCAGAAGGCCAGTCAACCCATGAAATTCAGCAAAAAATTGAGTAATTTGACCTATCAAGACCAAATTATTACACTTATAATTTGAAAGTTTCTAAAAATCAATCATTAGCCCTTTGTAGCTGGTCAAACTGAGGAATTATAGCCTAAAAACATAATTTTTGAGAAAAATATGGAAAAATTGGGATATAAATGTTATTAAATTATCCAATTCATCTTTATTCATGTTCAAAATGTGAAAATAGCATGTCTAAAGTTTCAAATCATGAAAAGGTGTTTTAATGAGTTTCCTAAGACCAAAAGTCCCCAAAATACCCCACATGTGCCAATTTCCATAGTTAAAGCATGAAAAAAATTTAAAATTCTATATTTTCATGTAATGGAAATTTATTCTTATAATTAATTCTATTTTAAGTCGTGGGAAGCTTTAATTTCCTTTAAAAGGGAAAAAATAGCTTATTTCCTCCATTTTAGAAGAGAAGTATGCATTATGTATGGATTTCATACAATCAAAAGTAGGGTAAATATTAATTATCCCATTACAAAGATTTAACATAAATTCCATGTTGATTCATGGTCATACGATCCATAAACTATCCTTCTTTTGGTACTTTGCTTGTTGGCACAAAGAGACCTGCTTGCAAGTTTGGGAGTGGTACAAACTACTGAAGAAGAGTAAAAATCTCAAATTCGGGGTGAATAAATTATAAACAGAGGGATTATTGATGGTCTAAGTTATTTCTCAATTATATTCTCTAGGCTCATGTTCCATTTAGTTAAAGTCAAGTCAAATTATGTTTCCTTGCAACCAAGAAGGTAACCAGTTTTCTTCAATTTCTCCTCACCTAAGTAGAGTTTTAGGGAAATAAAAATTGTTATATAATATTGGGAATTTTTTGTACCTTCCTATGGAATCTTTTAAGTGTTATTAATATAAGTAAATTTTTAAAAAAAATTCACAAACTTAGCTAGTTAGTGTAGTATGAGTTTGCAAGGAAGAATTAGATGGTCATGGGAGAAGAAATTAACCTCACATTTTCAAGAAATTGGTGTTTATAGGGTTTAAATTAGGTTTTCATGGTTTACAATCATAAGCCTTAGATTTTAATCTTGTTTTATGACCAATAATACCCATCTCTATGCTTCCATGTGTCTCAATGGAGCTTATTTAGCATAAATTAAGGAATTTTTGTATATTTTGAGGTTTTTAGAGAAAACCATGTTTCAATTTCAACCCCTTACACTCCTCCAATGCCTTAAAAATGGTGATGATATGATGTCCATATGTTTATGGTTGTATACTACTCCTTACCTTGATCTTCTCATACCCCTCCATCTTCCCTTTCCATCACCATCTCTCCCACTTATTTACACTGCCATATACTATGTTTCCACTATGCTTTTTATCCATTTTTAACTCCTTTCATAAGTTTCACTCACCCTTATCCATGTAATCCATCCTCACCCCCATTTATATTTGAATTTCCATTGTCAAGGAGCAAAGGTTGATCAAAAATCACCATCAAGCATGATCAAGAGGTATATAGACAAGCAAAGCATCATAGTACTATCTTGAAAGGATCATCTATAGCTCATAACTTAGTCCAAGTATGATCATGATGGTGTTGAGATGAGTTATGGGTTTTAATCATCAAATAGCCCTTCATCAAGGTTCAAGAGAAAAAATTCCATGGTTATTAAGAGAGATAAGGACTAAATATGCCTTTAATATTTTCATAAGGTCATAGATAGTCCCATGTCCATACAAATTACCATCATACAATCTTCTATAAGGGTAGAGATATGATCACTTTTGAGGATGAAATTTCAAGGTTTAAAAATATGGTATAAGGTACATAACAAATTCATTATGTTTCAAAGAGGTAAAAACATACCAATCATTTGAGGGTTTCAAAAATAATACCCATAGTCAACTCTAACAAATAACAGGCTACACCTATACTAGCAAGGGTAACCAAAGATAACCCTAAGTCATGGCATGGAAATTAGACACACTCAAGATTGGTAAAAGAAGGTTTTTTTAGGGTTTTTTTATCAATATAATTAGCATATGGTGGATTTTGAGGTTTTAAAGTAGAGTAAAAATAATCATGTCAGCTAAATATCACTCTACAGCCCCTAAAAATCCACCTATAGGTCTGACTTATAGCTAGGAAAGGCCTAATAATTAAGAAAATTGAAATTTTGAAGGCTAAGGACTGATTAGTCACCATAATTCTTGTAATTGGTATCCTAGTGGGAAAAATAAAGAGAAGTTACAAACATAAGATATATTATGAGGCTAACGAGACTCAAAAGATGCAAATGACCACCTACAGTTACTATGATAGTGACCTATAGGCTTGCATCTTATAACAAGCCATAATTGGTAATAAGTTTGAATATTTGAGGAAAGAAGGTGGAGATCAAAATTATCATAAAGGGAAGATTTTATATATCACCTATCAATCACTAAACACAATCAAAAGAGATAAGAATAGGTTCATGAATTTTATGGAAATCAATCAAAGGCATCAATATCAAGATGGTAGTGAAGATCTCTTTATTATGGTCTATTAGATTGACCTCATCCAACATAATATTCAATATAAACATGATCAAATTCATATTTATTACCTCTCCAAGGCCTATTTCATTCTCCTTCTGTACATGGATGATGTTATCTAGCCATACACATGCCTAATTGAAGGTTTTCTTAATTGATTTAAAGAGATTTTCTTATTTTTAGGCATAATTGATTATGATATTTCCTAGAGGACAATAAATAATTTTTGGTTTTCATATTAACTTAAATAATATGTGTAAATCTCTCAAATTTACAATCATCATCTCTTAGCCAAGAATAAGATGATGACCTACAACCCTTAAGAGAAGCTACAATGCTAATCATGCTTAGATGTGGGTTAAAAGGTATTATTTCACTATGAAAAGATATTTTGTGTGTGATAATATTATCTTATATCTGAGAAGTAAATGGTTAAATCATGATGTCATGTTCAATGAATACCTACAGTGCTTGAAATGAAACTATAGACCTACACTTAACCTTCACTTTCAACTAAACAAGAGTTTGGCCAATAAAAAGAACTTTCTTAGATCCCTACTATTGCTTGGTTTGTCATGAGGATATTTAAAATAATTATATGGTTTAAGTGATAAGATAATATTATGCATACTCTAAATAAAATTAGACCTACAACCATCATAATATGGTACCCTACAGTCAAGTTTATCTCACATGATAGTTCATTGGCCATGTATGAGGATTTTAAAGCACATTGATACTTGTTAGGGGTCTCATATTTATGGAGGTTTAATAAAGAGTTTAATTGAGACAAATGAGGAAATGAGGGGGTTTTATCAAGTTTTGACACCTATAACAACCCTAAAATTCTTCACCTATAGCCAACTCTCATGAACATTTGCATCCATATAGGGTTTTTGGCTTTTGAAAACCAATAATGCATATGGATCATCCCTATAAAGTTATAAGTCAATATATATTGGGAGTAAATAAGGTTTAAGATAAAATTAAATTTGTATGGTCATGACTAAGCTAGACATGCACCTATAGTTCTATGTTCAGACAAGGGCAAGTTACCTTATAGAAAAATCAAGAGCATAGACTATGCGATTTTTGTCTCCATGGTGTTTTGACTTAAGGGAGATGGCATTATATGATAATATACATGAATTTTTTTATGAAAGTAAATTAAATTAAAATATTTCACTTTGAGCATAATGAAAATTCTCACCTACAGCCCACTATGAAACCCTACAGGCTTGCTTTTGGGGTAACCTAAAATGATTTGGCAAAGGTGAAGTCTTTCTAGGCTCATGAAGGCTGATGATCAAGTATAAATAAACTAAGACATGAAATAATTTCAAATAAGGACAACTTAACCTATATCCTTTACCCTAAAAACAAGACTTATAGCCTAAAAACACCTACAACTACCTTGATGGAATAATAGAGTCAAAAGTATGTTTGATGCTTAAAAAGAGCTTTAAGGGTTTTTGGGCTCTCAGGAGTTTTCTTACTTGGTGAATGATTATATACCAAGATAAATATAAGGTACCAATCATGTTAAATATTTATAAATATAAGGAGACATCTATGAAATAACATAGTCAAAACCCTAAGAAATCACCTATAACCATAGAAGAAAAATGGAGCCTATAGCCTCATGTGAAGGCAATCTATAGCTAGCCAATAGTAGACTGTAGATAAATGGGTTATGATGTTTTGAGTAGACGTTATAAAAATAGGGTAAATTTTTTTTCAATCTCTCAAGAGATTCAATCATGGTCAAGGTCTATACCTAGGTTATGAAACCCTACCTACAAGCATCAAATATGAAGAGACATAGTTAAATGGTAATGGAGGGTTTCAAAGGTTTGAAGCTATCAAAACATGAAAATTGAAATATTTTTTGGGTTATGATGAATTAAATTCATAAGGTTAATTTATCAAGGTTTGATACTCATACCCAATCAATCCAAACTAGTTATGATCACTTACAACTAGCAATTTAGGATTTTAGGCCCAATAGGGTTTGAGGAGAATGATCACTATCTACTAGTTCATGATGTTTTACTTAGCATTTAAAGAGTATATAAATATACTCATCCATAAAATCATAAGTTATAGAAACCATGATGGCCTTTGAATGTATCAATATGATCAAACTCCCACAGCCATTGTATGGAAATTGATTGTGTAGGGTCAAGAAAGTATTGATTGAGGGGTGAAAACATGCTTAAACAGAGGTAGAGGTTATTTTAAAGCCACTAAAAGGACTATTTAGATAATTTAATATTGTTTTGAACTTTAAAACCTCTAAATAACATGAAATCAGCTCAAAAACATTAAAACTCAGTCAAAAATGTAGACAATCCATGCACAGCGGGTCAATTTTAAAGAAAATTAAGGGTTATGGGACCTACAAGTGGAATTGGGACTTAAAATTTTGTGAAAAATATTATTATTTTTATAATCATGAAAAAAAGTTTCAATTCTATTGGATTAGTGGAGATACTTGTTGTTTTGTCATAGTCATCAACATGTCTTTTGGAGACCATTGTTGGAGTAGGCAGTGTTCTGGAGTGCCACAGAGGTTTCTAAGCATAGGTGAAAGTTTTAAAATCATGTGATGATGTTTTTACATCATAATTATACCAATAAAGAGTATCAAATGTCTAAATTTTATGCAAACCATGCTCATATAAGCTTTTACAAGCAAATATGCATATAGGTAAAAAAAGGCATTTTTTGACTTTTCAAGGAAAATAGGTTTTAAAAGTGTTTTCATAGAATTTTATAGACCCCATGATGATTTTTTAAGTATTTTTAAATAAAGGGAAGATTAATATTAATCTTGGTGATTTTTTTCACTTTTTGTAATTTTAGATACCCTTCCAAGCCTCTTGTTTAGATGCTCGTATCTTTCACCACATGTGAAGTTTGGTTGAACACTATTAGTATGTTTTTATGACCATTATGTAATAATAATTAATGAAACTTATACATAATTTAAGGTTATATGTTTTATCAACAATAGCTAAGAGTGTAGGCAGCCCATAATACAAGTTAAACCCTATCGACAAATTTTCTCTATGTGGTAACTTTTCATATATTTTGCATGGGAACCCAAAATTTTAAGGGATTTTAGGAGGATTAGTTTAATACACATAAATAAAAATATTTTTTTATTTGGAGGTGTTTACCTCATGAATCATCATTTTGAAGATTTAGCTTTAAAACCCTCTTAAGCCTTCAAAAAACTAGTTTTGAAAAAAGTTGATTTTATTGCCATCAAATCATCATAGATTAACCTAAAAAAATTTCTAAAATCAATTAATCTCTGAGAGGATTCTGTAAATGCTAATTTGACATATGGATATGTATGGATTAGGGTAGAAAACATGTTTTTTATGGGAAAAACATGGAAAATGAAGTATAGGGCAGTTCAATGGGATCCAATAAGTGTATCTTGAAGCCTAAGACATATTATTCATCCTAAAATATTCATTTGGTTGGAAATCATCCTAGGAGTTCTCCTACTAGTTTAATCAAAATGGCTAATCTACTGGAAAATGGAGTAAAATGGGTGTAGTCAACCATGTTTATTGAATGACGAGTGTTTTCTCATCAAAATCACATATCTTATGATGAGTAAAGTTGTTCCAAGTCTATTTAATTTTTTTTAGGTTTAATGGACTTCAAATTCATAGATTGGCTTTTAGGCCTATTTGATCTAACATGCCTAGTTTGTTAAATGGTCAAGTTTGAGATTGGCATTGAATTGGCTATCAAGGAGTTCAAAATGAGTTTCAATGCCACCTACCTTCTTTTCACATAAATATTCATGCATATTTTCAATATTCAAGTGCCACTTCATGCATGTTCAATTCAAGGGGAGTTCACTAGTCCTTACTTGTTAGTTAATTCCATGTCATCTCATGCAAGAAGTGTTCCTTCATGTTCTAACTTAGATTCAAATCAGTTCATGTGGAGTTCTCCATCCAAGGATTGGTGTAGCATTATATGCACGAAGTTATAACTTATTGACATGGGCCCACCACCTTATTCTGATTCCAAAGTTTAAAGTTTCATGCATGCTTTGTGGAGTTTAAGGATTTTTTATAATTTTTTTAATATTGTAAAAGAAGTTAGTCTTGAGTTAGCTAACCAAGACTAATCCTTATCTAAAATAAATTCTACATTGGCTATAAGTTATAATTTAAACATATATATTGTATTTTTTCAAGCTATTTTTCATAATTCCATTTTTGGAGTTAGTCTACAGGTCATTAGAAGAGCTAGGATTTGAATTTGCTTGGCAAACTTCTTTCAGGCCTTCTTTTGAAACACTAATGTTCAAGGTTGATTGAAAAGTTTTTTTTTCAAATTTATGTGTGTCTTATTTAGTTTTATAAATCTTTTAGAGAAGACCAATAATTCAAGTGCATCACCCCATTAGATAGAATTTCCCATTTTAGTTTCCTTCTCCCTTTTCATCCTAGAAATCAAAGTAGATTAGTTTTAGTGATACATATTAAGGGAACCAACCCTCTTTAGAGGTTCTTCTCACTTCAGAGTCACCCACACTCTGAGAAGATCTAATTTTAATAGTTGGAGAGAAGGTTTAATTTCACATCTTCAAATAGGGTGTACTCTAGAGTGATAACGTTGCTTTAATTCAATTTTGGGCACTAACATTATCTATTAGTGGGATCCATGAAAATGTGAGATGAAAAGTAATATAAATATATATTAAATATAGAGCATGTGCTGAGATTTTTCCTTGTTTTTTCATGATCATATATTTATAAATGTTTTACATACACTTATATGTATGTAGATAGGACCATATAGCCTATTATTATTGTTGTCGCTTAAAGTGGTAACCAAGGTTATAGAATGGCATAGTTTTAGGATATGATTTTTAAATATTATAACTAGTTATATATTAGTTCTCCTTAATGTATTATAAAACTCTAGTAATATGTTGAAATTAATCCGTTATATAACTCTAGTAATTTATTGAACTAATGGATTATAGAACTCTAGTAGTATTTGTAGGATGTGATTTTTAACTATTATAACTAGTAAAGGATTAGTTTTGAATGTCAAGTTAGGACGATAGTAATATTTTGAAATTAGTATAGGTCTTAGTAAATTTCTCTTAGAGTAATTTTACATTTTCTCCCTAAAATCCATAATTTGAAAATTCAAACTTAATTGATGTATGTTAGAAGGGTTTTGGTGTGTTTTATAGGTTTTAATCCATTATTAAATGATATATATGGTTTAGTATTAAGTTTTAAATTTTTATTTACCTATAACTTCATGTAAATCCATTTGAGAAAGAGATCCAACATAGAAGAAGTCTAAAATCAACTTGTTTATTGAAGGTTGAGAGATTTTTGGTCTTGAAACAAGACCAAAATAAATATAGTCATCTTTTATGATAATAAAATAATTGAATTATGTAATAAGGATATAAACCAAGGATTAAAAAAATTATGGAAGTCTGATGAATAAGTTGGTGGATGGTCTCTAGGTCTATAATGGAGAAAATAGGGAATTGAAGTCCATTTTAATGTATTTATGATCAAAATAAATGAAAGAAGATTTGTTATGACCTTTAACTAGTATAATGGATCTATGTACATGTAATTTTATGTTTTTTTAATTTTTATTTAATCTCATTTTGTATTTATACAAGGATAATAAAGTTATAGAAGTTTTATAATATAATTTCTAATATCAAAGTCAGGGTAAAAAGGACATTTTCTCATTATTTCAAAGTTGTTCAAGATTTTAATCTAATTATATAAGAAATATAAATGGTGTAGGGTGTCACATAAGTTGAAAAGTTTACTAAAATATTAAGAGTGAAATTGATCCTATTTGTAAGCCCTCATGTTTGTGTACACAATGAGTCTGTGATAATCAAGAAGATGGTGATAATTTAGAGCAATTTAGTTCTATTCAAGCATCAAAAAGTGAATGAAATGGTAATATGAATGTGATAAGAGTGTAATAAGTTTTAAATATTATAAAAAAGGTGATATAAAGTTAAATTTCCCTTTATATTATCTCTTGGGTCTTGCATAGATAGTGCAATCATAAGTCAAGGATTTGAACACTAAAATCGATATATATCTTTAATGAACCGTTACAATCCTATAAAAATTGATAATAAGGTGTTTTAAAGTGTATTATAATATATTTAAGTGATTTTATAAGTGTAATATCATCATAATTAAATATATATGTGACTATATACTTGTAGACATGTGTTAGGCCAAGAATAGGGCTAATAGAGTGAGGGTTGAGAATTTCATAAGGATCAAAGTCATAAAAAGGTATAGAATTAGTGGAAAATCATTGAGAAGGTGTAATAAAATGTATTAATTCATTTTCATGAACCCTAAAGTTTGAGTTTACTAAATATGGTTAAAATACAAGTTTTAAAATCTTGTTGAGAAAGCCTTAAAATCCTATTTAATAGTAAAAATTTGATGAACAATGAGTATCAAGATTTACAACTTTGTCTAGAGGTAAAATAATATATGTATCATATTTTAAATATGTTTTCAAGATAATTAATATATATTATTTAGTTTATATATAATTGGTAAGAATTTCATGTCTATCTTTAGTCCTAAAAAGTTAGAATTGTGTGATCTTATGTTTCTTATTAAATAATGTTAAAGCATGAAGGATAGAGGTTAAGTATGGATATTTAAAACATTATAAAATGATAAATCAACCTTAAAAATTATTAAATACCTAATCAAGGTCAATATCCATGATGAATACCATGAACCATTAAATAATACATATGTCTAATTATAAAGACTTAACACAAATGTTTTGTATTTTGTGTACAAAGATCAGGGTAAAGGATATGTTTAGATCAGTATATTGAATAAGGTTGTAATTCAAAAAAAGAGAGGAGGATTAAGAGTAATGAAGGAGTGAACATAATTTTGGAGAAGATAGAATATCTAGACAAGATGTAGAGGTAATAACATGAGATTACAAACCTAATACAAGGTAAGAAGACCTTGTAATCTTATTCACATTAGTTCTAGATCAACATCTTTGTATGCTTGTTTTATTAGATTGAAATAATTATTTGGGGAGGCATTAATAATTTACTAGGTTAAAATAAGATATTAATAAGGCTATAAATCCTTGAAGATAGACCTAGAAGACCTATTGTAAGATATTTTAATAGGTCTACTTACATCAACCACAAGTATGATATGAAATTTGAAAGAGGTTAATTGATGGACTCTGCTTAAGTATAAAAGATTGCTAGATAAATTAATTGAAGTAGTGTGAGTTTTTTGTATATATTATAGTTTTTGACTCTTTATTTGATGCATAAATATATATACATGTATGAATTATATAACATATCCAAGATAGGATTAAGGAATTGTGCTAATACATAGTTGATCTCACCTTTATAACACTATGAAATTGGTTATAATATAGAAAAATGATAATATTATTATTTATATGAGACTATTAAATTATCTCATATGGATGTAGGTAATTATTGAGTCTCTATGTAAGAATATTTGTCACTCATATATTCAAATTTGAGATAAGTTTGACTTTGGATAGTTTGATTAGAACAATATTGTTATATCAAGAACAACCCTTTTTCCTGAGTAGTAAAGATTAAAGATTTTTTTATAGTGAAATAAAATGTAGGACTTGTAATATAGTTCATGTCCAGAATACAATCTTATTATGGTAAGGAATACGTTATTATTAAAACATGAAGAGATAAAATGAAATCAATATTTTTTTAATAAAAACATGTAGTTTTAGATTTTAATTGGAGACATATGGATCCTTGATTTTTTTTAAGTGTAGACAACATATTTATATGCATAGATAGAATGGATTATTATCTATATATTGACTTCAGCTATGCATTCTTTCATGATTGAAACTAATGATGAAAAGATATGTTATTCTTGTTATAATTTTAATGTAAATATATATTGTGAAATAAAATGCTTGATGGATCCATTTTTTCATCTTGTTCATTTAGTGACTAGAATCATTTGGAATCTTGATTTATTATTATGTACATCAATTATTATTACATGATATATTACTATTCTTATTTTGAGTATTTATATGTTGATAATATTTGGGATAACAAGAGATACATATATGAATATGCCAATGGGTAAATCATATATGTACCCCATTATATCATTATGTCATGATTTACTAGTATAGAGGTTTGTGTGAGTGAACATGACTAAGATCATTAAATATGAATTCTATAATGAAAATTTTGGCTAAATCAATGTTATAGGTAAGACATTATCATTTCACTATAGTTCTAGTTTACATGTGTTTGATGATATAATTTAGATAGAGGAATGGATTCCATGGTCTATTTGATTATTTTAAGTAATAGTGATAGTGATGCAAAGGTATCTTGTAAGCTTTCCTAATATGAATGGAAACATACACCTATAACCTTACCTCTACCAACCTAGCTCTAATTTGTTTATCTTCTCCTCCATGATGTCTTCCTCAACCTCTACTCTCAACCACTTTATAAATTTTATCTCTTTCATGTACTATGTCTTTGTTAACTATTTTCTTGGATCTTTACTAATTTTTACTCTTTGTATGCTAGGCTCTTAAGCCCATTCTTGAACCTTCAAAAATTCTCTCTTTTTGAGAACCTTTCAAACTGTGTCATTCCTTGTATTTCATCATACTTGGCACCATTATATTTTCTACATGTTCATTCTCCACCTTCTCATGTACTAATCTTGCTTAACTACTTACTTCACTTAGTTATATATGCCTACCCTCTTACATACAATATCCAACAGTTTTCTTGTTTCTAATATATGCATTTTTTGACAAAAACACTTTAAAAACTTGGATCCATACATGATTAAGGTTCCTTTGGATCTGTTAGGTTTCTTATTATAATCTTCCCAATATATTAAGTCTTCTTTAAAACCTCTATCCCATCCAGAAAACTTCTCACTACATCTCCTTATAATAAACATTGCTCCTTCCTTTTAGCAAGTTTTCTAGTAGCCTTTTTTAGTCATTTTTCATTTGTATGGACACCTTTAGACTAATATTGAACAATTAAAAATATATTTGACTACCCTCTATTTAAATATTTCTATCCATTAGTTTTTTCTCTCGTTTCTCTCATTAGAATATTTTCTAATCACTTACTAGTCACTAAATATGCATAATTAGGCCTTTGAACCACTATTTTTCATAGAGTCACTTTTATTCCATACACAAAGGCATGTACAAACATAAAACACCCAAAACATATTAGTATATTCTAATCCTAAGATAATCACCAATTTTTGTGTTTTTTTAATGGTGTAAACTCCTCTAATTTGAAATCTTGTTTAGAAACCCTAACACAGGGTTATATATAATTATATAGACCTAAGAAGGAAAAAACTATTGAGACAATAATTCAAATGAGTTTTAGACTTATATTAAAGTTGAAAAATGTCTACACAAATTCTAAAAACCTTTTATAATCCTTGGGTACCTTCTATATAGCCTTTTTTTTCACTTTTATAGGATTTTGATTATGAATGTGTGTTTGTTCATAGTCATCTACAAGTCTTGTATTAGTTTCCTTAAAAATAAGTATGAATAAAAAAATATATAAGAACCTTTAGATAAATTTAAAAATAAATATAATTAGGGCTTCCCAAGTTATGCATGTGATGAAATTACTTTCCATAGAGTCTTGCTTCTCAAACAATGCATACTTAGTCTTTTCTTAAACACAAAATGCAAGAACACAAAGTATAGTCACTTGATTATAAAAATTGAGAAAAATCCCATTAAACTTATTAGAATTATCATATGTAAAATTTCAATTTATATTTATAAACCAATTAATATTATATAGTATCTATTATGTTTCATCCCATATATATAGTCATTTGAATTCACAACACATGAATACAAAGTATAACAGAGTCTGCCAAGGTTTTCCTCAAAATGGAAGTGATATATCTATTCTCTTTACATTGAGAATAATACATCCTCATACTTATCTCTCAAATATTTATTTAAACATCCACATTTACAATTATATATAACCTATAATTACTTCCAACGGTTCTTAGATTTCATCTTAAGAATGTTGAGAGACTTAACTACCCTGACTCCTAACATACCTATCAAAATTAATCACTATGTGATTCATGTATTTTAAGAGGTAATATTTACCCTTTATAACCTATTAAAAAATAACATACCTTATTAATCTCCTTTGAAAATTATTGAGGGCCAATATCTCAACAAGCAAGTTTAAAATTGCAAAATTGGCAAGAAAACACAATATGACTTCCAATTTGAATTATATGATCACCTATGACCTATAAACAATGAAAACACATTATAAATGATCCCTGTGACCTAAAACAACTGAAAATTGAGAAATTTAAATATTCCCCTACATCATACTACCAAGGATAAAAAATAACTTTCTTATGAAAGTTATAACTAATCTTGCTTTGAAGTGCTTCATTGCATCTCTACTTCTTACTAAATTTTGATCTTCATTGCTTGGCCTCTTGGATCCCAAGGCCCAACTTAATAATTTATAACTACTTGACTCTTTAATAACACTATAACTATTCTTTCATGAAAATTCACATACTCTTCATCTACAGACTTGTACCTTGTCTTCCCTCTTGCTATCTTCATCCACGTTGTACCTATAAATAATAATATATCATTAGATAAAACATGTATCTCCTCATGACTTTGAGGAATAGTATATATCATCTTATTTTTTACATCTTTATATTTCTACTAAGCATATTTCATATGCCCTTAATGGATCATTCCTCATAATTACATTATCTACCAACTTGATTTTCTCTTCACCTTCTATTGATTATTCATTTATAACCTATTCTTCAACCTTGATATCATTGACTTTAGCATTATCAACCTTAGAAGTTTGAATTTGTATCTTGAATTCTTGTACTTGACTTATCACATTATTTTTTCCACTTTTCAAATTTATTCTAGGCATTGAGTTATCAAAATCAATTTGTTTCAACATGAAGACCTTCCCAATAAACCTTTCTAAAAAATCCACACTACTTATTAATGACAACTGATTATTCAACCCTGTAATCAACTTGTCAAAGTGATATTTTGACAAAAATTTAGTTTCTCAATCCAGATCAAACTTATATTGAGATATATCATCCTTTTATTGAATTTCACCTAATGTATTACTCACCTTACCATGCTTGACTAGGTGTAGAAACTCTTTTTTTATTGTTGTCATCACTTGAGAATTTTATTCAACTATTATACTCTTTTCCCTCACTTCTTTTTCAACTTGTACTAAACCTTCTTCCTCTTTCACTTTTCATTATCCTCAATTGCTTCATATGATTCATCTATGTTCCTCTTGAGCACTAATTGATCAAGTGCTTCTTCTTCTTGTTCTTTGAGCCTATGCATTGACCCAAGTAGTTCATCTCCTTCATTAACTCTTTCACCTTAAAACACACATGCTAAAACATTATTAGATTGATATTCATGAGGATTTTCTATTCCCTCCATTTTGTTCTTAAGTTACTTGGTTAACATACTCAACTATCTTCTCACTTTGCACACTTCTTATCTTTTCTTCTTCCTCATCATCTCTTTGAGAGGCCATCTCACTATTTTTCTGATTCCAACTAAAAAATTTGGTCTAATCTCCTCTAAGACTTGCTCTAAACCTATAAATATTGCCTTTAAATAAATAATATCTCTTTTATCAACTTTATCTTTCTCCCTTTCATTGTGGTAATCCTTCTTCAATCCCTTCATCTTTATCTTTCTCTCTTTACTCTTCACGCTTATCTATAATTCACTCTCTCTAGGTCTCACCTAGACCTTTATTCTTATCAAGCTTATCTACTTACCTTCTTGACCTCATTTGGGCCTCTCTCTTCTATCGTAATCTCTTCTTGAGACTTATTTTTGGATATTTCACTAACTCTCCTCTCTCTCTCTCTCTAATTCTCTATGGCTTAAGGTATTTTTCCATAAAACTCTTACTTTTCTACCTCTCTATCCATTCATGAAATCTTATTAGAAACTCATAGAAACGTCTCAAATAGTCCTTAAATATTTTTGTAACATAACCTTCATACAAAATTAACTAACACTTTGTAAAACCCAAAACATAACTTATCCAAAGACCTTACCATCTCTTATACTAAAATGATGCAAAGGTATCTCACAAGCTTTCCAAATATGAATGAAAAATACACTTACAACCTTACCTCTAACAACCTAGCTCTAATTTTCTTATCTTCTCCTCCTTGATGTTTTCTTCAACCTCTATTATCAACCAATTTATCACTTTCATCTCTTGCATGTACTATGTCTCTCTTAACTATGTTCTTGGATCTTTACTAATTTGTTCTCTTTGTATTCTAGGCTCTTAATCCCATTATTAAACCTTCAAAAACTCTCTCTTTTTGAGAACCTGTCACACTAATTCATTCATTATCTTGCATTATACTTGAAAGCATTATATTTTTTTTCATGTTCAGTCTCCACCTTCTCATCCACTAATCTTGATTGAGTACTTACTTCACTCAGTTATTTATGCCTCCATTCTTACATACAATCATCTTTCACATTTCTTATTTCTTACATACTCATTCTTTGACAAAATAACTTTAGCAACTTGGATCCATACATAATTAAAGATCATTTGGCTCTATTATGGTTCTTATTATCCTTTTCCCACTCTATTGAGTCTTATTAGAAAAATCTATTCCACCCACAAAAATTATCACCACAACTCCTTACAACAAACACTTCTTCCTTTTGACAGGGTTTCTAGTAGCCCTGTTTTAGTCCTTTTTCACTTGTGCAGACACCTTCAAACTGATCTTGAATAACTAAAAATATATTTGATTATCATCTATTGAAATATTTCTATCCATGATTTTTATTGGTCTAGTTCCTCTCATTATGCTCTTTTCTAATCACTTACTAAGCATTGTCTAGGCCTAATTAGGCCTCTAACCCCTATTTTTTAGAAAATCACTTATATTCCATACACAAAGCTATGTACAAACTTAAAACCCCAAAAATATCTTATTATACATTAATACTAAGCTAATAACTAATTTATGTGATTTTTTAATGCTGGAAACTCCTCCAAATCAAATTCTTCTTTAGAAACCCTAGTATAAGGTTATATCTACATGTATAGACCTAAGAAAGAACAAATTATTGAGTCAAGCATTCAAACAAGTTTTAAAATTTTATGCAAGTTGAACAAGGTTTTCAAAAATGCTACACACCTTTTATAATCCTTGCTTACCTTTTATACACCCTTATCGCTTTTGTAGGATTTTTATTTTAATTATGTGTTTGTTTATACTCCTCTACAGGTCTTGTATTAGTTACCAAAAGAACATAATAACCTTTTTATCAATGTAAATTTTATGTGAATAGGATTACCAGGTTATACATGTGATAAAATTACTTTACATAGAGTCTTGATTCTCAAACAATACATACTTAGTCTTTTCTTAAACACAGAATGCATGAACATAAAGTATAGGCATTTGATTGTCAAAATAAAAAAAACTCCCATTAACCTTATTTTAATTATCATACATCATATTTCAATTTATATTTGTAATGCAATCAATGTTCTATACTATATATTCTATTTCTTCTCATATATACAATCATTTAAATTCATAACATAAGAATACATAGTTTATTAGAGTTTGCCAAGGTTTTCATCAAAATGGAGGTGATATATTGATTCTATTTCCATTTAAAATAATAAATACTCATACATATATATAAAATACTAACTAAAAAATCCACATTTACAAGTATATATCACCTAAAACTACTTCTGATGGTTCTTATATTCCCTCTCAAAAATGTTGAGAGACTCAACTACCATGACTCCTAACATACCTATCAAAATGACTCACTACGTGATTAATGTTTATTAATAATCTCTATTTACCATTTTAGAACATAATAGAAAATAATATAGATTATTAATGTCCTTCAAACATGATTGAGGGTCAATATCTTAACAAGAAATCTCAAAATTTCAAAACTAGTGGGAAAATACAATATGACTTCCAATTTGAATTCTATGATCAGCTAAGACATCTAAGCAATTAAAACACATTCTAAATGACCCATATCACATTAAAAAAAAAACTAAAAAATAATAAAATTAAATATTACCTTGCATCATATAGTTCACACATGGGTTCTAGTTGTTTTTCAATATCTGCACTATTATTATGTACCCCTCTATGAAGTGTAGGGCCACTCCATGAAGGGGTGTGTGAGAGATCATTGTACTGTGGTTAGAGTTAAATAAATCATATTATGATCTCCCTATATTAGATGATTCAAATATATGGAATTATATTTAGGTTATTTGATGGATCATAGATTTTTTTTGTGTAGTTCATAATGTACTTTTGTACTCATTATTTATATATTTAGCATCGTATTATAATTGTACCTTATTATTTTATGGAAATTACACATAGTAGTGGATATGTCATTTGTATATATTTTTTAAAATAAAAAAAGTGTCTATAAGAAAATATATTAATGATTTTTGGACTATATTAGTAGTTACAGTATTGGTTTCAATTTATTATACCTGATGGATAATTTTTCATCGTTATAACTAGTTTATTTCTTGCGTACTAAATGAGTTTGATTTATCTAGTGGGATAATGTGAATATAGAATTTATTGATTTATATTAATTTAATTTTAAAGTAAGAAAAATTTATCTATAAATAATATTAATATTAACTACATGAGGATAAATAATAGTGTAACTTTTGGTTAGCCTAATGGGGTTTAACATTGTGGTATCATAGTTGAAAGTATAGCTCTCAGATGTAAAGAGTCCACCAATGTAATTATATTATCCTAATTTTTATAAATTAAAATGTATCAAGGTAAATAAAGAGGAGAAGAACCCTTTAATTCTAACCCATTAGTTGATTCTAATAATCTAGTATTAGAAGAGGCTATGAAACTTGATTAGATTCTCATTGTTTTGAGTGAGATTAGAGACAAAATAGCAGATCTTGAGAAATAAGTCCATAGACTAAATAATAATATGAATATGAATTTCCATAAGAATAACCTCAAGATAAATAAATACCTCAATAATAAAGGCATAAGGAAGTGAATCAAGTTGCTAGAGCTCAAGTAGCTATAAAACTTCTGACATGAAGAAGGTACATACACCCAAATCTAATGGCATATTTTTGGGTGATGGAATTGAATCTTTGATCACAAAGATGGAAATGTAATTTTATATTCATAATTAATCTAAGTTAACTAATGTTTTTTTTATGATATTACCTACTAGATGGTGAAGTGTTAACTTTGTGGGATAATAAAAATCTCAAAATGAATATATATTCTACTACCACCACATGGGAGCAATTTGTGACTCTTTTTAGAGAATGGTGGTTACCTTAGGTCTATATCAACCATAAGTTGATAATTTTTAAAAAATTGAGGCAAGGATATTTTTCAATGAATGAGTATTGAGAGAATTTTACAAAGCTCTTGAAGTATGTTCCATAACACCAGAAGGATGAGCATTTATGAATTAGGAAATTCATTATAGGCCTGAAACCCAAAATTGGGTGTGAAGTGGATGTTCATGGACCATCCATCATGGAAAAAGTTTTTGAAAAGGTATTTAAGTAAGAGTAGAATTTGAAATCACTGGTAGAGATTAGACATAAGTATGATAATAAGTTTATGAATTCCAAGACACCCTTAAATAAAAAGAACTAAAAATTGAATGGTAATTCCAACAACTAGTTTGAAAATAAGAACACAAGATTTGGTAATACTTTTAGGAACAAGAAATGAAGAGGAAAATTTTAAAAAGGATTTAAGGGTAAAAATTACATTGAGATGAACGGACCTCCGGGATTATTTTTTATTTTTGTAGGATATCATTAAGCCAAAGATTGTCCTCGATGGAAGATAGAAGGCAAATACAAGAACACAACCTCTTATTCACAACAGGGAACCTTCCACTAGCATATATGCATAGTGATGGATAATAGACAAGATGAATTATAAGACTCTCCCATAAAAGTATCAAGTAATTCATTTGGTCATCAAATTAATATTTATATTGATACTAGAGCTATAAAGTGCTTCACTTCTCCTTGAATGCTAAGTAAATTTTCTAGGAAAGATGGTTTTATGGAAAATTCATGGTCAATACATTATGGAAATAAATCCAATGCAAAGGTTGATAGATGTATCA
The DNA here is from genome assembly GCA_037957365.1 of Torreya grandis. Classification (NCBI taxonomy): domain Eukaryota; kingdom Viridiplantae; phylum Streptophyta; class Pinopsida; order Cupressales; family Taxaceae; genus Torreya; species Torreya grandis. The sequence goes on along the minus strand of JARHVA010004092.1, from coordinate 1,483,446 downwards.
TTTAGGTAGAAATAAATTTACCATAATTAACCATGTTTTTTATCTTTATTCATCACTGCTAGGTCATATTATGTAATCCTAGGAATAAATTGGCTTTCTAAGAATAAAGCCAAAGTTGACTGCTTTCTTATAAATTTTAAATGTCTAAATGTTTTGGGAAACCAAACCAAAATACAAGGAAATAAATGAGAGTTAATACTTAGGTATATTTTAGACATCTAATTAAATAAGGTTTAATGTAAGGGATGTGAAGCATTCTTAGTCAAAATGGATGAAGTTGTTAAAACTAGGGAACACACCTTAGAAGACTGTCCCTTTATAAATAATTTTAGAATGTTTTTCCAAATGAATTTTTAGGGTTAACTCTTAAAAATAGAATTTATTTTACTATTAATATCATTTTAGAGTCAGAACTATAATCTAGAGCAACCCAAAGGATGATAAAAATAGAGTTAGTTGAGTTGAAGGCAAAAATCTAGGAGATATTAGCCAAGGGTTTGATTTGGTGAAGTGTTTCACCATGAGGTACACCTATAGTATTTTTCAAGAAGGATAAAACCCTTCACCTATACATAAATTAATACATGCTTTAAACATCAAAAATCATTATTAGGTATCCATTACCTTGAATTGATGATCTTTTTGATCAAATGCTTGATGCCACAATCTTTCTAATTAGTGATCTTCATGGAAAATATCATCAATTGAAGTTTTAAGAGGAGTATATTATAAAAATATATTCTATAACTCATTATGGGGATTATGAGTTCACATTCCTTCCTTTTGTATTATTGAATTCACCAGCAACATTCATGAATCTCATGAATAGTATGTTCAAGGATTATATTGATCAGTTTATGATAATATTTTTGGATGACATCCTCATATATTATAATAATGAGGAAGATCATGTTGAAAACTTGTAGTTAGTTTTACAATAATTATGGAAGTACAAGTTTTCTGGGAAGTTTTCCAAGTGTGTTTTATATTATAGAAGAGTGCATTACTTAGGACACATCATCTCTATGGAAAGAATTTTAGTGGATCTAGATAAGATTAGGTCTATCATGGATTGGCCAAAATCCAAAAATGTGCATGAGGTTCATATTTTCATAGGATTAGTAGAGTAATATAGGAAGTTTGTACCATTTTTTTCAAATATATCTAACCCAATCATCCCTCTTTAGTGGAAGAAGTAGAATAAGTGTAAAAAAGTCTTTTAAATTATAAAATAGAGGCTTATTTATGCATTAGTGCTATGGATTCTAGATATTAATGGCATATTTTACTTATATCATATGCTTTAGGATATGGTTTAGGAAGAATTATCATATAGGATGGTCCAAGTATGGTCTATGAATCTCAAAAACTAAAGCCTTATCAAGAAAATTATGTTGTTCATGATTTAAAAATAGTTGTTATATTTCATGCCTTATAGGTTTGGATGCATTAATTATTGGTTAAACCCTTTATGTTAAGATTTATAACTTAAATCTTAAGTATATTTTCACCCAACCCAACCTCAATGCTCATTAGAGATGGTGGCTAGAATTCCTATTGGATTTTTATTTTGATATCAAAAAAAATAAAGGAAAGGAAAATAGATTTTTATATTCCATTAGACACATAAGTTTAATTACAAAATAAACTATAATTAGGAGTAAATTTTGATAATAAGTATCAAAATTCTCACCTAGAGATCAATTCTACATGTAAGTTAAGAAATATTTGGTTGAAAACTTACAAGATCATAGATACCAAGGTTTTTAGTTTGAGAATGATGGTATTATTATTGGAATATAAATTAATAAGATCTGGGGTGAATAAATCTTCAAAAATTTCTTTGATAATATTAATTAAGCAATCATAGATCATTTAAACAAGCATGTATATCTTAGCAAGCATAAGCATGAATACACAAGATCATGAAATTTATGAACACAACATATATGTGGTAAATCCTCAAGGTGAATAAAACCAAATAATTATGCAAATGGAATACATTAATATATGATTAACATTAATCTTTAGTGAAGCACCCACTTCACATAGAGAACCAACCCCAACTAGTTAAGAACCAACTCAGCTAGGCTTTAGCAAGCACCAACTTGCAAGCATGTACCAACCCCCTAGATGAATTAGCACAAAATAAGCCACATAAAACACTTGATAACATTTATAATATTTTTTTATGATAAAATAAATTGTCTTATTCCTCATCTCTTCACACACTTCCGTCCTTCTCAAACTAGACTTTAATCTTCTTCTCTCAACTAGCCCTCTTCTTGACTTGATCAAGTAATTTGACATTGAAATTCATATCAAAACCTATTATATGATATTAATTATACACTAATTATGGTCTAAAATACCTCAATATAATTATCAATTTTCTATTTCATTCACATGTTCTCTACACACCCAAATAAGACTAAAACAACCTAGTATTTATACAAGTCACTTGATCATATCCTTTTTAGTTAGCCAAACATTCTTATATTATTATGTAGACCATGTAATAGGTATTTAATGAATTAATAACATTATTAAATCATAATTTTATCACACATTGGTTGGATATATCTCAATTATCCTTTTCTCCTCTTTTAGGCCTTATGAAGATGTATAGGCCTTCTTAACAACATGATACCCTTCGATCTTCTTAAAAAACTTTAAAAATTCACACATGATAGGAACACTTAATATTACACTCAAATATATCCCATCCAAATTCAATTTAATTCCACAAAACCTTTTATTTTTAAACACCACTTAAACCCCTTCTCAAAACATTGTTCACAATAGGCTTGTGCATACACAAAAAATGTATCTTAAACAACTGAAACATAAATACACTTTTGCTGAAAAAAATTGGGAAAAATCACATATTAATATACCTAATGATATAAATTTTATCAAAAACTTCATTATATTCTTCAATTAAAAGTATATAGGGTCAAACTCTTCTCTAAAAGATGCTCACTTAGAACTATCAACTAACTTCAAACATAGTCAAGTAAACATGAAACTTTGACACATGCTTGTACATAATAAATGTCTTTAAATTAATGAACATGTTATTATAAAATCCTTATAACAACCTAAAACAATCATATCATGATATTTAATTGAAACTATTGGTCTTTCAAATCAATATGTTGACTTTTTTCTCATAGAATTCACTCATCTAGACAAGCCATCTTGGATTCAATGTTTCAACCTATTATAATAACTTATAGGCATATAAAAATCTTGGATAGATCATTAAATTCCAAAAATTAACATCATATTTATTTAATTCTTCATCTTATGGAAAAGAGCCTCTAACTCATTATTGCAACTTGCCTTCTTAGTTTTGCCAGTTTACCTTCAAACATAGTCATGGTGATAATGATCTTCAATACCTATGTAGAAAATTTTAGAGGCTTTCAATTCATGTGGATTATATTATAATATAATTATACCAATATAAAATAGATAGATAACATGGTAATAAGTAAATATTGGTCTTGCAAACTAATCTTATAACTTTGAATCTTCATTGTCTCATCTTCATTAGATCTATTAGTGATTGGTCAACTTGTATGACTAGTTTATCATACCTCAAGGATAAAAACTACTCATAAACCATCATGTAAATCTAATAAAAGTCTTAAGCTTCACCCTCTATCCAATTATCAATGTTTACTTTATCAACTTTTATTTTTATAGAAAATCTTTGAGAAATAAGGACTTTCTTATAGGGTTTGCTCATTCACCTGAGAAACCAACCACACCTAGAAGTGCCTAAGAGAGTTCAATACAACCTCTAATTACTTGTCTAGCCATAAAAATCCATTTTGGGAACTTTTGATCAACTTATTTCATATTGGGTCACTATTAGGGTTTAAACCATCTTCCAATATTAAAAATTATTTATAAATATTATCCCCTTATTCTTGAAACCAATTATTATAACTTTGAGCTAGGACCCTTATCCATATACCATAAATAGATTAGGTCCTCATGCAGATGTTACACATGTCAATGAGCACTTAAAAAACCTTTTTAAACCTTTTATTGTAAACCATGACCTAAAAATTCATGCACATGATTAACAAAACTTAAATCACCTTTTTTATGTCTCACCTACTCATGCATGCCTTGTAAATTGATCCTAATACCCCATCTAGCCACCATCTCTCTCTTTTCTTTCTAAGACTTGACTTACAAGTCTCAATAGGTCTTGAAACTAACCTTTTAACCACTATCCAAGCTCTCAACACCTCATGTACAAACTCTCTCATGATGAAACACATTCAATTATTCTTTATATGTCTTATCAATAGCTCATGATGATTCATTAGGCCAAGTAGGGTCTAAAACTAGTCTAGTTACAGACCTAAATTGAATTACTTACCTCTATAGGCTTCACTTTGAAACTCTCCTAAGTACTCCAAATGTATCTTATGTATGTTCAAACAACCTTATATAAAAACTCTTCTTTAAATATTTAACAAAATATCTTTGGAGATTCTTAAACAAATATTTGAACCTAAACTAAAGATATTCATAGCTTACTCAAAGAATCTTCAAAGCTTCTTACATAGATATTTGGAGCATACAAATTATTCGGAGCTCATTCATTTCATCATGCAACCTCCACATACTTTATCACAAGGTCTAGATAATGATTGTCAAGATACTTAACACTTGACACAATGACTTGTACTCACCCATGCTGATCTCAATTATATCACTAAAAAGACTTCAAACAATAATCTCACATTATTTTTCTCATATAATAATAACACTCAACATGTTGGCATAATAAATCACCATACACATACCTAAAATCTTACTTGGCTATTCACCTTCACAAGAACCTTTGACATCAATGATAACATAAATTCCAAAACTCAACAATCCCCACTTTGTCATTAATGGTAAACACACTCAAAAAACTATGGTAACCACTCTTGATGGCAACCATCTACTAGATTTGGCTCTCACCTTTTTTTTTCTTTATGATATTTCTCCCCCTTTAACATTAATGACAAAGGTAATCCAAAAATATCATCTCTTTTAGAATGAACTCATATTACATAACCACTTCAACATAGATCAAGCTTAGTCAAAAACTTGAATACATCACCTTCAAACCAAGCATCCACCATTATTCTATTAATAGTAGACATAAAGGGTCACTTGTAAATAATAAAATCATACTTTCTCCCTTTAATATGATACTAACTCTCAAAGACACTAGATGGCACATAATTTTTAGAAACTATGGTAACCACTCCTAGAAACTTCTCTTAATTAGGTCACTTCTCCCTAATTCTAAACTATTTTCCCTTTTCAGATCATTTTCTCAGTTGGTTCATCAAAAACTCAACAAACAAAATCTATGAAGCATCTTAGACACATGCTCCCCTTAACAAATGTATACCTTTATTGTGATATCAAAATCAACCATTCTATTTACAAAGAATTCAGAGCTACTAAGCTCCTCCTTAGACCAAGCATATCACATTTAAAATGAACTAGAGACTTAAGTTCACTTGCCTTCATTTTCATGATTGAATAAGATCAAACTCTTGATCACACATTGGATTACCAAATTATTGACACCAACTGTAGATTAGAGACTCCCCATTTGTATTCATATCTCAACACATGATTTAATAAAACTCTTAAACCATCCTCATATTTCTTCAATCATCTTGACACCAATACCCCTTATTAACATAGATCAAGCTCAACTACTCACACAAACAAATACCAAAATCTTACCTCTCCTATACTAATTGACTAAATTTTCACCTCAAAGCTACTAACACAAGAATGGATAATATCCATCTTCATCTCCTTGATTGTAACATATACAACCTGTAATATTCTCAAGATTTAAAACTCTTTGACTATACCTCCATGCTTATAATAATATAATAATATCTCCATGAAGCCTAATAGATCAACCCCTTTTTCATAAAGTACTATAATACCATGAACATAGGGGATTTATAGATATCCATACTCTCACAAGATTGAATATTATTCAACATCCTTTTGGGCTTGATTGGGAATATAAGATTGATCTCATTATCAACTATTTGATTATCAAAATGAGTTGACAATAGACACTCCTAACTTGATTTCAGACCTGAGGCATGTTGTATCTCAAAAAGCATTCCACTTGATCTTGTAGATTGATTATGACTTATCTTTACTACCTTTGGTTCCCATACATTTATTTTCCTTCTTTTTTTCACTCTAAGGGATTCAAACTTCCTATTTTGACTTGATAACATTCAAACTCTATTAGGATAGAATATTTTAATGTGTCCTAAATTATGATAGCTATAACAAACCACCTTATACATACCATTTGATAGATGTGAATTGTGACTCCTTCCATAGTTCCATGAGTAATCATTCTTAGAGGGTCTTCTACATTGTCTTTCTCTAAGACCAAATTGATTACATATAGATTATTAACCATTGAAATAACCAACATACCTTATATCAATAGGCTACTTTATAGGTCTTTTCCTGTTGATCGTTTTGTATTCAACAGTCTTATTCTTGACTAGAGATGCTCCTATTGGTCTACTTTGAAACTATGACCAGTCTTATCACTAGAAGACTTTTGATTACTCAAGATATCATCTCTAACCTCAGTGTTATTTTAAAACTTCACAAAGCTCTTTACCTTACTATATTCTTGATCCAACTCATCTTTAAATGATTCTATTTTAGTTTCATATCTGATGAATTCTTCCTCTTTAGCCTTTAGGCTTATATTGGCTACCTCCATCTATGCCTTAGCTTGATTAATGATCTCATCATACTTATTGGAAGTGTTTCTCAACATTTCCTCAAACAATATAATCTTATCCTCATATTCCTTAACTAATGATTTCAATTTATGATTCTTTCTCCTTTGGAAATTCAAATCCTCTAGGGAAGTTACCAATTTGTCTTTAAGATTAACTTCTATTTATTCTTTATATTATTTTATATCAACCATAAGGCCTTTCCCATTTTAAAAACCCTCATTGTCTAATTTTATGGCCATGAACAAGGTTTCACTATTATCATGTTCATGTTTACTACTAACACCATCACTATCAGATTCACTTGAGTCACTTACATCAAAAGAGTTATCTTCTTTAGTGTAGAATCTTCTCTTATTTTTGAAATTTCCTTTCCTACCTTCATACTTCATGAACTCCTTTTTATTTTTATTAGGCTTATAGGTCTTATTATAGTGTTCATCATGTTCTTCAACATGCTTAGATTTATCCTTATTTGGACACTTGGATGCAAAGTGACTAATATTTCCATAGCTAAAACATTTGAAGGATAACTTACCCTTGTACTCACATGAGTCAAACCTTAACTTCTTGGTAAACTTAGCTATGAATTCATCATCATCAATATCTAAACATACCTCATACTTTAACTTATTGGACTTTGACTTATTTTCAACCTTGAAAGTTATTTCTTTCTTTTAATGTCTTCATTTATTTTTTCTCATCTCATAGGTAGTTAAGATGCCATGAAGCCCATCCATCTCTAGCTTGTGAAAGTCTTACATCTCTTCTACTATAGACACATTAGAGTCAAAATTAGGATTTATTAATTTTAAGACCTTTTATATAATAGTATATTCTTTCACTTATTTTCCTAATCCTCTAATTATATTGATAACTTCATCAACCTTTAATTGGTAAGATGTAATGGTTTCATCTTTGTTCATCTTCAAGATTTCAAACTATCTTCAGTGGGTCTACAACTTAACCATATTCACCTTGGTATCTCATTTATAGATAGTCTTAAATTTTCTCCATATTTATTTATATAATTTAAAGTGCATTACCTTTACAAGATCTACCTATGATAGGCCACAAATAATGGCATTCATTGCCTTAGAATTATTTTCACTAGCCTTCTTACCTACTACATATGTTGGTGGAATAAGAGGTGAAATATAATAATCCAAAACTAACTACCAAATATAATGTCCTTGTGACATCAAATATATCATCATTATAACATTATAAAAGACATAGTTAGATCCATTAAACAATGGAGCCTTACTAGTAGAGAAACCACCTTGAGCTTGTTAACTAGCCATCCTTGATTCTTAAGATGTCCTTTAACATTTTAGACCTAATTCAAAGGAAAAATATATTATAAAAATTATTAAAAGATAAATGACTAATAGGGGTGAGTTATTATTGAAAACCTTCTTTGATAATCTTACTTAAGTAATCATAGATCATTTAAACAAGCATGTATATCTTAACAAACATAAACATTAATCCACAAGAGAATGAAACATATGAACACAACATATATGTGGGAAACCCTCAAGGGGAATTAAAAACACTAATGATGAAAATGTAATACATTCCTACATGATAAACATTTATATTTAGTGAATCACCCACTTCACATGGACCACCAACCCCAATTAGCTAAGCACTAACTCAACTAAGATTTAACAAACACCCACTTATAAGGAGGCACCAACCCCTAGATGAATTAGAACCAAATAATCCACCTGAAAAAATTTATCATATTTATAATATTTTTTCTCATACAGTAGATGATGATCTTCTTCCTTATCTCTTTGTACACTTATATGCCTCTAAAACTAGCCTCTAACCTTCTTCACTCAACTAGCCCCTTATTGACTTGATCAGGTGATTTGACCTTGATCCTCATATTTAGGAATAATTTATGATACTAATGATACCCATATGATGGTATAAAATACCTTATTATTCTTACCAATGTTATATTTCATTCGCATGTTTACTACATACCCAAATAGGCCTAAAATAACCTAGTATTTATACAAGTCACTTGATCATATCCTTCTTATTCAGCTAAACATTATTATATTCTTAGGTAATCCATGTAATAGGTCTTATAATACCTTAATAACATTATTAAATCATAATTATATCACACATTGTTTGGTTATAGCTCAATTATCCCTTTTTCCTCTTTTAGGCCTTATGGAGACCTAATAGGCCTTCTTAGCTACATGTTACCCTTTGATCTTCTTTAAAAATTTTAAAAATTATAATAAAATAGAAAAAATTCATATTAAATTAAAATATATCCTATCCAAATTCACTTTTGGTCCATACACCTTCTAGGTTTAAACACCACTTGAACCCCTTCTCAAAACATTGCTCATAATAGGCCTATGCATACACAAAAAATCTATCTTGAATAATTAAAGAATAACCAAAATTTTGATAAAAAACCATGGAAGAAAAATAAAATATTAATAAACTTAATATCTCAAGGTCATAAAAAAACTTAATTATATGCTTGAATTCAATGTATAGAGGCTCAAACACTTCTCTGCAAGATGCTCACTCAGATCCATCAAATAGCTTTAAAACATAGTCAAGGAAACATGAAATTGAACGCTAATTGTACATACTCAAAGGATTTAAATGCATGAAAATTATATTATAAAATCCTTATAAAACATTAAATAAATATATCATGATCTCTAATGGAAACTATTGGTGCAAATCAATCTGTTGACTTTCTCTCTCCTAGACGCCACTCAGCTAGACAAGCCATCTTGGCTTCAATGTTTCAACTTATTATAATAAATTATAAGTTTATAAAATAATGGATAGATAAATTAAGTCCCAAAAAATAACATCATATGAATTTAATTCTTCATCTTATGTCAAAGATACTCCAACTCATCACTACAACTTATTTTCTTAGTTATACCAATTTACCATCAAACACAGTCATGGTGATAATGATATTCAATACCTATGTAGACACTTTTATAAAATTTAAGTTCATGTATATGATATTATAATATAATTATACCAATATAAAATAGATATATAACATGGTCATATGGCAATATTGGTCTTGCAGACCAATCTTACAACTTTACACCTTCACTGTCTCATCTTCACTAGATATGTTATCAATTGGTCAACTTTTATGAACAATTTAACATGTATAAAGGTTATAACCTAATCATAAAACATCATGTAAAACTAATAAAATTTTCAATATTCAACCTTTATCTAATTATAAAATTTGACTTGGTCAACTTTGACTGTTATAGTAAATCTCCTAGAAATAAGGCATTTTTTATAGGATATGCTCACTCACCTAAGAAACCAATCACACATGGAGGTGTTTGAGAGAGTTTAATACAACCTAAAATTATTTTTATATCCATACCAAATATTTATTGGCACTTTTGATCAAATTATTTCATGATGGGTCATTATTAGGGTTATTTGAGGGTTTTAACCATATTCTAGTCTTAATGATCATTCATAAAGCTTAATTCATTATTATAGAAACCAATTCTTGTAATTTTTATCTAAGACCCTTATCCATCTACCATGAATATCTTAGTTCCTCAATAAGATGCTAAACATGCCAAATAACATATAAAATACCTTATCAGGTAAACAACTCTTCAACCTATACACTTGAAAGACCTTAAAACACTTTTTCAAGACTTTTCTTGCAAAACATGACTTAAAAATTCATGCACATTATTAAAACAAATTGACTCACATTTTTCAATTCTCCCCTACTCACCCATGATTTGGAAACTGATCCTAATACCCCATCTATATACCATCTCTCTCTTTGCTTTCTAGGCCTTGACCTATAAATCTCAATAGGTCTTGGAACTAACCTTCTAACCACTATCAAATATATTGACACCTCATGTATAAACTCAAACAAACTCTCTCATACTCAAATACTATCAAGTATTCTTCATTTGTCTTATCAATATATCACGATGCTTCATTAGGCCAAGTAGGGTTTTGAACTAATCTAGTTCTAGAATTGAATTTAAGTACTTACCTTTGTAGGCTTCACCTTGAAATTCTCATGAGTGTTACAAATTCCTCTTATGTATTCTCAAACAACCTTATACAAACACTCTTATTTATATCTTCAATATAATGTCTTTTGAGCTTCTTACACAAATATTTATAGATCAACTATGGATCTTTGTAGCTCACTCAAAGAATATTTAGAGTTACATAGATATTTAGAGAATACAAATTTAAATCTCACTCATTTAATCATTCTACCTACACATACTTTTTCATAAGGTCTAGACAAGATTTTGTAAGATACTTGACACTTGATACGTTGACCTATACTCACCCATGCTAAACTCAATGATATCACTAAAAAAACTTCAAACAATACTCTCACATTATTTTTCTCATACATAAACAACATTCACTATGCTAGAATAAGAGCTCATCATACACAACTCAAAACTTACTTGATGATGCACCGTCACATGAGCCATTGACATCAATGACAACATAAATGACAAAACTCAACAATTAATGATAATTCTCAATAATTATAAGGTAAAATGGAAAGATATATGTGCCTAATAATGAAATTCTAACAAATATTATGATAAAGAAATTTCAAAATGCTCCATATTCAAAGCATCTTATAGTGATTAGATGGTAATAGAGTTAACACTAGTCTATTTATGGAAATGAATTAAGAAGGATGTATCTAATTTTGTGTCTAGGTGTTTTAAGTGTCAATGAGTTAAACTTGAACACATGTATCCATATAGGTTTTTTGACCCCGAATATATACCTAAATGGAAATTGCAAGTCATTAATATGTATTTTTTCCAAGGTTTTCCTATGTCTAAGAACTGAGACAACATGATCTTGGTCACTATGGATATACTAACCAAGGTAGCTCATTTTGGTAATATAATTGATGATGGACCTATGTTTACCAAGAGGTTTATGAAATAAATTTATAGGTTGAATGGGTTTCTTGAAAATATTATTTTAGATAGGGACCCTAAGATGACTTCCAGATTTTACCAGACTTTAAATTCAACACTACAAACTTAGTTAAATTTTAGTACAACTTACCATCTAGAAATATATGGATAAAAAAGAGAATAAATTAGATATAATAGTATATTTTAATTATTTATTACATATATCAAAAATAAAAATAGTAATAATAGCTACCACTAGTTGAGTTTGCTTATAATAACTCATACAAATTAGCTATTAAAATGGCTTCTTTCAAGGCATTATATGGTAATAAGTATAGGATACCAATCATTTGGGACAAGATGGAAGGTAGAGTGGTTTTTGGACCTGATATACTTAATAAAATAGAAAATAAAGTGAAATTAACAAGGTAGATATTGGCTAAAGCTAATGATAGGCATAAAAGCTACACTAATTTGAAAAGAACAAGGTAGGTTTTAGTTACAGACAAAATTTTTTATAGGTTAAACCCCAAAATAGTGAAATAAAGTTTGTTAAATTAAAAAAGTTGTCGCCTATATATGTGGGACCCTTTGAGGTTTTATAAGTGGTTAATCATGTATCATACATATTTACATTTCCACCATATCTCACATAAATTCATAATGTTTTTCATGTTTCATATTTTAAAAAGTATATTGATGATCCTACACATGTTCTATATTGGAATGTATTATAGGTTTAGGATCTAGGGGTGATCACATAAGAACAATTCACAATAGTTGATACTCAAAATCTTAGATTGTGTAATAGAAAAGTATCATAGTGTAAGGTCCAATGAGACCATTATTTTAAGGATAGCACTACATAGGAGGACTATGAGGAGTTTTTGAGGATGTTTCCTCATGTGTTTACATGATATTTCTATTGAACATTATTTATTTTTTGTTAAAACATTAATTACATTTTACTAAAAAAAATTATTTTAGAATTATTGGTAGAAATAAATGGGATTAGGATGATGACTAATTTTATGAGGAAGGATGTCACATCTATTGTTCCCTATGGATTATTTAAATAATTAATTAATGGATTATGTGATCAATGATTAGTAGATATATTGTTTATTTTGTGTTGGATTTGTATATGTTGTGTGGATGATAGATATAATACCTATTTTCATTATTATTATCTAGATAGATAGTTGGTGTATATTTCTTGTGATGCTTAAAATCATGATTTTTATATATTTCTTGCATTTAGTAATTTATTGTGAATTATTATCATGATTCAAGATAACTATCATTTTGTTTGATGAGGTAGATGCAAGACTATTCTACTCTCATAGTCATTTTAGAGGGAGATTGATATTAAAGGAGGGTAAAAATATAAATAATGGGGATTGAGAGACAAAACTTTAAAAACTCATTCTTAAACCAAATTTAACTATTTGAATGTGTAGTCATATAAAATTCAAAAAGTGGTAACTTGAGCATGGCTAATGACACCCAACCCATCGGTACCTCTTTCTTGATTTCATGACCTTCTTAGGCTTATTTTCATTGATTCCCATTCATCTATATCTTTCCAAACAAATCAATCCTAGATTTCTCTTTCTAAGACAAATCAATCCCCTTAGGTCCCATCTGCTCAAGATAATAGCACCACACTTGGACTATAACACTATTGCCACTACTATTCACTTTTAATGATATTGTCTAATCACATTTTTGGACCCAATAGCCAATTTATTCTAGTTTTGCATTTTTATCCTTGTTAGTCTAACACAAGAAAATTTAATCCATGACCAATAGATCCCTATAAAATCCCATTCAAAGATCATTTGGAAAGGTTTGGAACCTATCACTAAGCAAACAAGAATATAAGGAAGACCACTTAAGAAATCTTCCCTATTCTCTACATATAGCCAAACAACACACTTACAAACTTATTCAAATTGTTACACTAGTCCCTATCCATCTCAAGTAAATCTAGTCTATCATTCAGCATCTTCATATACTCAATTGCATAAATCACATCAAGTGGGAGAACTACATATGGCTTGATCCCTCTTTAGAGTATTGGTATGTAGGAAACATGCCCACACACATGGTGTGAAGCATGTCTAGTGCATATTACACAAACTAATCCCCCCTCTTACTCAAAATTTTTCAAAACACAATGGAAGATAGGGTTTGAAGAAATAACTTTCTCTATAAGGAGATTTATAGACTTTCAGTTGCTAAAACTTCATAGACATGGTCACATAGACCTATCGAACAAAACTTAGAAAGCTAAGATCCTAATGAAAATAGCGATAGAGGTGGACTATAGTGTTGGTGCCTCTCCTATCTAGTTCTGATGCTCTTATCTAATCAAAAAATGAAGTCTAGATCTTAGTTTGTGATAGTGTCCCAATCTTACATAGTCAATATCAGCCTCTATCTCAATTAGATCAACATAGTTCTAAGCTAAGTTATATTTCTCTCTATTCACTTGATATTTTTATAAAGTCTAAACAATAATCAAAATTAACAAATTAGTAAGTTAATGATGGCATAATTATTGACTGATTTTAGTACTCAAACCCTTTAACTAAATTAGGAATAATACACCAATATTCCCAAAATTGTTAAATCATTTGGTGAACTCAACTTACTTCATTTGTGAAAAAAAACCCTAGAAACCCTAGGGTAATATTCCTCCTAACTTTTCATATATTTTTTTGATTTTTTACCTATGTAATAAAATAAAAAAATTGAATTAAATTTTAAAATTTCTTAGTAATGTTAAAATAATTTTTTGTCAAACCCTAGTTGCTTGTATTAGGTTCCAGTATTTTTTCAATAATTTTCCAATTATTTTTTGAATTTTTACTATCATATTTAAATTATAAAATCTAGTCAAATTTAAAAATTCAATAGTAATTTTTCAAAAAATTATTTTTCTCAAAACCTTAGTTGCACATATTAGGTCCTATTCAATCAAACTTTTTCCAATCATTTTTTAAATTTTTAGTTGCATATTTCACTCATAAATTCACTTTAAATTTCAAAATCTCATAGTATTTTCTAAAATCAAAAAATCATCTTACAAACCCTAGTTACATACACTAGGTCCTATTACTTTTGAGATATCACCTTACATTCTACAATCAGATTTTAAAAATGGATCTCACTTATCTACAAATTTTTCTTACATTTTTTGCAAAAAATAAAGAGATCATCATTGGTCCTATTATGTACATGAATGATGAAGTTTATCATATGTTAGTACATAGTTTCACTTTTTGCATTTTATGCTTATTATTCATAATACAAGATGATGTCAAGAAATTTATTATTAAACATGCTAAGATATCTTTTTCATCACCTCCCTTGGAGCCTTTATCCCATGATAAGTCATGTTACTTGGTCCATTTTTCTCTTCTCTAAGTCACTAACCATAGCCATAGAGCCCAATTGACACCCTTTGTACCTCCACCACTTTGACCTATTGACTATCTCCACTCTCCTCCCATAGCTACTACTAGTCTTACATAGATAGTAGATAATATGGTTAGAGGTATTACTCAATGGGCCACCATGCCTCATCCACTTAATCAAGAGCCCTTCCACCCTCCCATTCCTTCCCATCCTAGGCCTAACCCATTAGCATAGGTAGATCCAAACAAGACAAATGATATTGTTTATCAGTTAAGTAACACTTTAGCTGAAATTTCCATGTTAGAATTACTTTAGAAAGCCAATGTGTTCAAGGACATTATTTCTCAATCTCTCACTCGGACTTTTATGCCCATTAATTTTGATCCTTCTTATTTTGAATTAGTGGTCAACACTTTAAAAACTATTAAAGATATAATTTATTTTGATCATGAGGACATGCCATCTCAGATAGTTATTGATCAAATTTTACCATTATTTATACAAGCTCAAGTCAAAACCAATGTAATTAAAAGAGTTCTAATTGATATTATATTTAGACACAATATATGTCATATTACATTCTTATATACCATATATGTGGATATGGCATCCATGCAAAAATCATATAATAAAATTAGATGGTTTGATGATATACCATGACAAACATGGGGCACCATTGCTTTGGATACCATGGTAAGACCTAAAACCATCTCTACATAGTTCCAAGTCATGTCAAGTCTTATTCATTATAATCTTTACTCAGATGACCTTGGATACATTTATGGGGGCAACTCCTTCTACTCTTCATTGATGTGTTAAGTTTCTCCATGAAGGATACCAATACACATGTCCAGAAAATAACTAGCCATTCAAATATTGTCAAACTATAGAGTCATCCTCAACTATTTTTCCAAATGGAACACCTCATCTCAAAGTTTAACCACCACCTCATTGCATTTCTCTTGATTAGACACATACATATGAGGTTGGAAAGACTAGCACTTCTCATAATCCTCCACTTATAGTTGTGCTCTTAGCTCTAGATATTAAGCCAATCACAATAGATTTAGCCATTCTAACTACTCCATCATTCATTATTCCTAAACCTATTACAATTATACATTCACTTATAGTAGTTCCAATAGTATCAGTTAATTTTATAGACATAGTCACTCCATCAATTATAGACACTCTCACAACACCATTATCTTTCACTTCTATATTTATTGATACTCCCATATCACAATTGCCCCTTATGGTAAATTGTGAGTTACCATATGTACATGATGTTGATATAGATTCTCAAGCTTCTTCAGGTGATGATACGATACCCACACTTATAGATGATTATTTGTGTGGGTTGAACTTTACACTAGTTGGCTTAAGAGAGTATCAATATGAGTATATGGCTCTCATTAGACATCTTACATCACTCTTATAATATTACACTACACTCTCAAGATATACTCCACATTCATGACCATAGATAGATCACTTGGCACATATAGTTCACATGGTTACCTTTATGGCTATAGATCAAGTCATTTAGATTCATGCAGGAAACACCCAACATCAACCATAGATTATCTACTACTATAATTAAATGTCTTAGAGGAGAATCAAAATCTCCACCACTAGATCAATATTTAGTTCACCTTCAGTAGGATGACACTATGTACACAACATATACACCATATGATGATGCTTATGATGATGATCATGATCTTTTCCTCCATCTCCCTCCCTAAAGAGCTCCATTTTTAGGCCCCTTACCCCCTATAGTCTAGCCTTTTATTGATATGATTGTATATAATCTCATTATGATTACCTGTACATAATTTTATTAGTATTACTTGTACATATTTTATTATGCTTGATTGTACATAGCTCAAATATATTAAAAATACCAAAAACATTCAAATATGTCAAAAATACCAAAAACATTTTGATTATATGCACCATCCATGTTTTACATTTATACTACTATGCTAGACTTACACTTGTTGTTATATGCTTATTATTTATTAGTTTATCAACATCACCATGCTTCAATTTATCTTATTTTAGTGTGTTTAATGACATATATCTCCTTGATTTTTTCACTTTACCCATTGAGGGGGAATCCTAGTTCTACATTCAAGACACGCATCGATATACATAACCACTGGGGGCATCTTCTACATGACTACACCATCTAGGTTGATGTATATTATTCACTTGCTTATATATATTACTTTATAGACACTCACTATTATATAATACTTATGTATTTATTAGCATATACCTAGTCTTTTACTAACATGTCTTGCATAAATTCACTTCTTGCTTTGATTAGTTAGATGAAACTATATTTCCAATTATTACATGACTTCTTTTCTTGTTTTACATAGATATATTGTTTGAATTTCTCAGTTCCTATTTATTTCTTGTATGTGCCTTAGGACATTTGCCAATTTCCTTTTCCTGTACTCTTCTATGTGATTATGGCTTCCATGCCAATTTTGCTTGTTTTAATTGTGTGTATGTGGCATTTGAACATGACTTGTATGCTTTATTTCCATTTTGAGTGGCATGTGCCCATGTCATTTGTTTTATTTGCCACTTGGACACCCTTGTATACTTCTTTATTCTTACCTTGTGTGCTTATTATTGTTTGCTTCTCATTTTTTACAATGCCATGATCCATATCATGCATTTATCTTTCTTTCTTAGAGGCCATGATGGACATCATGATCTATCCCTCCAACTAAAAACTAACAACTAACTATACTTTAATTTCTATTTTAATAAATTACACATGTTCTTACATTATTATATCTATCTAGGCATACCCCTATTGATCTAGCAATTTCTCACTACAATCCATGCTATATATTAAGATATCTTGTCAATTGTCATTGCTATATCATGTATCATTTCAGCATAACACACTCACATGGATCTTTATTTTAAGGTAATTCATTATAGGGTCTTCATTCATACCCTCAAAAGAGGGGGAAATAAATAGGAGTTTTTTGCATAGAGATTAGAGCTCTTAATGGTTGAAAAAGTAGCATTCAGAACACCCAAAACAATAACCAGACATCAAACTAGTCAAAATAGACTAGGCAAATAATCAAAAATGTATAATAGTTACCAAATTTATCCCTAGAAAATATCACACAACTTAGACAATAGCATTGGTACCACTAGTGTCCACTTTTGGTGCTCTTTCCCAAATAATAGAAAAACTAGATTTTTTAGAAATAGATAAAAAGGTAAGTTTAGTTACAATTTTATTAGCTATAGTTTAGACTAAATTCAATAGTTTGAGTATAATTTTACTCAAATAATCTAGATATTGGGGGAATCATCTGAGGCATGATGGCTCTTGATTATAGTTTCAAATAGGGTATTTGGTATAACTTTTACATCAAAATCCATGTTTTTGACACTAAAGATTGGGGGCAATGTGTGTGGCACATTTCTTTTCTTTTCTTTTTGAGTTCAGCATCACCCAAGAATTCTTAGTAGTTACATGTATTATTCCATCCACAGATGGTTGGCATAATTTTTGAATGGATTTCATACAAGCCTAACCTTCATGAGTTCTTGAGTTCTAAAGTAGATTTCATATAAGCCTAGTGCACTAGTTTTGGAGTGGCTTTCATACAATCCTAATCTCCATCTTTTAGAGTGGCCAAGAGTGGCCTAGTTTATATAATACATTTTACTATATACACAATAATTTTCATATAATATTACATTCATGGGATTTAGGATCTATCTCATATGACACACATTTCATACTAGTATCAGTTTATAGCTTCACTTCACGGGACAACGATGGAGCCAAAAGACTAGTTAGCATTTGTATTCTTGAGCCACCTATCCAGAGGGATTAGATAAATAGTCCAAACATTGATCAATATGTGAAATATCATCTAGATTCATTTATAAGGTGATGGTGGAGCCAAAGGGCCAACCTTTGTATTCTTGAGCCAATTCTAGGGAATTGAGCACTCAGCTTCATTTGTGATATTACTCTTGGTATAGTACCTGCTACCATTACTCAACCTAATCTAACATCAGTTAGCATCACAATAGTTTTTTTATTAGTTCATGTACCCAATGAAGTGTATTAATTCCTTTCTCTTACTCTCTCTCTTACCTGTATTTATACATTATTATTTATAGATATAACGTATCTAGTAAGAACTGATCTAATCTTTGTTTTCTCTTAAAAAATTGCACTTCACAGCATGCTCTTTTGTATGCACACCCAACATCATCAATAGCTTCATGAGCTTCGCCCTTATAGGTAATTTTAGTACACTTTTTATTTTTCCTTTATCCTAGTATTTCACTTTATTGTATCACAAAAATAAAGGGGAGAGGGGGGAGGGGTAAATGTAGTCATATAAAATGTGAAAATTGGTAACTTGAGCATGGCTAATGACACCCAACCCATAGGTCCCTCTTTCTTTCTTTCATGACCCTCTTAGGATTATTTTCACTTATTCATAATCATTTTTAGCCTTCTATACTTAGTCCTAGCTCACCCAAACTACTCCTTTCAAGATAAATCAATCCCCCTAGGTCCCATCTACTTAAGATAATAGTGACACACTTAGACTATAGCATCAGTGCCACTACTATCTAATTTTGATGATATTGTCTAAGCCCATTTCTATCCCTAATGTTTAATTTATTCTAGTTCCTCATCCTTATCCTTATTGACCTAACATGAGCAAATTAAATCCATGACCAATAGATCATTATAAAATCCCACTCAAAGATCATTTGGAAAGGGTTGGCAACTATCACTAAGCAAGCAAGAATACAAGTAAGACCACTCAAGAAATCTTCCCTATTATCTACATATAACCAACCAATACAATTATAAAATTTTTCAAATTCCTACACCAGTACCTATCCATCTCAAGTACATCTAATCTAGCATTCTACATCTTCATACACTGAATTGCATAAAAGCACATTAAGTGGGAGAACTATATATGTAGTAATCCCTCTTTAGAGTATTGGTATGTATGTAGCATGCCTACACATAGGGTGTTAAGCACATCCAGTGCATCTTACACACACTAACCCCCCCTCTTGATCAAAATTGGTTAAAGCATAATAAAAGATAGGGTTTGAATAAATGATCTACTCTATAGGCAGCTCTATAAACTTTCAGCTACTAAAATTTCATAGATAATTTCACACAGACCTATCAAACAAAACCTAGAAAGCTAAGATCCTTAGGACAATAGTGGTAGAGGTGAAATATAGTGCTAGTACCATTCCTATCTAATTCTAACACTCCTTTCCAAATAGAAAATGAAGTCTAGATCTTAATTTGCCATAGTGTCCCAATCTCACACAGTTAATATCAAAATCTATCTCAATCAGATCAGCATAGTTCTAATCTAAGTTATATTTCTCTTTATTCACTTTCTATTTTTATAAATTCTAAATAACTATCAAAATTAACAAATTATTAAGTTTATTATGGCATAATTATTGACTAATTTTACTACTCAAACCCTTTAACTAAATTAGGAATAATACACCAATATTCCCAAAACTATTAAATTAGAATGAAATATATGATATTGGAACTAGTTGTTTTAAATATTGGTTGTAATTTTTATTGTGGCTTCCATATATATTATAACCCTTTGTTGTGTTATGATTACTTAAATATGGTATGAGTGGAGTGCATGATTTAATGGATTTTATTATGTATTTAGTTCGACTAGTATGCAATGTTTCTTTGATATAAATCAAATTTGGATAGGATGGTTGATTTTCTCTTCTGACTATGTTTATGTAACCATGAATTTGTTTCAATTTATTATAAGTTCAAAGGCAATTATTTCAATTAAGTTATTTGATTATCTTTATCTAAATATTGAATACCTTATTGATTACAAATAAATCATAAAAGATATTTAGGAAAATAATACTCCTCCCAATGCAAATTATTTAATTTCAACTTAAAAAATAATTACTTGATAAACTTTTACTTAATTGGGAAAGTGGATAAAAATTTAGGGTCTTTTTTAGAAGATTTATGACGATTTTCATGATTTTGATCTATTTACAAATAGAAAAAACAAAAATGAGAATGGGTTAGGATTTTGTTTTAGGGTTATTATTGTTATTAAAGTGTTGACCTTGTTAGAGAGGATGAGAGATTATCTGACTACCATTATTGTATATGCAAATAAAACTACAAGTTCAAAAAAATGTTAGTGGAGTGATGCATTGATGATCACTATTTGCATGAGGTTTAGTCGCATAATTATAAGACATTTTGGTGGTCATCAACATGTGCATGGATAAAAATTATAAAATAAGAATTAAATTAGTGGAAGAAGAGGATAGCATGATGGATGGTAGATAAGAAAGGAGAAGAAATTGCCAAAGAAAAGAGAGGGTTAACCATTTTTGTAACCACATATAAGCATCTTTGAATATGTGAGTATTTTTTATTTTATACATAGAAAATAATTGAGTTTTTTTATAATATTAGATTCATTTTGAAAAGTGCATATAATTCTTGTTTTATCTCTTACCATAGTTAATTTAAAATATGTGTAGATGTTTTTATTAAAAAAATTAGAAGAATATTCCATTTATAAACCTCAGCAAGGAATTTTATTCCATACCCAAATCTATAGCATAGATACTAAACATATTTATCTTTAATTAAGATGGAATTTCATGATGTATGACCTACATAAAAATTTTGTTTCCCATCAAGGGTTTTATTTTATAAATCTATGTGTAATAGAATATGTGATGGAAGATTTTTAATAAATTTTCAAGTTATAAAAACCTATGAACTATAGTAAGGGATTTTAAATGTATGACTCCTAATATTTATGTTTTCTATTAGTGGGTTCCAAGGATCCTAGCTTAGACGAAGATAGTGGAGTCAGCGATTCAGAAGAAGAAGAGATTATATTCATGGCCATACATGAAGATGATCAAGAAGAAGAAGAGGAGGAATCTAAAGTGAATATGGAAGGAGAACTCATTTGTGACTTAGAAGAGTTAGAAGTTTTTGAGAAGAAGAATCAAAGATTGATGTGCCAGATTGAGAAAAATGAAAATGAATCAAAGGGAATTATTGATGATCTAACAACACACTTGGAAGAAGCCAAGAAGAATGAAGAAGATCTAATAGAACGGTTGGAAAAAACAAGAAAATAATGTGAAAGGTATGTTATTGAAATTACCTCTTTAAAAGAAGATATTGAGAAAGTAGTCAATGATAAAGTAGTTAGTGATTCAAAATTTGAGGATAGCACTAACATGCTAAATAAGATATTAGAAAGTCAAAAATCAAATTCAAATAAGATAGGGATTGGATTTGAAAATAAAAAGAGATATGCTGAAGCTCTTACAAAAGAGGAAAAAAAGGGAGAAGTGAAGAATATAGAGGACATTTCAAATAGAGAAGGCTAGAGGGAACAAAGCTACAAAAGAAAATCAAGTCAGAGATATATAGATAGGTCTTATTTTTATGGTTTTTCTTTTATTGTAATGGATATGGTCACAAGAAATTAGAATGTAGTAAAAGTGCTAACAGTTTCAAAAATAAGGAGAAGGAAAGTCAAGTAGAGTCAAGTAAAATCCACAACTCTTTTGCTCCTCTATCAAGCTTTGATGAAGAGACCATAATATGATACAAGTGCAACAAATTTGGACACATAGCTTGGTATTGTAAAAATGTGTTTGGGTCAGTTAATAAGGATCAAAGTTTCAAAGATCCATTCATCAAGAAGAAGGATTAGAGTTTCAAAGCTCCATTCATCAAGAAGGAAGTTCAAACTTGTTCATGGCACAAGAAACAAATTGAAGATTCTATGATGGTTTAGATAGATCTACA
This sequence comes from Torreya grandis, assembly GCA_037957365.1. NCBI lineage: Eukaryota > Viridiplantae > Streptophyta > Pinopsida > Cupressales > Taxaceae > Torreya > Torreya grandis. The sequence goes on along the minus strand of JARHVA010004092.1, from coordinate 1,460,368 downwards.
TGTAAGAAGTGAAGATCAGCCATGGTTATTTGATAGCATATTTTTGAGGCATATGACAGGAGATAAAAGTAAGTTCATAACTCTAAAGAAGATCAATGGTGGCATAGTGAGATTTGGAGATAAAACCACTACCAAGATAGCTGGAAAAGGTACTTTAAGTTTGGATTATGGTAGAACTAAGACTAAGAATGTTTTGTATGTAAAAGGTCTTAAGCATAATCTATTGAGTGTTAGTCAAATATGTGATCAAGGATACACATTAAAGTTTCATGCAGAAGGTTGTGAGATTAGAAGAAAATATTCAAATAATTTGATTGTAGATGTTCAAAGGATAGTGAATAATTTGTATGTATTATCAGATATCTTCTCAAAGTCATGATCAAAGGACACATTCAAAGATCTGCAAGAGGAGTTGGGAGTAATTTCTATTAATTTCTACCATTGATGTTCAACATCAATTGAGGGAGAGCTAAATGTTAGCTCTAGGTAGGCCCTTTAGTATTGATGTCAAAGGGGGAGAATAAAAGGTATAGGTATAGGTGCAAAAATAGGTACAAGGAATAGGCACAGGTTACTATAGTAAGGGGGGTTACTATATGTTTTGAGATGATAGTATGTGCAGGATTCAAGAAGTGGTAGTTTTAGGATTGAGGTTGCCATCAATGACAAAGGGGGAGATTTTTGGAAATATTGTCATTGATATCAAAGGTCTAGCATTATTGGTAATAAAGGCCCCATTGTATTTAATAATATTTTTAATGGATATATCTTGGCTAATGTGTGTTAATAATTATTTAATATTAATGAATATATTTTTGGTTACATATAAGACAAAAGAAGGGCCCATGGAGAAGTCAAAGAGTCATAGGGTAAAGAAAAAATAAGAATGGGATGTATTTTCCCATGAAGAGTCATCTTAGGAAATTCCAAGAGTCACCAAGTCAAGACAAAAGAGGAACGGTGTAATTTCTCATGAAGGGACACTTTGAGAAATATGAAAAGTCACCAAGGTAAGACAAAAGAGGGAAGGACATTTTTGCTGATGAAGGGTCACCACATGAGTTTTCAAAGGTAAGGATATGAAGGGTCATACAATTTTGGCACCATTTTCCATGAGGATTGAAGGGTCACAAAGGGGGAAGGCCAAAGGTCATTTGAAAAGCTATAAATAAAGGCTTGAGAAGCCATTTGTAATGTGTGAGATAGAGTTTGATTTGAGATAGTAATATCTAGTGTAGAAGAGCATTTGTGAGAGATGAATATGATTTGTATTTATTATATCTAGCTTAGAAGAGAAAAGGTGAGAGAGAGGAAAGAGATGTTGTAATAAACTATCATTTGTTGAGATAGCAACATTGAGAGATAGTTGTGTGGTATACATAAAGGGGTTCATACTCATGTGGGTTGGTGCTCATGAATTATTACTGTGTTGGTGCTCAACAAAGAGGTTGGTGCTCTTGTGGGTTGGTGCTCATGAATTATTATTGTGTTGGTGCTTAGAAAAGGGGTTAGTGATCTTGTGGGTTGCTACTCATGAATTGTTGCTGTGTTGGTGCTCATAAAAGGGGTTGGTGCTCTTGTGGGTTGGTGCTCTTAAATTGTTGATATGTTGGTGCTCGATAAAAGGGTTGGTGCTCTTATGGGTTGGTGCTCATGAATAGTTGTTGTGTTGGTGCTCAGCAAAGGGGTTGGTGCTCCTACAAGTTGGTGCTTGTGAATATTGTTTGAGTTAGTGCTCATTCATATACTTTAGATTATTCTCCATGGTTTTTCCCACATTGGGTTTCCACATTATATCTAGTGTCTCTCTCTATCTTTTGGTGTGTTTATTGTTTCAATTTTCTTGCATATCTTGAATGTTTGGTTAAGTAGAATTTGATTAAGGGAAATTTTTATAATATATATGATATACTGATTCACCCCCCCTCTCTATACATCCCATGCTTAGTAATTAGTATCAAAGCAGGTTCTTTTTGAAAAGTTTTACAACTTGAAGGTATATCGGGAAAGCATGATGGCTGGATCACATGAAGGATTTTATACAAATAAGGCACATCTATTTAATGGGATGAATTATGATTTTTGGAGCATGAGAATGAAAATTTATTTGATGGCCCTTGGATTCGACATATGGCAAGTAGTGGTGGAGGAATATGAAGAGCCATAGACATTTGTAATTACTCCAATAGTAAAGAAGGCAAGTGAATGTAATTTTAAAGCTATAAATGCTAGTTTATGTGTTCTATGTGAATCTAAATTTGTAAAAGTTATGCAATGTAAATATGCTCATGAAACTTGGGTAAAACATGAGAATATTTACAAAGGTGATAGAAAACATTAGCAAGCTAAGCTTCAAACTTTTAGAAGATAGTTTGAAAGTTTGAAGATGGAAGAAGAAGAAGATATAACAAGTTATCTCTTACGAGTTGATCAAATAGTAAATCAAATTCAAGGTCTTGGAGAAATGTTGGAAGAGTCAACGGTGGTACAAAAGGTTTTTATATCTCTACTAATGAGATATGATGCAAAGGTTTCAGTAATGAGGAGATTAATAACTTAGCTAAGCTAAAGATGGATGAGATTCATGGTATTCTCATGGCATATGAGATGCAAACTAAACAAGATAAACCATCAAAGAGAGAAGCAACTTTCAAGACATCAAAGAAATAGAAAGCTAAGATTCAAGATTCAAGTGATAGTTCTAGTGATGATGAAGATGATAACATAGCACTTTTTGTTTGTAAGCTGAAAAGGAGAATAGGTAAATATCAAGGAAAATTACCTTTTAAATGTTTTAATTATGGAAAGATTGGACATTTTTTAGTTAAATTCCCAAATAAGGGTAATGATGATGAAGAAGAAAAGTCTACATACAAGAAGAATTTCAAAGGAAAATCCAAGAAGGGATTCAAGAAGAAGGACATGTATTCTAAGGATCCTAGCTCAACTGAAGATAGTGGTGTTAGTTATTCAGAAGAAGACGAGATTCTATTCATGGCCATACATGAAGATGATCAAGAAGAAGAAGAGGAAGAAGCTGAAGTGAATATGGAAGGATAACTCATTTGTGCCTTAGAAGAGTTAGAAGCTGTTGAGAAGAAGAATCGAAGATTGATGCGCTGGATCAAGAAAAATAAAAAATAGTCAAAGGGAATCATTGATGATCTAACATCACACTTAGAAGAAGCTAAGAAGAATGAAGAATATCTAAAAACATAGTTGGAAATAGAAAGAAAAGAATGTGAAAGGTATGTTATTGAAATTACCTCTTTAAAAGAAGATATTGAGAAAGAAGTTAATGATTAAGTAGTTAGTGATTCAAAATTTGAAGATATCACTAACATGCTGAATAAGATATTGGAAAGTCAAAAAGCAAATTTAGATAAGATAGGGATAATATTTGAAAAGGAAAAGAGCTATGTTAAAGCTCTTACAAAAGAGGAAACAAAAAGGGGAGAAGTGAATAATACAGAGAACATTTCAAATAAAGAATCCTAGAGGGAACAAAGCTATAAAAGGCAATCAGGTGAGAGATATACAGATAGGTCTTATTTTTATTTCTATTGTTTTTATTGTAATGGATATGGTCACAAGAAATTAGAATGTAGAAAAAGAGATAAAAATTCTAGAAATAAGGAGAAGGAGAGTCAAGTAGAGTCAAGTAGAAGCCACAACTCTTATGCTCCTCTATCAAGATTTGATGAAGAAACCATAGTATGCTACAAGTTAAACAACTTTGGACACATAGCTCAGTATTGTAGAAGCATGTTGAGTAAGTCAAGAAAGATCAGAGTTTCAAATCTCTATTCATCAAGAAGAAGGATCAGAGTTTCAAAGCTCCATTCATCAAGAAGGAAGTTCAGACTTGTTCATGGCACAAGAAATAACTTGAAGATTATATGATGGTTTAGATAGCTCTACATGTAAGAAATAAAGATCAGCCATGGTTATTTGATAGTGTATTTTTGAGGCATATGATAGGAGATAAAAGTAAGTTCATAACTCTAAAGAAGATCAATGGTGGCATAGTGAGATTCAGAGATAAAACCACTGCTAGGATAGCTGGAAAAGGTACTTTAAGTTTGGATTATGGTAGAACTAAGACTAAGAATCTTTTGTATGTAAAAGGTCTTAAGCATAATCTATTGAGTGTTATTCAAATATGTGATCAAGGATACACATTAAAGTTTCATATAAAAGGTTGTGAGATTAGAAGAAAAGATTCAAATGAGTTGATTGTAGATGTTCAAAGGATAGGGAACAATTTGTATGTATTATCAGATATCTTCTCAAAGTCATGATCAAAGGACACATTCAAAGATCTGCAAGAGGAGTTGCGAGTAATTTCTATTAATTTCTGCCATTGATGTTCAACATCAATTAAGGGAGAGCGAAGTGTTAGCTCCAGGTAGGCCCTTTACCATTGATGTCAAATGGGGAGAATAAAAGGTATAGGTACATGTGTAGAAATAGGGACAGGTTGCTATAATAAGGGGGAGTTACTGTATGTTTTTAGAAGATAGTATGTGCAAGATTCCAGATGTGGTAGTTTTAGGATTGAGGTTGCCATCAATGACAAAGGGGGAGATTGTTGGAAATATTGTCATTGATGTCAAAGGTCTAGCATTGTTAGTGATAAAGGCCCCATTGCATTTAATAATGTTTGTAATGGATATATCTTGGCTAATGTGTGTTCATATCTATTTAATATTAACAAATATATTTTTGGTTGCATATAAGACAAAATAAGGGCCCATGGACAAGTCAAAGAGTCATGGGGTAAAGACAAAAGAAGAATGGGATGAATTTTCCCATGAAGAGTCATCTTGGGGAATTCCATGTGTCACCAAGTGAAGACAAAAGAGGAAGGGCACAATTTCTCATGAAGGGACACTTTGAGGAATACGAAAAGTCACCAAGGTAAAGACAAAAGAGGGAAGGACGTTTTTTCTCATGAAGGGTCATCACATGACTTTTCAAAGGAAAGGATATGAAGGGTCATACAAGTTTGGTGCCATTTTCCATGAGGATTGAAGGGTCACAAAGGGGGAAGGCCAAATGTAATTTGGAAAGCTATAAATAAAGGATTGAGAAGCCATTTGTAATGTGTGAGATAGAGTTTTATTTGAGATAGTAATATCTAGCTTAGAAGAGCATTTGTGAGAGATAAATATGATTTGTATTTGTTATATCTAGCTTAGAAGAGCAAAGGTGAGAGATAGGAAAGACATGTTGTAATGAACTATCATTTGTTGAGATAGCAACATTGAGAGATAGTTGTGTGGTATACACAAAGGGGTTGGTGATCTTTTGGGTTGGTGCTCAGCAAAGGGGTTGGTGCTCCTATGGGTTGGTGCTCAATAAAGGGGTTAGTGCTCTTGTGGGTTGGTTCTCATGAATTTTTGCTTTGTTGGTGATCAGTAAAGGGGTTGGTGCTCCTGTGGGTTGGTGCTCATGAATTGTTGATGTATTGGTGCTCAACAAAGGGGTTGGTGCTCATGAATAGTTGCTATGTTGGTGCTCAAAAAAGGGGTTGGTACTCCTACAAGTTGGTGCTTGTGAATATTGTTTGAGTTAGTGCTCATTCATATACTTGAGATTGTTCTCCATGGTCTTTCCCACATTAGGTTTCCACGTTATATTTGTTGTCTCTCTCTATCTTGTGGTGTGTATATTGTTTCATTTTTATTACATATCTTGAATGTTTGGTTAAGTGGAATTTGATTAAGGGAATGTTTTATAAGATATATGATATATTGATTCACCCCTCCCCCTCTCAGTATATCCTATGCTTAACAAAGTGAAGAACAAATAGAGAAAAAACATGGATTAGACCTAGTCCTACGTGTAAAGGTGGTGAAGAAGAAATTTCCTACCAAAAAGGAAACCAAAGCCAACTACAAAAGAAACCAAAAGTGATCTGAATCTAGAATTAATTGTAAAATATTTTACTCATAATTTTTTCCAAGATATCCTTAGAAGAGATGTTCAGGATTTCCCCATATAGTTCCCAAAAAATTTCATGTGAGTGTAGTTATTTTGACTTATTGAAAAAATCATGACCACCATTGTGCTCAAAATAAGAAGCAACAAAGTGATTGAACTTATTACATTAGAAGAAAATTTCTTTTTCCCTATCAAATAGTATAGTCTAGTTTTAGGAACCCAAAGAGGACCTTAGCCAGATCATAGTGGGGAATGATTGATCTACTAGAAATAACATGTATAACCTTGCCAAAATCATTATTTTATGTGATCAAGTGTTATATTCCATGATAACCAAAGTGACAAGAAACTCTACTAAGCTCTTTATAATTATATCATCCCAAAATGAAAGAGGTAGGTCATGTAGTTCTAGCCACAATGGAATTTGGTCAAGCCTAAAGTTGGAAGAAGACAAATTAAGTTTATATTATTATAGTATGAGATATGCCTTTCCCATTATCCATGGGCCTCCATTTAGGATTTTCCAACAACTTTCCATGCACACAAAATAAAATAGTAAGCAATCATTAACAAGAGCTACTATTTTAAATTTTCCCACTCCTTTCCATTTATTTCTATTTCAATTCCTTACATCCTCCATGCTATGTTTGGCATCAACTAATTTTCCCACCAGAGAATTACAATATTTTTCCTTAGCATCATCAAAGAGCATATCCTTCACATACAATACCAAGTTTATACTATTTTGTTCCTATACTAGATACATACTATAGCTCTCCTAAGGTTTCTTAATGTTTGAAAAAGATCCTACCATGATTTACTTCTCTCTAAGGGATAAGAAACACTTTTAAAAACTTTTTTACTACTTTCCTATCCCACTACTTTTCAAAATAGTTAGTGTAATTTTTAACTTTGAAATTCAAAAGCACGTAAAACCTTGTCAATGCACCACCCACCACCTTTTTTCAATTGAGATTTTTTTGTATTTAATTAAATGAAGGATGGAATAAGGCTCATAATAAATGATCCAATGATATAAAACTTGGTCTCAGGGTATATCAATCAAGAGGATAAAATATCTATATCGCTCCCCACTCTATTTTAGTTTAACACCTCCCATATTTTAAAAAAGCATTTGAAAATAATTAAATCTCCTTGTAAAGATAAAATAATTCAAAATATAAACAATCATCTTGGAAATTAACAGTCTAGGAAGGCCCCTAATTTTTTAGGCAAAATTCATTGGAACCTTGATAATTTAAACTACCTCAGGGTCATTTGTGACCCTTAAAAGACTTATTTTAAATTAATTATACCTTTCTCACTACAAATCTAGTATATTTTCCCCTAATGATGGCACCATGACCACTTTTTTACTTCCATTTTTTTAATTTTTAACTTTAACCCAATTCTCATCTCTTAAAGGAGGGAGTCACTTGGGTTCCTCAGAATAATTAAGGTCATTAAAAGGAGAAATAAAATTGTTAGAGAGATTATAAATAAGGGGTAGTCTTGATTTGGAAAATAAACTAGTAGTATCCTTGACCTTCTTATCTAAAGAGTGACTCCTAGTAGAATTAGAAGGCATCCTTTCATCTGAAGAGAGAGGAACATTAGAAGAAGGAGAAAGAAGGGGGGATTCCAGCTTTTTTGATAAGTTATTATGCAAATATTATTTGATTTAATACACTTTTTAATTCCTTTAGGGGTTTGTCCTCTAGTACAAATCCAATATCTAAAAAACCCATTAAAGAATTTTTATCCACCACCAACCTAGATTCTTTTTTGCTCTTAGAGGAGTTAGGGTTACACTTCCATTGACCAGATTTATCCAAGCCAAGGAGTACCTTAATAAGTATATTATTAGAATCAAGGATTAAATTATTTTTGGGGGTCATAAAGGGTTACCAACCCCTTCAACTAGCTTTGTATGTTTTTCCACATCCACCTAATTTTGGAGCATTAGGAAATAATCGATAATATGTCCAGTTGAATCACACCTTTTAAAAATGAGATCCTCTCTTTCATAAAGAAGTTTTGAATTCTAGTTACCAAATTTTTATTTTAGTTAGATATTTTTGATGTTTGATCTATTAGTCTAGACATACACTTTGATCCTAGCTTCTACCAATCTTCTTTTTATCCTACTCACTAGGTCAATTGACATAGGTTGAGCAATAGCCTGATTCATGCCAAGAAACACATCATCATACCATAATTATATTGATAATTCATGGAGATAAACCCACATAGTAATATCCATTGGGTATTCATAGCAAATACTAAGTCTGGTCTTCATTTCCAAGAGATAGGAACTTTTTTTTTAAAGTACCATGGGCCACCTTCTAAAGCCTTCACACAACTCTCCAAAGAATAAAAATAAATAAGGAAATATTTTTTTATCATGAAAATAACCTTAATATGCAACATGTATTTCCATTTCATTATAACCCAGTTCCAAAATCATCAATTCGAGGTTTGTGTCAAAAAAATCTTGCTAGAATAGATTTTTCAAGTGTTTTTTTAGGGTATTCCAATATGGAATCAAAGATATAAATAATAACCTAATTGTCCTCCACTATTGGTATAATATTCTACCCCAAGGTAGCCTTAAGATCCCATAGGCCTGAAACAAGTCTAGCACAAATTTTTTTAGGATACTTTACCTTATCTTCAATGGACTTACTGTATTCACTATTTTTCTATTATGGATTTTCTAAAATCACCATTTTCCTCCATTATTATTAGGCTTGGGGGCATGATCTTAGTCAAATACTGAAATTAAGAATTGTTGAATTTATATAATATGTTATACAATTAACTAATTAATTATGTGAGGCTTTTGTTTTATAGGAAACATCCAACTCCCATTGTGGATATTTATGTGTTCATTATTTTTTCACACTCAAATATTACACCAAACCCTAACTATAACATAAATTCAACTATAATTAAAAAATAATTTCTTTTTTAAATAATTCAAAACAATTGATCTTAATAGTTGATGTTTCATTTATTTTTAAGGAGATGAGTTGAAACAAGAATGATAAATAAGTAAACAAATGTCAAAATGATGTGGATGAGAGTGATGACAATGACAAATATGATGATGATAATAATGACTAGACATTAAGTTTTTTATAACATCACTTTCATTAAAAAATGATGTCAATGCCTTATAAAATTAATGGCAATGACTATATTATATTATGACATGTATTATTATATTTAATAATTATTTTTAATTTATAACATATAATTATCTTTAATATTGCAATAGTTGTCATTGGTTACTTAAATAATAATCATATACACAATTTCTATCATATAAATTATGAATATAATAAATCTCTTACAACTATGAAAAGTATTCATGTAAAAATATGAATATGTGATCCATAAAAAAATAAATTTAAAAATATTTTATTATGTGTGGAAATTGATAAATTCAACCCTAGATACATGATCACAACACAAATCACAATTCATAAAGACTGACAGAATATCTTATATAGAAGGACATTCTAATTTTAATTTAAGATATTTAAAAAAAAATCTAATGTAATTCTTGACATATATATGGTCAAGACACCCCCCCTGCAACTATCTATTCACTCCCCATCCACATACCATATAGATATATAGTTTTTATGACCCCACCTCGAGAAGCATTTTCTTATTATTAGCATGCTAACCTTGTAGGATCATCTTAGCCAGATTCATATTATGACTAAGTATTAAAGTTGATTAATTTATTTCTAAACATTATGATATTGATTATGATGCATTATTCAATAGATGTGTATTCCTAATTTACTTATTGTTGGGTGAATATTTTGTCAGCCAGCTAACTGGTGACCAAAATAGTTCCTATCACCACAACATAGGGAGATGGGTCATCCTGGTGTGCAAGTTTACTACATCAATAAGGGACAAATCTCTCATCTCATCAAGGGGAGGTTCCCTATTAAATATGCAGAGGCTATATACTATATAAATAAGTAAAAAGTAAGACACAAGGGTGAGAAAAACCATCCATCTCTCTTCTTTCAGAGATGATGCACACAAACAAAGGAGAAAATCCTAGCTATAAATACTAAAGGCACTTCTCTTCTTTTAGAAGTGTCCTTATAGGAAATAGCAGGAGTTTCTTTCAGGTGGTGAAATAACCAGTGATGAAAATAATGTAGGAACAATAGGATGAAATAGAGCTCAAAGTCTCCACCTCAACTGCCTAAAGAGTATATCACAAAGGATAATGGGGGCACAAAGTCACCCAAGAATCCTCAACACAAAAAGGAAAGGAAAACACATACTAAAATCAATTGTGAAAGCACAAAGTCTTCTCATAGTTGGTTTCAAGACACTTCTTTATTACCTTCACTACTTCTATGCACCAAATTAAATGAATAAGGACACCTTCATATGACACAAGTTAGAACAACACAAATTATGTGAAAACCCTACTTTCTCATTCAGATAACAATGGAAATGAAATTACAACCGGAGCTCAAAGTCTCAATTTTTCTCTTTCAAAATGGGCAGAGTTTCACTCTTGTAAAATCAAAAGTCTCCTTTACAAAAAATGAGAGATTACAATAAATAGGGAAGAAAGGAGGCATTTTGGCACCCCTTTCACAAATGACGCATGCGTGTTCCCATTATTGGGAAGAGCACGCAGCTTAAACAAAATATGAGAGATCGTGGGCTGCATCATTTGTCATTTGTGCCTCCTAATGATCATTTCACAGATATTGTATCACCTACTAGGAATAAATCTTTTAAAGATATTTATGGTCCTTTAGTCTTGCTCCTCTCTTCACTACTTAAGGACTTATTTCCTCTTTATAGCCCTTCTTGCCTATGTCTTTGGGCGGGTCCTTTCTGTGTCTTTAACAAGTGGCAAGTTCCACTATTATAAAACTCATTAGAAACTTACGAAAAATGGGTTCCACAACACATTTTGCCTGAGCAACTCCAAAAGGGGAACACAGACGCAAACACTCGTCACATTCTATTGAGTCATAATAGGACATGTGACGTATTCCACTTAACTTATAGAAGCTTTTAAAAACCTTTGGGGGTCTTACAAAAGATGACACATGGCAACTTCTGCTCTATTTTATCTTTTTTCCATCGGGCCTTTTTTTGTGGGTTTTTCTCTTTAGTCAGGCTTTTCCTTTGACTGAGGCTGCCTTTGAGCTTTTGAACCAATGATGCCTGCCCTCTGCAAGGGCACTTGCCCTTTTCACTTTGGGGCAGCCCCTTGAACCTTTTGATTAAACCAACTGATTGAACCAACTTTGGTTCAACGGTTCAATGGTTCATTCTTCATTATTTGGCTAAGTCCTTTGTTACTTTGCACCAAGTACATTGAACCAACTTGGTCATTAAACCCATTAAACCTTTGAACCAAAGTGGTTCAAAGTTCAATGGTTCAAGCCTAAGTCCTTTATCATTTGCTAATTGAAATCCTTTAATTAAACTAAGGCACTGAACCAATCTTGGAAATGACTAAGTGCTGGAAACTTGTTCTTTTGAGAGCTTGCTTCTTTCTTACAGAGTTTGTAGAAATCAACCTATGTAGCCCGTAAAACTTGGTCTGCAGAGTCCATAGATTTTCTTCTTATAGAGTCTGTAGATTCAAACCTACAGAGTCCATAGATTTTTGGAAAGCTTGGAAAAAAGGAATTTGAAAGCTCAAAACAAATTTTGAGAAGGGAAGAGAGAAGTTTTGGTCTTGTAGGACCAAGATAGCTCATATGTTGTTCCAAAAATGAGTGACATTTTTGGGGACCAACAGCTGGCTCCAGTTGGGGAACTTCCTTCTATTATAACAATCAATTGAAGGGAGTAAAATCTAGAATCTCCAATGCCTTATAAGCGTACCATTGGGCCACAAAGTCATGCTGCCCAAAAAGAAAGGCTCCAAAAATGAAAATGAAAAGCACAAAATAGAACTAAAGACTATACAAATATACATATGTACAAATGGTCTTATCTAATGCCTCAAGATTTGAAGCACTTCAAATGCTACCCATTTCAAAATAGTGAAAATGGTGTGCCATCCTAATAAACTAGTAGGAAACCATTTTGTCCCCAGAAATGGTGATGGGTGAATGGAACTCTCTACCAGGAAACCACTTTTTTTTGTCTTCCCATTGGTTTTCTTCTCTTCTTGCCCCAAAGCAAGACTTGACTTTTGGTCAAAAAAACACAAATCTTTGCTCTCCTGGCAAAGAGTTCTTTTTCATAATTTTGATGGGTAGTAGCACAGCCTAGTACCATAATTTACTATTTTGATAGCTTAGCCCAGCACATGTCTTGATTGTCCCCCTCAAATATCTTAGATTCTTCTTCATTTGGAGGGGAGGGTTCTTCTGCACTTATGCTACACTCCACCAATTCTTCTGCTATTTCATCCCTACCTAAAGATTCAAACAAAATTTGGGCTGCAGGGGCCATCATTTGGGTCTTGACACATTTGACATGATCAATTATGTCAAATGGCTGGGTTGGACTAGGCACAGGGGATGGAAGTTCTTCCTTTTAGTTTATGGGAGGGGTGGGAGGACTGGCCTATGAATTTAAAGTAGAAGGTGTAGAAATTTTTGGGATACTTACTTTCTTAGTAATCACTAGGTCCTTTGGCTGGATAGGTAGAGTGACCCCACACTTAGCAATCAAAATTGTAGGTTGAGGTCACTCCTCTATTTTTCCTTTATCAGCTTGTTGAGCTGACTGACTCTGGGACTGGGTGACCACATTATATGATCCCTCAAATGCTTCACCTTTACTTCTAGGTTCATCTTGGTAATCCAGGAAACTAATGTGGGAGTCACCAACTAACTCTTCTTGATCCTCTGTGAAGAGACTAGCATCATTTTCTTGATTAAACTAAGGTTGGAAAGAGAAATCATGCTCTATTTCCAAATACCCAACTGTTGAGTTGGCTGGAGGTGCTTCAATGGCAAGGTTCCTCTATGGGGGAGGAAGATGATTGGGTTGCCCTTGATGTGCTTAATTAGGGAATGTCATCCTAGAAATATCTCTATATATAAGAGTAGATGACATCCCTTACACCATTTGCTTTTTGAGAGCTAACATCTCATTTGCTAGCTTTTTTACCATTGGGTCAGTGGTGGCTGTAGGTGAATACTTAGAAGATGAAGAGGATTTACCTTTATTAGGGTCTCTCCTTATCTTTCCTACCAAGATAAGGTCATCTTCTACCTTAGTAGCCAAGTCCTGAGCAGCCTCAAGGTCTATATGTCTAGCCCATCTCAATAGAAAACTCACTTTAGGCAGTTGTGAGTTGATGAAGAAACACAAGAGATTATGAGGTGTTGGTTGGGCGATCATGGGAATCCTATGCCTTAGCTTGTTGAACCTGGAAATGAAGTCCCTCATAGGCTCATAGGCTCCTTCTTCATTTGTGTGAGCTGGGCTAGCAAGGCATGTGCATCCTTTGCTATCTTGAACTTGGCTTCAAATTTAGCTTTGATAGTGTCCCAGCTAGTCACTGATCTAGTCTATAGATGGTAAAACTAGTCTATAGCAGTACCTTGTAGTGTCTCCACAAAAAGCCTAATTGCCACGTCTTCAAATTCCACCACTATCACACCATAGGCTATGGTGAAGGCTGCAATGTGTTCATCAGGGTGGACTCTTCCATCACCAAAGAATTTGGGGAAATTATTCCTTGAACTAAGTGGTAGCTCATGTAGGGGTGGAGTTAGATTAAGTGGGCCAAATGAGCTACCCCAAGGGCCTCAAACTACCATGATTGGATTATGAAAAATAGGGATAACACATCTGAGTGGAGTTGTCAAATTATAGGACAAAAATGGAAAAGAAACTGGCCCTGCTTTAGCTTAAAGCTTGAGGCTTCAAATTGTACTTTCTTTCCTAGCAGCTCTAGTTTTGTAGACTAGATAATATAACAAAAGATGGAGGAAGATGGTAAGGCTCTAATGATAATGGGTAAGACACAGAATGGATTCACCAGACCTATAATGGATAAGGGAAGGAACTGCTTCAATCTAAAACTTGAGGCTTCAGACTACACGTTCATCCCCAGCGGAGTCACAAAAAATTGTTGGGTGAATATTTTGTCGATGAGCTAACTTGTGACCAAAATAGTTCCTATCACCATAGCATAGGGAGATGGTTCATCCTAGTGTGCAAGTTTACTACATCAACAGGGGACAAATCTCTCCTCTCATCAAGGGGAGGTTCCCTATTAAATATGCAGAGGCTATATACTATATAAATAAGTAGAAAGTAAGGCACAAGGGTGGGACAAACCATCCATCTATCTTCTTTCAGAGATGATACACATAGATAAAGGAGAAAATCCTAGCTATAAATGTTGAAGGCACTTCTCTTCTTTCAGAAGTGTCCTTACAAGAAATAGCAGGAGTTTCTTTCAGGTAGTGAAATAACTAGTGATCAAAAGAATGTAGGAACAATAGGATGAAACAGAGCTCAAAGTCTCCACCTAAACTGGCCAAAGAGTATATCACAAAGGATAATGGGGGCAAAAAGTCACCCCAGAATCCTCAACATAAAAGGGAAAGGAAAATATAGGCTAAAATCAATTGTGAAAGCACAAAGTCTTCTCACAGTTGGTTTCAGGACACTTCTTTATTACCTTCACTAATTCTACGCACCAAATTAAATGAATAAGGACACCTTCAGATGACACAAGTTAGAACAACACAAAGTCTATGAAAAACTTGCTTTGTCATTCAGATAACAATGGAAATGAAATTACAACCTGAGCTCAAAGTCTCAATTTTTCTCTTTCAAAATGGGAAAAGTTTTGCTTTTGTAAAATCAAAAGTCTTCTTTACAACAAATGAGAGATTATTATAAATAGGGAAGAAAGGAGGCCTTTTGGTGCCCCTTTCATAAATGACGCATGCACGTTCCCATTATTGGGAAGAGCATGCTGCTTAAACATCATATGAGAGATCGTGGGCCACGTCGTTTGTTGTTTGCACCTCCTAATGATCAATTCATAGATACTATATCACCTACTAGGAATAAATCTTTTAAAGATATTTTTGGTCCTTTGGTCTCACTCCTCTCTTCACTACTTAAGCACTTCTTTGCTCTTTATATCCCTTCTTGCCTATGTCTTTCGGGGGGTCCTTTTTGTGTCTTTGACAAGTGGCAAGTTCCATTGTTATGAAACTCATTAGAAACTTACAAAAAATGGGGTCCATGACATGTTTTTCTCGAGCAACTCCAAAAGGGGAACATGGATGCAAACACTCATCACATTCCACTGAGTCATAATAAGACACATGACATATTTTTCTTAACTTATAGAAGCTTTTAGAAACCTTTGGGGGTCTTGCAGAAGATGACACATGGTGGCTTCCACTCTATTTTGTCTTTTTTCCATCGAGCATTTTTCCACAGGCTTCTCTCTTCAGTCGGGCTTTTCCTTTGACTGAGGCTGCCTTTTAGCTTTTGAACCAATGTTTCTTACCCTCTGCAAGGTCACTTGCCTTTTTCACTTTGAGGCAGCCCCTTGAACCTTTCGATTGAACCAACTAATTGAACCAACTTTGGTTCAGTGGTTCAACAGTTCATTCTTCGTTATTTGGCTAAGTCCTTTGTTCTTTTGCACCAAGCACGTTGAACCAACTTGGTCATTGAACCCATTGAACCTTAAAACCAAAGTGGTTCAAAGTTTAATGGTTTAAGCCTAATTCCTTTATCATTTTCTGATTGAAATCCTTTGATTGAACTGAGGTGCTAAACCAATCCTAGAAATGACTAAGTGTTGAAAACTTGTTCTTTTGAGAGCTTGCTTCCTTCCTGTAGAGTCCGTAGAAATCAACCTATGTAGCCCATAAAACTTGGCCTACAGAGTCTGTAGATTTTTTTCCTATAGAGTCCACAGATTCAAGCCTGTAGAGTCTTTATATTTTTTTAAAGCTTGAAAAAAAGGAATTTGAAAGATCAGAACAAATTTTGAGAAGGGAAGAGAGAAGTTTTGGTCCTGTAGGACCAAGATAGCTCATATGTTGTTCCAAAAATGAGTGACATTTTTGGGGATCAACACTTATGACATACTCTTTTATTATGTCTATATAATATTTTATTTGATGTATATTTCTAGAGAAATTATTGTTGATGTGTTATTTAGTGTTTTTAGGAATAGGTCTAGTGAGCTAGGCTCATTGGTGGACATTGGATGCTAGGAAAATAAGGAAAGTTTATAAGTAGTCAAGTCAATATTGACAAGTAAAATAACAAGGTGATAGTTAAAACCATGGTTCATATTGAGTCTTTTGATATTTGTTGACTTCATTTTTATTATCTTCTTACCTTTATGTGAGTGATCACTTGTATCATATTTTATGTTTTGTTTAAATTAATGAGTTATGAGATCATTGATGATCCCTATTCAAGTCATGTGCTTGAGTGTCATTTTTCATGTTCATGATTATGTTTTCAATCCTTTTTAGTGTTTTTTATTTTAACATTCTTTACTCCGCTTTATGTTTTATTATGTAGCCTTGGGTGCTATCCATTATGATATAACATTGAGTTAATAGTCCCCTTTTGGAATGGTTAGACTCCCTTAGATTATATGAGTTTGTTTCTCTAATTAAAAGAGGGAATTTTTGTATTGTTTTGCCTTGAGGAATTGGTCATTAACTTTCCTAAGCATATCATTAATTTGCCTTTCCATAGTAAAAATTTGGTCTTGTCATAAGGATAAATGGGATGTGACTTAGCTATTTTTAATACATGGAATGATAATTCATTTTGACTTCTTAACATTTCATGGATTTATTCATTTCATTGAAAAGTTAAAGTTTCATGTGATATTTAATGAGATGTCACTTGGCATTAACTTTTACTTGGTACCTTATAAAATTCAATAAAAAGTTTGGGTCAGTGAAAACATTCTTGGTTGTTGAAATTTTAGTGAAGCATGGCATGATGCCTAAACTCTCCATTCCTTTATGAAATTTCCCTTGGGAATATCTCAATATGGCACCTCTACCATCAACATGGTGTAGGATTTGGTGGTCTATCGAGGCAAAAATATCATTATTTTAAGGAGTCACATCCTTCTATCTAGGACAACATAGGAGTTGGGGGATAAGATCTTGAATGTGGGCTATGGAACAATTTTTGAACCCTCTTGGGTGTGCAGGGAGATGGCAATAACTAGGAGAAACAAACCAACATCATAACCTTCATGATAAGCTTGTAATTAATTATTCAATTAAGTATTTATTTAAATTTTATTGACAATGTTTGAACTATAGGTCTCCGTGGATTTTAGGTTTGATGGAAAAAAATGAAACCACATGCAAAATTACCATATAAACTAGGCAAATTGATTATCTCTATTTTGGATAATATTTCTAAATATTATATGGTTTGAATTTGACTCAAAATAGATAAATCCATATGCATATATGAATGAGTTGATTCAAATTTGTTATGACATTTTGATCTTCTAGAATAAGTTACCAATATGTGATTGTGAGCTTTCGATTTTTGGAAAATTTGTATATGAAAATAGTCATAGGGCTACACCATGTATAGGTTAAGTTGTAGGTACAATATCATTAAATATCCTAGATTTATTTAAAAAACCCCTTTTTATACACTATGAATATAATTGTGAACCACCATAAATTTATTACAAATATAAGTATTTCTTTTTACCCAAATTAAATTCTTGCAAGAAATTATGGCCTTTATTAAACCACTATAGAATTATGAGCTTTGGTATTGGATGTATGGGGCATCCCATTATGTAACTCTCCTCTTGGATTGGGTTAAGCCAATTGTATAATGCTTCTTAATATCTGGAATATGGATGGATACCCCAATAAAACCAATTGGACCCATTTCCATATTAAACTGAAGTTATAAAAATTAATATTATGCTATAGTTCTTTAATTGTTTTAAAAAAATTATTTTTTATTATTTACTCTATTTTTATGAGGTATGGAATGTGATAACTTGCTAAATATTATTGCCTCTTCCCCTTTTGGGTCTTATTGTATGTGTGCCCTCCTATTTTATGGAAATGCCCTTTTTCATTGATTCTAGATCATGAGATATTAGGTGAATCTATTTATAATGTTATCATTTTATACATTGGGTTGATATGGATGATTTTGTATTCTTGATAATGGTTGGGCTTATCCTTTTTCTTATTTTATTTCTCCTCATAAATTATCTCAAACCTAGAATATAGTGTGGGGAACCATCAGTGTTTTGTTAAAGCTTTAATTACTAGTGGGTGAGTAGATATAAGTGTTGTTATTTGTATTAACTATCCACATTAGTAAGTGGTAAACTATACCTCTTGGCTTGAATATGTTTCATGTTGAATTAAAACCAATATCTTTATTTGACTCTTTTATAGTTAGTTTTCTTGTTAAAATCTTGATTTGGTTCTTGTTTATGCAAATTCAAGGAAGCATGAAGCTTTTGGGAAACAAAATTTAGCTTAAATTTTCAAGAAATTGAGGATCCAAAACACAAACTCAGATTTACCTATGAATGTGACTTCTTGAGTTTGAATCTAAAAATCTTAGAAGAACTCTTATGCTCCCTTGGATGAATGTCCTTTTCTTATCTCGTGTAGCTTGAGTGTTGTGCAAGCTAATTATTCTTGAGGTCTTGGTCATGTGCTTGATCTAGTGTTTAAGTGTCTATTTTTATATGTTTGACTATTGATTGGTGTACCATTCCTATGTCACTTTTATGATCATAACTTTATGATAAAACTCAGATGCCTGATTCTACCATCCAACTGATGGTTGGGGTGGTTAGGGCCACTGATAGTTGGGATCATTAGCCTATACCTTAGGGTTTGCCACCTTATAGATAATACAATTATCATCTATGTATTGGATATATGTTCTTACAATTGATTTTTATAGCATGTTAATATGTTTTATACTTATTTCTAATCACCATGTAAATAATTCTTATGACTATGATGTAAGACCTGTATCTTGGATTATGATAATTTGGCATTGTTATGTTAGTGATATATATGCATGGTGATGCATATTGATATGGGGTATCATCATGATGCACATGTATCAATAATTTATTAACTTAATCATATAATTCTTATTTGTCATATTTATTGAATGGCTATAATATGTTACTTTTGTAATTCATTAAATGATTGATATTTTTGTTGTTACTTAAGGATGGATGAATTCATCTAAGTAATGAGTACTCTTATAAATGTTGTGTATTTAATATTTTGGTATAGTGTTATTATTCTTTACATTTTGTCATGAAATATATCTTACCTTGAGATATTTTATATGCTTAACTTTGAAACCCCTGATTACTTTGATAAAACTTATACACTTATATGCAAAATATAGAAGAGAATATAGCAATATGTTCAAGGTTCAAAATTGTTATTGAATGAAAATAGATTATTAAGTTATTGATCTCAATATGAAATTATCATTTTTTTAAAGTATAATAATTTGGCCTTAATCAATGAAGATTTGAAACCATGATAAAGGTTTGTTAACCATGATTTTGGTTAAATTTTTTGTGAGCTCCTAGAATAGACTATGTATCAGCTAAAATTATGCCTTCATGTATAATGTAGAGAATGAAAATATTATATACAACCATAGTTATAGCTATTTTACTCCCTTTGAGTGACTTTATTTCATCCATTTTTGACCATATCAATCCTAATAGATGCATCATATGGCTTAACTATTCTATTAAAATCCTTACAACCTTGGATATTGAGTTTATTATATGAATGATCTTTATTGATGGATCTCTTTATTAGACTGAGTTATTGGGCTTTCATGTATAATTAAAATATTAATATCTCTTGAAAACAAGTTTAACCTAATATTTTTATTCATTTATTAATCTATTCTCATTAGTATAAGTACTTATTTGATATCCATGGAAACATGATGCTTATTATACTTTATTAGAGATGGAAAAAAATTCTACAGTGATATTAATTTGTTGAGGATAATGGTTACCTATTTAAGATAACCCACTTTCCTTGGATATATATTTTTAATAGAGGGTGATCTATTATAATGATTATAGTTTGATTTAATATTAATTTTCATGGTATATGTACACATTAAAACAACAGAACCACTACATAAGATGGAATGTGTTATTTATCTTATTTTAATATGCCTACCTATATGGGAAAACATGGCATATGGTGTCTATACTTTATAACTTATGTTAATCATGTAATTTTTTTAATCTTGCTTATATAATCACTTACTACTAAATCAATTAAGTATAGAAGTTGATTTTATTGAATAAATTATACCCTATTGAACTATACTTTAGATTTATTAAAATATATTGTTGGCCATGTTTCCCTTCCTTATTGAGCCATGAATGTTTTTTTTGGTTTGGGCATTGGTGTATATGTATTTAATCACTTAGAGTAAGCCATTTTAAGCATTTTATACACTCTTTATTACTAAAATAATTAAGCATTAGTATTTGATCCCATTAAAGGAGTTACTATGCTAATATGATCTCTTAAATGTTAGAATTGCATTCTATACATTTGAATACATTTTTTAAACCCTAATTGTCATTGAATCATTGATTTAATCATAAAGGTTAAATGTGTATAAGGATTGAATGCCATAAGTAACCATTAATGTTTATGGGTATGTAATATATATACGTGAGGACTTATGGGACTAGTAGAGTCATTAGACTCCTTGATAATTGAAGGACCATGTTATTAAAATCCACTTCCTTGTGAGATTATTGATTTGGTTTTGAGTTAAGCTTCATCATAAAAATGTATGATTTTATGGCTACTAAATCTAAGATTCAATTTATGGAATCTAAATGAATATCTCTATAGATTTTTTAGTCTATTTTACGCTACATTGGTAACTAGTTGGGCATCTCATGCTAGTTAATTATACTTCTTTATATACCTATTTGAGTAGTTATGAATGTAGTACACCTTAGTACATCTTGTATCAAATGAATTAATGACTCGAGTGTTTATATATTTATTAAAATTTTATTTCTTAGAATTAACATTAAGTTGGATGCTGGGAAGAAATTGTATCTTTAGATCTAAAAAAGGACTCTATTAGTTCCCTGGTATATTGATTAGGGTTAATTAACCATTAAATAGTCCTATTGGTGGGATTAAATATTATTTTATATAATTTTGAGTTTATCAGTGTGTTCACACACATTGATATAGCCCAAACTATATACTCCTTAGCAAGTAGATGCTCCCATATAAAACTCTTTACCGATGACTTAATCTTAGTCACATGTATACTTCCAACTGATAACATGTTGATTGGGATTTCCCTTGTGTGTAAATACACTTTGAGGTTGTCTAATATCATCTGATTGTGTTTTTACCTAGCACACAATGATGCTTTGTATGCTAAAATTAATTATTCCTAGAAAAATTGGGGTTATTATAATAGGCATATAAATGATCAAATATTAACTAGGGTTAAATGCACTCATGTTTGATGTCCTTTGATGTAATTTTTTATGCCTATAAATGTATCACATGGGTTCTTAGTGTTCAAAGAACACTTTTCATTTTATAATTCCAAGAATTTAGAGAACTAGTAGCAAGTTTTGGCAACTTAGGTTACCTATGGTGAAATAATGGTAATGTATGAATGTTCTATAAAAATTATAATAATTGATGTTTAGGAGCCATCATGGTCTAATCCTTATGACTTATGAATTATATATGTTAATTCTAGTGAATTATGATCAAAACCTAAACTACATATTAATCTAAATGCATATTTATAATAAAATCTAAGCTATAGTGATATGGTTAAAAGAAGAAGAAAAAGGGAAGGGTAAGGTAGAAATAGAATGTGTGATTGTTGATCCTTCACTAAAATATCATCACAAAGTTTTAATTATAACTAAACCTATATTTAACTAGTATATGATGCAAAATAACATAAGTTCAGATCTCACCACATACCAAGCAAATTTATAAGGATAATATGAACTCATACAAGTAAGAACTAGCTTCTACTTTATAGATTTTTTACCAAACTCAAATATCATAAGCACATATAAATACAAAACAAATTAAACAAATTAAATTTAATATCCTTCAATCAATTCAACATAGGCACAAATTGGTAACCTTGTATCACAAATGCAAATTCATAATTCAAAGAAACTATTCAAATTCAAGTTTTAGAACCAACAATTGAGATAAAGTGATATTAACAATTGACACATCAAATTTAAATAATTTTTGAAAAATTCCTTGACTATATGAATTGCTCCAAGTATACAAAATTTTCTCAAAAATCTCTCTCCTTCACAAGATGGTAATATTGCCTTTTATAGAAAGAAAAGGTAGTGCACTGGTCAGTTATGAGATACAAATGTACAAAAGATAAGGACATCTATGCTTTTTTAAAAAGTTATAGAATACACTTGCCTTTTAAAACTAAACTAACTTAGAGGCAAATATGCTAATAGACTAGCATATTCCTTTAAAAAAGAATATTCCTATTTCAAATATTATAATGTGTAAAAAAAAGGAATATTAACTAATTGATGGGCCCATTACTAAAGGGTCTCCTTGTTACTCTTACAGAAGCTCCATAACCCTTTGATATTATTCTATGATAAGCTCCAAATCTATAACTAGCTTAAAGAGGCAAAGATATTATTAGCTAGCTAAGTCCTCAAAATCTCTATCATTCTTTCTGATAACTTCTTTGATGATTCTAGATTTTGTAATTTTTTTAGTAGTTCATACCCCAGATTTTGCTATTAGCACTACCTGATTGACCCTAGATTTTTCCCTTTACCTCCTACATCACTAAGGTGACTCTATGTTTATATTCTACATCATCAATAAGTCCTAGGTTTTTAGTCTTGGTAGGATTAGCCAACATGGTTCCAAGTGGTTTCTTACTCTATGAAATCAACTCTTCATCATCCCTAAGGAGCCTATCCAAGCTTGTTGATCAAGTAATTAAAATTTGGATCTTATCCACCACTATCTATAATATATCATTTAAGTGGGCTAGTCTAATATTTTTGAGTTTAGGAATCTTATTCCTAATCAATATATTAATTATATCCCTTATCTGGGTCTCTACATATTGCCATTTTACTATCAGTCCTTTGGCCACCTCAATATATTAGCTCAATGCATCTTGTCTTAGCTTAATTGATTTTAAGGAATCATATATATCCAAAAAGGATGATTCAAACATATTTATTATAGCCTTAGGCACATATAATATAACATGGGTCTCTAAGTTCTTCTTTTCCTTTTTCAAATTATTAATCCTTTGTTTCATTCCTCGAATGTCATCTCTGACTTGATCTAAGTTAGCCTTAGATATGATTTCAATATCTTCTTAATGGATGGGCAGTTCATTAGGTTGCTACCCTCCAACTGGAGTTAAACATGTAAATGTTTCAACCTTCTAGAATTTGAACTCTTTAGTTACCACCATGGCTTTTCTGGTTGTGACTCTCTAATAAAGATGTCTCTAGATTGAACTACATAGTAGTAGATGATTTTGTGTATTTTGGATGTTTTAGGACCTTTACTCTTATGTTGATTGATGCTCCTAGAGCATCCACTTTTTTCTCTCTATCCCTATAGTGGTTACTATTCTTCTTACCTCTTAATCTTTCATCAATCCCTTTATCCATGGTTTGATGTCTTCATGCACATCCACACTGATAGATTGGGTCAGAGCCCATGAGTGATACAAGAAATGGATCTTTTGTATCTTTTCATAAACAAACCAATTAGGGATGATTGGTCCATGAATGGGGTACTCCTCATTGAACAAGTTGATCTCACTTGTGGGATGAGTGAGGGTCAACTTTGGCCTCTTTTGTCCAACAAGGATAACTATCAATTCTAATTTTCTCTTCTTTGTTGTGCCAATAGGACAAGATCTAGGTCAACTTCCTTTTCTTTATTTCCTTCTTAACCCCTTCTATTTGAGGCTATGGTTATTCATCCTACTCTTCTTCACCTTCAAATCCATATGCTTTAGCAAGGACCTTAAGGGCATTCTCCACTATTTCATTGAATCCAAGGTAATCATGTCTAAGTGTTCAATAGGGGATGTTAGTCTTAGAGGGATAATTGAGGATGAATGTCCCTTATGAGGTCTCTCCTCCAACTTCTCCTTACCAATGCCTTGTACAATCTATCCTTAGGGTTGTGGTATCTCTATTTAGGGTTGCTCTTGAAGTAGCCTATAAGGTCCAAGTATTAAATGATACTAAAAAGGATGCATTAGACATATCTCCCCTAGTGATTTTTCATCACCAATCAATCTATGCATAAGTTTAATATTATGTTCTTTGAATCTGGCTGGTAATTTTTCAAAATTGTTGGCCTTGATGTGGAGAGTTTCATAAGGACCAATCTGATGCTCATATATTGGTTTGGGTAGCTATTTTCTCTTTAAATGATTTCCCACTGTGGTAATGGGATCCCAATACCTGAGATCATCCACTTGAAACACAAAGGAATCCCTTTGCCTAGCCATGGTGTCTACCTATTTCCAATCCTACAAAACTATTCTTCTAATTGTCAAGGGAAAGGGATAGAGGAGGCCTTTCCTTTTCTTTTTGTAGACTCCATCGACACCATAAAGGAGTTGAGATGTAATTTCCTACTCTACTAACTTTTTGGGAACATAGATAGGGAACCTATATGTTTAGCTTAGAATTCCCTCAATTCTATTTATAGTGTAATCTAGGTAAATCTGTATATCTCCCATTAGTTCCACATATTTTTTGATTAGAGGGATTACCCTAGGCATAGGGATCCCTGTGATGGCTTCTACCAAAGTAGGATAGACACAATCATAAATTAACTACATGTGATGTCTATATTTGAAGATATGTAGTTTTGAATAATGGTGGGAGATGGTGAATCTACCCTTAGGTGTCAATTTTTTAATGTGAGGAATCTAGGTGGAGGCTATTAGATCATCTAATAGGTAGGACATCATGATTTTTTTTGGCTAGTCTTCCTCTTGATTACATTAAATTTTTTCCCTATGTGGATACTAATCATATCCCTAATTAGAGGAGTGAAATCTTTCTCTACCATAAAATAGACATAAGACACTAAAATTTTATTAACATATGTGGTTTTATGGGATCTATATATTCTATTTAATAGGGTCATGATTACCCTAGTTCCTTCCCTAAATTTGATAATCAGGATCCTTCCCTCAAAGTTTCAAAATACATGATTCCCCTGGAGTAACAATGGTTTGAAGATGATATCTAGGTCATTTTTATTGGTCCATTCCTTGATTATGGGTAGGTCAACATGGAGTTTCAAGATATTATATTACCTCTCAAAGACCAATGGTGAAATATATACCACTCTTCTAAAGCTACCCTCATGAATAATCTAGTCATTATCAATTCTATAATCTACAAAATTGGGATCTAGGATATCAATGCAATGGAGTACCTCTAGTTTGGTAGTATCATGATGGAGGAAATCCACTTAAACTACAAATAGGTCATATTATCTTATTCTAACAACAAAAATATTTTTCTCCTCCTTGGTAATGAATTTCATCTCCTCTATGGTCCAAAAGAGCTCTAACCAATTCTTATTGCCATTTTTAGGGCCATAACATCTAGTTTAGTATCTTTAAAAACTCTTCCTTCACTATCTATGGATAGATACAACTCTATCTCATCTATTAAATGTTTCCTCTGAGATACCATGGCTTTTATAATTGAAATTTTTTCATAATTTAGATTGAAAATGGTCTATGGATTAGTTCCTTCATGATGAAAACACAATTAAACTTATTTTATCTCTATTGTAATTAATATGGGTTTACTTAGGGATTTTTATACAAATTTAGGGATTCAAAGATTTAATGGTGGTATCCCATTCATACCTAGGGTTATACATGTCTTAGATAAGATTTTAACCTTCATCTTTATACCGTTGCATTTTGAGCACACAAGATCTTTTATTTTGTCACTTTATGATTATGTGATTCTTATTTGGCATCCATCTAGCACTTTCCATGACATTTTTCATAAATACCACTAAGTACTATCCACTGGCATTTAAAAATACCTTTTCTTCTTCATGACACTAGATTAAGATCCTTGGATCAACATAGGCCATTGATTGTGATATGTGCTCCTACTTGTTATTAGTCCTTTTTTGTCCCAAGCTTGGTGGTTATGCCACTTGGCACCTTTATGGGCCTTCTAAGCTCTAGTACCTTTGTCAATCTCACACTAAACACATGTTTACCATGTGTCAAGCCTATGGGCTCTCATATCTCTATTAAAAAGTCATTGGTGATTTTTCACTATTAGATCATCCATTGCAATGAAGCGTGCACCATTGGATCCTACAATATACATGATATGTAGTTAGTTCATATTCATAAAAGAACTTAGGCTAAAATATTTCATGCTAAGTTTATTTCATGTCAAAAAACACATTATAGACTTAGGTTAAGATATTTTATACTAATTTTTAAAGAAAAATACTTACATGGAGACTTAGGTTTTAAATACATTAGGCTAAGGTTCATTTTGTGTTTATTCAACATGAAATGAAATTTAGACTAAAGCGTTTATGTCAGAGTTTTCTAGGTCTTATACAAAAGGTGTATTGCGTCAAATATTTTAAGCCAAGGTTTACATTATACTTAATAAACACAACACATACTTTGAGCTAAATACTTATGTTAAGCTCATAGAATATGCCCAAAGGGGTCAAAGGGATATAAGGATCAACAAATGCTAGATTTTAACATGGAAATTTATTGTATTAATAAACAAAAAAAATCTAGGTTAAAATCATTTGGGATAATTTTTATTTCACAAAGACCCTTCTTTTTAAAATGAGACTTAGAATAAGTCTCTAGCCTAAGGTTTAGGGCATTCAAACAAATGCAATGGGGTCCTTAGGATTTAGACTTAGACTAAATTCAATTATGAAAATATTTAGACTATGAGATCATTTCAATATTTGTAGTTTAAAGATCTTAAGCATTTGATCATCCTCTAAGGGCTTCCATTCATCTAAAATACAGTTTATGAGCTTTCTAAACAACATTTTGGAGTATATCTTGGTCTTGAGAAAAATAATCCATTAGCTTAAATTTGGTAGTCGCATGGACATCAAATACATCCTCAAAGATGTCAAATGATGATCACATGAACATCAAATTTAGCATCATGAATATTTTTAGGTTTGATGGTCACACATATTTTAAATAAATCCTCATGGATGTCAAATGATGGTCACATGAACAACAAATTTAATCTCATCAAAATTCCTATGTCCTAATGTGAGAGTGCCTCATGAAAACTCTATAGGGATTCTTTAGATCTCAGACTCAATTCACTCCATTCTATTAAAAATCATGATGAAGCAAGGAGCTTTTGATCATGATCTAAGACCTTACACACCATTGGTTCCTTTTAATGCATGGGACCCTTTACTTTTAATATTCATTTGTGGGAGTGTTGTGTCTCAACTTTGTGGGGCTCTTAGGGCCTTTGAATTTTCAATACTTGCTTTGCTTCATCTGATATTTGATTCATGATGAAGTAAGAACCATTAATCATGAGCTGAGTTCTCAAACATGATTGGTCTAGAGGATTAATTACTAAGTTCTTTCAGGATGTCTTCATGTCATCTGATTGAAAGGCCATGAGGAAGCATAGATCATTGGATCCTAAAAGATGTGAGGTATTTAAGTTAGACTTGGGATGAAATAAAACTTAGGCTATAACATTAACTCTAAAGTCTCATTCATGTTTAAAAAACATGAATGGGGCTTTAGCGTTAAGGCTTTAGGTTAAATTTTTATCAAAAAGAATCATGATAAAGTAAAAAGACCCTACTAGACATAAAAATAGACAATGTTAGAGATATAGGAAATGTAAGGGGAAAATAAAATGGGCCAAGTCATAATTTTAGGTTGAGGTTTGGTTGTGTTAAGAAACATGACCAAGCATTAACATAAAAATTATCCTTGACTTCAAAATAGATTCAAAAGGTTACCGCCAATTTGATCCTATCAAATTCAAATTCAAACATGAACCAAGGGTTTATGTCAGGGTTTTAGAACATGAACCATTAGCAAGGGATCCATGAAACCTATAGCTTAAAGACATGAAGATCAATTATTAGCCATTTCAGGCTAGCTTAAAGTAAAACATATCATAGTAAGCCAATCTTATCAAAGTGGATGATCTTCAAATTCTAATAATGTTCAAAGTAGGCCATGCTTTCAAGGATAATATTCAAAATATCTTAAGGGTCCTAATTTTTAAAAATGGGGGTATGTTAACCTAAAAAAATGGTGACTCTTAGAGGAAACATAGCAATATGTTAGAACCTAGAGACTCTAATTTAGACAAAGTCATCCATTCCATTTGAGTAATGCCATTATCTAGATCATTTTATGGTAAAAAAAAACCTTTCAATTACAGAATTGGGATCAAACATTTAAGACATAACCATGTTGTGTGTGTGCTTTGATTCCACTTACTATTTTCCATGGGCTATAAGAGAACTTCTAGGTTTCATATCTTTAATCATTAACACTAACTTGGATCATGCTTAGATATTCATTAAGAACCATGCTTCAAGTTCAGGGGAAAACTCAAGCATTGCTCTAGTACTATCTAGGTGTTTATAACCCTAACAAATATTCCTTTGTCTCTACTCATGGCCTTGCTCCACTACTATCCAAGCATCCATAGACTTGGTGGAGATTACTAGAATCACCTATGCTTAAAAAGCTTTTGATTTTGTATTGCATTCTTATTTTTCTTTTGTGTATTTTTTTAGATATTTTATGTTTTTAGCAAGGTTGGGAACCAGGGTAGCCAGGTTTAAGGATAGTCAAGTGTTTAATCCTTAGATAATCACATATGGATGTAACCATTATCCTAGAAAGGATGTTTATTAAGTTCATGCATGACTATTTATCAATAGATTAGGCTTTCATCCTGCAAGTTCAAATATTCTTAAAACCAAACTTAGGCCAAGACAGTGTTTACGTTTTCATAAAATGGTTAACCTATTCATCAGTGTTTATCAGTTTCTTAAAATCACAACATTAGGCTCATATTTTAGAACCATGGTCAGCATATGTATTAGGTTCATACTCACATTCTTTAACTTTGGAATTTCAAGCACGCTTAATAAACTTTGAGTAGAAATAAAGAACCAATAATAAATAAATAAACACATAATAATAAGTATAAAAATAGGAAATAAAAGAAAAATAAAAAAATATTCACATGCTTATATACAAATAAGGTACAGGAAGGAAATAACTAAAAGAAACTAACTAGCCTACCTACACTAAATCTAACCATCTTATAGAGATTATTCCATGAAAACCCTTAGTAGATCATCAACAAAGTAATGCTTGAGATATTTCCCATTGATGGGAAATGTGAATTATACTCCTTGAAGGTATTTTTCCCAAGTGTCTCTATTATTTAGTAAGGGCCAATCCATAGGGGTGTGAATTTGCCATGCTTCCCCTTTGGTTCAGAAGTTTTGTCCCAGAGGAAGACCAAGTCTCCTTTTATAAATACCTTTACCTTTGACCTTTTTCAAACCACCTCTTTACTATGGTCTAATGTCTACTAAAATTAGCAAAGGCTTTCTCCTTGGTATCTTCCATTTAAATGATGTCTAGCAATCTTGACTCTACAAGCTCCTAGATTTCCTCCATATATTCTTGCATGAATTTGTATGTGAGAAACTTGAGAGTGATAGGAAATATTGGTTCTTGGACATACACCAATAGAAATGGTGATGCCTTTAAGGCTTGCTTGATCCTAATCTTATCTACCCATAAGGCATATTTGAGTAGTTTGTGCCAAGTCATCAGTTTGTCTATAACAAACTTCTTGATTTCCTTCATTAAGTTCTTATTGGTAGATTCAGAGACTCCATTTCCTTGCAGATAATGGTTAGATAAAAAATTGAAATAAATTCCATTATCATACACCCATTCAATCATCTCTATGGATTTAAATTCAAACCCACTATCACACACTAGAGAGACTGTAGTTCTAAATCTAATATAAATGTTATCTTCTAAGAAACTAATCACTTATTCTATCCTACATTATTTGGTGGATACAACTTCAACTCACCTTGTGCAATAATATATGGCAGTTAGGATGTATTTGTGACCTTTAGATGAATTGGGGTTAATCACCCCCACAAAATCCAATCCCCATTATGTAAATGGTTTATCAACTATAAATTTTTATAAAGACATTATTTCCTTAGGTTCCTTGGTGATAAAGATGTGTAAAGAGTGACATTTCCTCATGTTCTTGTGAGCATCCTTAAAAATAGTTGGCCAATAGTGGCCAGCTCTAAGGATCTTATGGGCTATAGTCTTCCCATATGGGTGTCCATTATCAAGCTTCTAATGAAATGTGCTCATGATTTGGGCAGCTTCCTCTTTTGAGACATACCTCAGGTAGACCCCTTCAAAGTTATTTTTATATAAGACCCCATCTTTGATCAAATAATGGTCTACCTTGAGTTTAGAGCCCTCTTTTCCTTCCATTTTCAATCCTACAAGATAGTTACCATTAATTAGTAAATGAATGATGGAATCATACCATTCACTAGCTTGAAATTTCTATTAATCCACTTGCATAATACTTAACCTAGGGGTAGTATTATCAATCATTTGGATCAAGCCTTGGCACCTTACCAATTTTGTCATTCTCATTTCTATGTCATATTCCTAAAAAAATGACATCCATTTACCTCTAATCTCTTCAAGCTCATTCTATCTTAGCATAAGTTTGGTGGCAAGGTCAAGTAGAAAATCATGCACCTTATTTATAATGATGTAATATCTAAATTTCTTTACTACCTTAATTAATGTATATGTTTATTTATAAATCAATGAATAGTTAAATTCAACATTTTTGAAGTTATTACCATAAAATCTATTGGGTGATCACATCCATAAAATTTCTAAGTTAAAACTATAGCCATAGCATGTTCATATGTAAAAGATAGAGATAAAAGTCACTTAAAAAGTTAGGACTTATCAGGACTTGAGCTTGACTAATTGCTTCTTTGATGTCATTGAATGCTGTCTTGGATTCTTCATATATGAGACCTTAGAATCCTTATTTATCATATCATTCAATGGCTTGACAATCTCTACAAAGCCAAAAATGAACTTTCTTACAAATTTTATCTTACAAAAAAATGACTTTAGCTCTTTTCTAATATTTAGAGGCTTTATTCTAGATATGGCCTCTACTCTTTCAAGATCTATAGAAATCCCCATTTAGTTATGACATGAACCAAAAATTTTCCTTCAGTAACACAAAAGATACTTTTCTTTGGGTTTAAGGATATTCCATACCTTCTGCATCTTCTCAAAAACTTGTTGTAAGTGCATAAAATGATCTTCCTTGTTTTTAGAAAAAATTGTTAGATCATATATATATATAATGATACACTTACCTATAAGACCTTGGAAGGCATGGTCCATGGCACTTTAAAAATTAGATCCTGCATTGATTAGCACAAAAGTCATCCTTTTTTAATTAAAGGTCACCCATTTGGTTGTGAAGGTTGTTTTCATCCTATTTTCCCTATCGACCAACACCTGGTTATAACCTAAAAAGAAATCAAGAAAAGACATCATAGATAAACCTAAAACAAATTTAATCACTTGGTCAAGAGAAGGAAGAGGATGGTTATCCTTTTCAAAAACTTTATTTAAATTTCTAAAGTCAATGCATAGCCTAATCTCACCATTATTCTTCTTGACTGGCACCAAATTAGCCACCTAGGTAGAATGCCTAATGGGAAACATAATTATAGAATCTAGTAATTTATTGACCTCTTTAAAGATCATTGGTTCTAAGATAAGGTTCACAAGCCTTTTTTTCTACCTAAAGGGCTTACAAATTTCATTAAGGGGTAGAGTATGGTTGATTACCCTTGGATCAAAGATCTTTAAGTCATCCTAAGAGCAAGCTATAACATCCTTATACGTAGTTAGCAACTCTTTGGCCTTCTTATTCTCAAAATTGGTGTAGGATTTTCCCATGTTAACTAGTTGGGGTTGATCTTAGGGGACAAGATAAATTTCATTGTTATTATTCCCACTTACCTTGGGAATCTTAAAAACCTCAACTAGTTTATCTTGGTCAAATAGCCTCTCTAAGGCAATCATGCCTTTGGGAATTTTATTGTCATTCAACTGAATGACTTTACCATCAAATTTATCCTCCCTAAGTGCACTTTCATCAATCTCATCAGTGACGCGATCATCAAATGCTCCAAAACTAGTCATGAAATACATAATCTTTTGATCATCACTAAAGACTTGAAAATGATTCACAGTATTAGGGACTAAAGAGTAAGGTATCGGGTTAATGTTGAAGTTTGGGGAGTCCTAATTGGGCATGATATTGGCTACAATAGATGTCAACTCATTAGTATCTTGGTTTTCTTCTCTTGGGATGGAGATAATGTTAAAAGCATCAAAAGACTCAATTGTGTCCTAGACCCTAAACTTATAACTCTTAAGGTATGAGATTTTGCATTGATGTTTGCTCCTCACCTGATTGACTACTAGTTTGGAATCCCCATAAACTAGTAGTTCTTTGACTTTATTATTTATATAAAATTAAAAACCTAGGATAAGGGCCTTGTATTCAATAATATTGTTAGTATAAGGTAATTAAAGCCTATATGATGTATGATATTGGTTACTAGTTGGATCAGTTAGGAAAACACCAAATCTAGATCCAACCTTACACTTAGCACCATCAAAATCTAACTTCCATAACCTAGGAACAAAATGAGTACTTTTGGGATCACATACCTTTTAAATCTTTATTGTGAAAACCCCAAGTCTAATTCAATTATGTTAACCTTTTCATTTACAAAATTATACTTGGTGATCATGTGCATCATCCTTGGCTCTCTCTCAACCCTGATATTATTTGGCACTCCCTTCCAAGGTATCCATCAATGTGAAAAAATTGTGGACATGTAGCCATTCAGAGCTTTGGTCCATTACCTACTTAACAAGATCCCATAAACATCAAGAATATCAAAAAATTGAATATCAATAAACCACTACACTCTAGGCTCAAAATCCAATTGCACATGAACATTTAAAATTTCCCCAATTACCTTGAGTCTATATTTTTCTAACTAAGTTACAACTCTGTCAGACTTAATAGGGGTCAAGAAAGTTGTTTTTAAATACCTATTGGCATGATATTGGTAGATGCTCTATAATCTAATAAGAAATTCTGAAAATTATTACCAAACATCCTAATAGTGACTAGGAAAGGAAGAGACTCTATCTTGTCTTTATGTATAGTAACATTAGCATTATCAGCTTTGGTTAGCTTGGTAGACTTCTTTCATAATGATTTCAATAAGAGATCCATTTGTTGTGATCTATTTCATTTCATGCAAATTGATGTTACATTTAATCTTCTTCATATCATCAACAATGTTATATCAATTTTTATTAGAAGAAATAGAAACATCAACATTAGGCTTAGAGGTACTCCCTTTGGGTGGCTTTGGATCATTACTTGAAGAAGTGTCAGGAGGAGTTCTAAAGTTATTTGGAGGCATTAAGGTAGTCAAAGGTTATATTTTCTCTATTTCCTCAAAGAATAAGTTTTCTTCAAGAATTATTGGAAGGCCTGGATCTCCTCAAGGACATCATTGGGTTCATTCTCCTCTTGAAAATAGAAATCAAAAGTCTCCACCATGAAAGCTTGATCAAATGATTTTGATATAGAGGTACCTTCACTACTATACTTTTTAGGGATCACTTAAAATGTATATAATTCTTCTTGGAAAACCTCAAAAGTCTTGAAAAACTCAATGTAATCAATTTCACCATGATTGGATGTATAATGCACTCTACAATAATTAGGTAATCCAATATTAGTAAGATAAATGTCCATAGTCTTATTCTTAGAAGATGGTTTATTAGATTTGTTATTTTGGAAACTATCATTCTAAAACCCATTGTTTGGCCTATTAAACTTTTGAAATGAAAATTTCCTACTAGATCTCTCTCCAGTATTGTAAACTTGTTTCTAGAACTAACGAAAATTAGTGCTTAACTTTTGAACCATTTAAAGTATAGACTCATTCTCATTCTTAAGAGTTTTAGAATTGTGCACTTTGTTATTATAACTACCCATAGATGGTACTAAATCTCTTTGATCATTTGCATTGAATCCATTAGTAGGATGACTCAAGAATCCTAAGTTATGATTGGGAGCACCAGGACTTAAGGGCAATTGATTTAGATTTGGGAGTTGGTTCAAGGCTAGAATATTCTAGTTGTTACTAAGGAAGATGTTTAGAATGGGCATATGTGGGTTGACATTTGGGATTGAATAGGCCATTTGTCCCTAGGGTTGCATTTTATCATTGGTGATCACCACTTCAGAATAACCCCTAGCTAATGAATTTATAGCTAGAATAGATCTTTTCAAAAATATAGAATACATGGGAACTATTGCATCCTTATAGATTTATAGAGCTAAAATATCATCAAGCTTATAAGTTTATATGGTCATACTATAAATTTTTTGAAATATAGAATTAAAGGACCTTATGGGCTCACTTGCATCCCTCCTAATGGTGGTGAATTGGTGGTATATGATACATGGATTGATAATTTTACATAACTAGTCTTTGAAAATATTAGTAAAACCATCCCAACTAGTAATATAATTGTTAGGAAAATTGAGAAACCATTCATATATAGCATATTTAAAATTAAATTGGGAAAACCTACATGCTACATCTTCATGAACAACATTAAGCAACCTTAAAGTAGCTTTAAAATATTTAATGTTCTCTTTAGTAGTTACAATATCAATTGGACTAAATATTGGCATATAATTTTTAGGTTTATGTGGGAGATCATGTATCACACCTGACATTTTGATTGAATATTCTCCCAACCAAGTCATACTTGGATGAAGGTTAAATGCAAAGGTACCCTAAAGAGGTGAGGATGCTAAAGACCTAGAACATCTATGCCTACATTTATATCACCTGGCTTTTCTATAAACTTCAAGTTCAAGCAATGGTTCCCTTGTATTTTATTATTATCTTGTTTAAATCCTTGGAAATTATAGATTGAAGATTGAAGATCCTATTTGAAATTTGATGTATCAAGTTAATATTTATAAAATAACAAGGATTAAATCTACACATTAATCTCACTTTACAAAGATTACATAAAGAACAGAAAAGGAAATAAATATTTTACTAAGATAGCTCAAAGATGTGTTAAATTACATAAATATGATCTATATTTATAGTTATAAGCCTAAATAAACTTATATCTATGAAATATATGCCAACATTTGATCAAAATACACTTTCCTAACCTCAAATACTATGGCTTCTCAAGTCTCAAGCTATCTTTACCAAAAACATGAATCAAACCTCAAAGAATTATGATCTTTGTCTAAAGGGGCACAAAGGTGAGTTAAATACCACAAAGATGATGATATTTACACTTATAATCAAACAATTTCTCAAAATCACAAATATAACACCAATTTTAGATAAAAATATACTAAGACTATCAAAGATCCAACTAATTTACAAAGATTGGCCCTCCTTCGACCCCTAGTGGAACATTTTATTAATAATGCCTCTAAATGTATCATAAGGGTTCTTAGTTTTCAAAGAAAACTTCTCATTTTATAATTAAAATAATTCATATCATGAGTAGGAGGTGTTGGCAACTTAGGTTACCTATGGTGAAATATCAACAAAGTAATATATGAATGTTCCACAAAAGATATAATAATTGATGGTTGGGAACCATCATGGTCCAATCCTTGTGAAATATGAAGTATATATGTTAATGTTAGTGAATTATGATCAAAACCTAAACTACAGATTAATTTAAATGGATATTTATAATGAAAGCTAAGCTATAATGATATGGTTTTAAAAAAAATCAAAAGGGAAGGGTAAGGCAGAAAGAGAATATGTGATTGTTGATCCTTAACTCAAATATCATGACAAAGTTTCAAATATATGATGAAAAATATCATAATCTCATATCTCACCACATACCAAGAAAATTTCTAAGGATAATATACACTCATATAAGTAAGAACTAGATTTTACTTTAAATATTTGTTACAAAACTCAAATAACATAAGCACATCTACATAATAGCAAATGAAACAAATCAAATTAAATATCCTTCAACCAATTTATCATAGGCACAAATTGGAAACCTTGTATCACAAATTGAAATTCATAATTCAGATAAAATGTTCAAATTCAAGTTTTAGAACCAATAATTGACACATCAAATTTGGACAATCTTTGCAAAATTCTTTGACTATATTAATTGCTCTAAGTGTACAAATTTTACTCAAAAATATCTTTCTTTTACAAGATGGTAATAATAACTTTTATATAAATAGAAGGCAGTGCACTGATCATTTTTGAGATATAAATGTACAAAAGATAAAGACAACTATCCTTTTTTAGAAA
This sequence comes from Torreya grandis, assembly GCA_037957365.1. NCBI lineage: Eukaryota > Viridiplantae > Streptophyta > Pinopsida > Cupressales > Taxaceae > Torreya > Torreya grandis. The sequence continues at coordinate 1,423,823 of JARHVA010004092.1, read as the reverse complement.
GTTCTAGAATACACTTGATTTTTAAAACTAGACTAACTTAGAGGCAAATATGCTAATAGAATAACATATGCCTTTACAAAAGAATATTTTTATTTCAAATATTAAAATGTCTTTAAAAAAATTAATATCAACTAATTGGTAGGCCCATTGTCAAAGGGTCTCCTTGTTACTCTTGCAGAAGCTTCATATCCCTTAGATGTTATTCTTTGACAAGATCCAAATCTATAGCTAGCTTCAGAAGGCATACATATTCTTGGTAAACTAAGTCCTCTAAATATCTATCATCCCTTGCCATAACTTCTTTTATGCTTCTAGCTTCTACAATATTTTCTTTAATAATGAAGATCATACCCAAAATACTACTATTATCATTGCTTGATTGACCTTGGTTTTTTCCCTTTCCCTCCTACATCACCAAGGTGACTTTATGCTTATATTATTCATCATCAATAATTTCTTGGGATGTATTCTTGAAAATATTAGCCAACATGGTGCTAAGTAGTTGCTTAATCTAGGTAATTAGCTCTTTATCATCCCTAAAGAGCCTATACAAGCCTGCTAGCCAAGCGATTAAACTTTAGATCTTATCCACCACTATCCCCATTATATAATTTTTGTGGGATAGGATAATAGTTTTTAATTTATGAATTCTATTCCTAATCAATATATTTATGATATCCCTTATCTTGGTTTCTACATCTTTCCATTTTGTAATCAATCCTTTGGCCACCTCACTCTATTGGCTCAATGCATCTTGTCTTAGCTTCCTTGATTTTAAGGAATCATACATATAAAAAAATGATACTTTAAACACACATATTATAGCCTCATGTATTGATAATATAGCTTGGGTCTCTAAGTTCTCCTTTTCCTTTTACAAATTATGAATCTTTTGTTTCATTCCTCTAAACATAGCTCTAACTTGAGGTGAGTGAGCCTCAGAAAGGCTTTCAATATCTTCTTCATGGATGGGTAGTTTAGTAGGCTACTACCCTCCAAATGGATTTAAACCTATAAAGGGTTAAACCTTTTGGAATGTGAACTCTTTAATTCCCACCATGGCTTTTCTAATTATGACTCTCTCTAATCTTTCTATCTTTAGATTGAACTGTATAGTAGTAAATGATTTTATGTATTTTGGAGGTTCTAATACCTCTACTCTTATGTTGTTTTATGTTACTAGAGCATCTATTTGTTTACTCTCTAGCCCTATAGTGGTTACCATTATTCTTTCTTCTTACTCTTTCATTAAGTTCCTTATCCATGGATTGATGTCTTCATGCATATGCACAGTGATAGATTGGGTTAGATCCCATGAGTGAGATAAGAAAGGGATATTTTTCATCTTTCCATAAATGAACCAATAAAGGATGATTGGTCCATGAATGGAGTACTCCTCACTAAACAAGTTGATCTCACTTATGGGATGAGTAAGGGTCAACTTTTGCCTCTTTTTTCCAATAAGCACAATTGCTAATTCTGATTTCCTCTTCCTTGGTTATGCCACTAAGACCAAATCTAGGATAAATTCCTTTCCTTTATATTCCTACTTAGCCCCTTATACTTGAGCCTATGGTTCTTTGGCCTTATCTTCTTCTCCTATAGATCCATATGATTCAATAAAGACCTTGAATGCATCCTTCATTATTTCATTTAGCTCCAAGGCAATCATGTCTAAGTGTTCAATAGGGGATGTTATTCTTGGATGGAGATTTGAGGATGAAGGTCCCTCACCAGGGCTCTCCTCTAACTTCTCCTTACCAGTGCCTTGTATAATCTATCTTTGGGGTTGTGGAAGCTCCACTTGGGGTTATTATTGAGGTGGCCTATAAGGTCCAAGAAGTAAATGATACTAAAGAGGATACATTTTGATGTCCCTTGGTGGTTTTTAATCATTATTCAATCTATGCACAAGTTTAGTAATGTGCTTTTGGAATCTGGCCAATACTTCTTCAAAATTGTTGGCCTTAATGTGAAGAGTGTCATCAGGACCAAGATCATGTTCATAGACAAGTGTTGGAAACTATTTACTCTAGAAATGGTTTCCCACTATGTTACTAAGATCTTAATACCTAAGATCATCCAACTAAAACACAAAGGAATCCTTATGCCTAATCATGGTGTCTACTTGTTTCTAATCATGTAAAACTATTCTTCCAATTGTTAAGGGAAAGGGATGGAGGAGGCCTTTCCTTTTTGTCTTTGTAGACTCCATCAACATCATGAAGTAGTTGATATGCAATTTCATACTCTGATAAATTGTTGGTAACATAAATAGGCAACCTATAGGTTATACCAAAATTCCCTCAAATTTGATTACATTACAATTTGGGTAAATCCAAATATCTCCTATTAGTTCCATATATTTCCTAAATAGAGGGATTAACATGGGCATATGGATCCCTATGATGGTTTCTACCAAATTAGGATAGACACAATCACAAATGAACTACATGTGATGTCTATATTTGAAGATATGTAGCTTTGAATAATGGTGGGAGATGGTGAATCTACCCTCAAGTGACCAATTTTTTATGTGAGGAATCTAGGTGGAGGCTAGGAGAGCATCCAATAGGTAAGACATCATGAAAAATTGTTTTCTAGTCTTCCTCTTGATGGTAGTAAATTGTTTCCATAGGTGGATACTAATCATATCCCCAATTGGAGGAGTGAGCTTTTTCTCTACCATAAAGTAGACATAAGACACCCAATTTTTATTAACATATATGGTTGTAAGGGATATAGATATTCCATTTAATAGGGTCATGATTACCCTAATTCCTTCCCTAAAGTGGACAATTAGGACCCTTCCCTCAAAGTCCCAAAATACATGGTTCCCCTAGAGCAACCATGGCTTGAGGATGGTATTTAGATCATTATTAGTAGTCTATTCCTTGATTGTGGATAGGTCCACATGGTTTTTTGGAACTTATAGTACCTCTAAAAGGCTAATGGGTAACTATAAACAATTCTCCTAGAGATAGTCTGATGAATAATCTAATCATTATCAATTCTACAATCTAAAAAAATAGGATCTAGGATATCAATGCAATGGAGTACCTTTGGTTTGGTAGCAACATGATGGAGGCCAATTATTTGAATTTAAAATAGGTCATAGTATCTTCTAATAATATCATCAATCCTCTGATCCTCCTTGGTAATTTATTTCATCTCCTCTATGGTCTACAAGATCTCTTACCAATTCTTGTTGCCATTGTTTAGGGTTGTAGCCTCTAGTTTAGTTTCTTTAAAAACTCTTCCTTTATTGTTTATGGATAGGTAAAAATCTATTTCATCTCTTAATTTTTGCCTATAGGATACCATGGATTATTTACTTTTAATTTGTTCAAAATTTATATTGTAAATGGTTTTTGGATTGGTTCCTTCATGCTCAAAACATAATTAAACATCGTTTAGCTATATTTTAATCAATCTGGGTTTAATTAGGGTTTTTTTATGCAAGTTTAGGGATTAAAAGATTTAATGGTGGTATCTCATTTTAACATAGTATAATACATTATTTAGATATGATTATGGCCTTTGCCTTTATACCTTTGCATTTTGAGCGCATAAGATCTATTATTTTATCACTTTGTGATTGTGTGGCACTTATTTAACATCCGTTTGGCACTTTTCATGATATTTTTTATAAATGATGCTAAGCACTAGCCATTGGAATTTAAAAATTTCCTTTTTATTTGTATAATTTGATCAATATCCTTATATCAACATCATTCATTGATTATGATTGAAGCTCCTACTTTTTATTGGTCCATTTTTACCCTGAGCCTAGTGTTTGTGCCACTTGGCACCTCCATGCACTTTCTAATCTCTAATACCTTGTCAATCATAAACTAAATGAATATTCACCATATATCAATCCCATGATCTCTTATATCTATATTCAAAAGTCACTAGTGATTTCACGTCATTGGATCATCTGCCATGATGAAGCACAAACCATTGGATCTTACAACATGCATGAGTTTTAGTAAGTTTATAGTTGTAAAAAAATTACGATAAAATATTTTATGCTAAGTTTATTTCATGTCAACAAACATGTTATAGACTTAGGTTAATATATTTTATACTAAGTTTTAAATAAAAGGACTTATATGGAGACTTAGGTTTTAAATACCTTAGTCTAAGGTTCATTTTATGTTTATTACACATGAAATGAACTTTAGACTAAAGTGTTTATGTCTATGTTTTTTGGGTCTTATACAAAAAGGGGACCATATTAAATATTTTAAGCCAAGGTTTACATTTTACTTAATAAACACAATGCATAATTTGATCTACAATACTTATTTTAAGCTCATAGAATATGCCCAAAGGGGTCAAAGGGATATAAGGATCAATAAATGCTTGATTTTGACTTGGATATTTATTTTACTATTAAACACAATAAAATCTAGGTTAAAATAATTTGGGTTATGTTTTATGTCACCAAAATCCATTTTTCAAAATGATACTTAGTATAAGTCTCTAGCCTAAGGTTCATGACATTCAAAAAAATGCAATGGGGGCCTTAGGATATAGACCTATACTAAGTTCATTTATGCATATATTTAGATATGAGATCATTTCAATATTTGTAGTTCAAATATTTTAAGAATTTGATCATCCTCCAAGGGCTTCCATTCTCTATAATATAATTTATGAGATTTATAAATAACATTTTTTAGTATATTCTGGTCTTGAGAAAAATAATCCATTAGCTTAAATTCGATAGTCTCACAGACATCAAATGACGATTGCACAAACATCAAATTTACGCTCATGCAATTTTTATTTTTGATGGGCTTAAAGTTGATAGTTGTGTATATGTCAAATTATAGTTGTACTAATGTCAAATTTAATCTCATTAAATTCTTGTGTCCTAATGGGAGAGTGCCTCATAGTGGCTCTAGGGGATTCCCAAGATCTCAGACTCAATTTGATCCATTTGATTAAAAATCGTGACAAAGTGAGGACCATCTGATTACAATATAAGACTTTTCACACCATTGGTTCCCTTTAATGCATGGGACCATTTGATTTTAATCTTTGTATGTAAGAGTGCCATGTGGCAATTCCATGTGGATCCTAGGGCCTTTGAATTTTCAATTATTGCTTTAATTAATCCAATTTTTTATTCATAATGAAGTGAGAACCTTTGATCATGATTTGAGTGCTCTAATGTGATTAGTTCAAAATATTAGTTGCTAAGTTTTGCCATGATTTATTTATGGCATCTTATTGAAAGGCCATGAGGAAGCATAGATCAGTGGATCCTACAAGATGTGAGGTATTTAAGTTATACCTAAGATGAAATAAAATTTAGGCTAAAGTTTTAAATCTAAAGTCTCATTCATGTTTGAAAAAGATGAATTGGGCTTTAGTGTTAAGGCTTTAGGCTAAAGTTTTATTAAAGTGGATCATGATAGAGTAAGAAGACCCTAATAGACATAAAATTAGACCACATTATAGATATATGAAACTTAAGGGGGGAAAATATAAGGGACCAAGGAAAAATTTTAGGCTAAGGTTTGGTTGTGTTAAGAAACACAACCAAACATTAACTTAAAAATTAGGCTTGAGTTCAAAATAAATTCAAAATTTTCCCACCAAATTCAAATTCAAACTTGAACCAAGGGATTATTCTAGGGTTTTAAAACATGAACCATCAACAAGGGCTCAATGAAACCTATAACTTAAATACATGAAGATCAATCATTAGATATGTTAGGTAAACTCAAATAAAAACATAACTTATTAAGCCAATCCTGTCAAATTGGATGATCTTCAAATTTTATTAATTTTCAAAATAGGCCATGCTTTTAGGGCTAATCTTCAAAATATCTCAAGGGTTTCAATTTTATTAAATGGAGTTTTTTTACCTCAACATTACTCGATGTAGATTGGTCAATTTCAAGATGAGGATCTACAATGTCCCCTCTCCTTTCAATAAGGTAATCTCTCTATTTATCTATGGTCTAGCTTTTAGATATATATGTGCACCCATATGTATAGATTTATACAAGACCCTTATATATTACATATCCATTCTCATAATTATTCATTGGGTATAGATTCTATATTAAGGCCCTATCTATGTAGAAACCCTAATTCTCTTATTGTCACCCAAATCTTTATGAAACCCTAACACATAATTTTTTAATGCATGTTACATTATAAAATCCCCATCCAAGTCTCACCCAATTACTTAATTTAATAAACTAAGTTACAACATTTGTGTTGATGTAAATTTCATCAAAATAACTCATATGTCAGGTATAAAAAACAAGTTTAAAAAAATGGCCCAGTTTTGGCACAAATCCTAATGTCATTTAACAAAATATACTTTTAAGTACATCATGCATGGTCTTACCCGCATGATATTAAGAAACTTTATCATAGGCTTTTTATCATTATGTTGTCATAGTATCATGGTCAAAGTGATAAATAAGGAGAAAGTCATATGTTAAGGTTAAAATTTTAATGATAATTATCCCAACTAACATGAAACCAAAACAAAATTTATTATCATACCATTGAGGTTTTGATTTTGAATTATCAAATTATTTAGGTTGAATCTTGGGAATTAATTTTTTAATCACATCAGATAAAATTTTGATGAATAATGTTATTATTCAAAGTAGGGGTAGTTTAAAATGGATTCTTGAAATAGATTTGAAGAGGGCCAAATTTTTCAAACCACTAGGAATTATATCATGAATATGTATCTTATAGTCATGACTATGATCATAAATTTCACTAGAACTAACATATGTAGTGTTATTATTTTTAGTTATCATTAAAATGAAGGTATTATGCTTATATTGAGGCACCTTAAACTATCTCATGATGCATTCCTATATTTTAGATTGATTAAAAATTTCTTCCAATGACTTAAGATAGATTGACCTATCCAAGTATTATAATTTTAATGTTAAGTAATTTGATAAAATATCTAATATGTTTTATTCAAACATTTTATATTCATATTTATTAGTTAAGGATTTACAATGTGTAATGAAGTAATGTTGGCTCATTATCCATTTTCTTGTAATTAATTAAGTTACCTAAGTTATTTGTAGGTAGGTCACAATATTTAAATTACTATTCCAATACATTCACTAAGTCTTATAAATAAGTGATAGAGATAGGTTTGATTTTTTTGTACCATGTTAAGGCATAAATTATTATGGTTTTGTAAATTATTTTGGTAGTTTCAGAGGTCTTAATTTTTATTTACTCCTTGTATATATTCCCAGAGACTTTATGGTGAAAATCGGAGTTTCTAAATCCATTATAGGATATGGTGGGATTAATTCCACCATTTTCTATGGAAACAACATGAGCAACTAAGCATTTATATCAAAGGTGATTGATGACTTCATTATGAATAGGAGGTTGGTGGATAATATTCCAAAGATGGTCTATAATTGATGTATGGGCACATCGATCTATTATTAATTTGCATGAGTTCATTTACATTTTCATGATTTGTTTAAAAAAAATTATTACATATGAGGCATTTGACTAAAAAATTGAATCATTATTTGAATAATGTCAAGTAAATTTAGAATGGTTTGATATTCTTGAGTTATATTTTTATTAAACTGATAAGATTAGGAAGCACTTTATGTTTGATTTTAATTAGTATTAACATTATCACATTTAATTGAGGTAATAAATATAACAATGACCATACTCATTATTATGTAAGCTATATTAAAATAAGAAGGATTGGATGAGATCACATAATGACTTTATCTAAGTCCTAGAGAAAATTGATTTTTAGGTAAGGTCTCAAATAAAGGAGACACCATAATAAAATGATATTATTCTAGGATTTTTTTTTAAACAAATATGACATTTTATTGAAGGTATAAATTCATTTCATGGGTGTACGTAGGATAATATTTAGCTTTATCCTCGTAATCACATTCATAAAATGGTTTATTACTAACCATAAATCTTGTTTTAGCATAGGGTTAATATTTACATGCTTATGTTTGGTCATAGACATATTATAAATTTTAGAAAGATTTATTTTAAATTTGTAAAAGTTATATATATAAGGATTTTTAGAATTCTTTCTAGTGTTAGTCATAGATATAACATTAGTATTTTTAGATCAATAGCATTTAAAACTACAAAATTACTGGTTGTATTCACTTTGGTCATGAAGAAATCCCTTTTTATGAACGTAATGATATCCTTTATGGATTATAAAGGAAAATAAAATGGTAAAATAAGCTGGGTTTGAAAAATTGGGTGAGATAATAAGCTAAGAAAAGAAAACATGAAAATGACCCAACATAATGGTGGGGTGAATTTCATGTGGGGTTCACTGAAATCTATGCAAGGTGAATAAAATCAAAAATATAAAAATTATATAATATGGTAAAATGAAGAAGACCATACTAGATCAATATTCAAACAAAAAATCCACACTACAATTCATGGGAGGTTTATAATCAACAAGTGATTTTAAAATGGAGCGGCCAAGGATATAATTAAGAAGGCTATGAAAATAAAAGATAAACAAATAAAACCTAGATCAAAAATGTAAGAGAGGAAAAGTAAAGAGATATAAATTCTATTAGGTGGTAACTAAAAGGAATATAAACTATATATTATAACCAATATGAATTTAACAAATAATAAAATAGCATGCAAAGATAACATAAGCTATAATAATTATTGAATGAAGAAAATAATATCCTACTCTAGAATATGCATATACATAACCCAAATAAAATAAATGTATTAGGGATAGGGATAATAATATTGGGTTGAATTATCATCACATCAATCTCCCACTTGGATCAAGTGGTAATTTATGAGAGATATTTTAGGTGAAGCTCAAGATGTAAAAAATAAGACATAAGTATCCTCTATTGAGGACTCTAAAGACTAAGGTGTAGCTATTTAATTCCTATTCCTTATAATTAACTCTAAATACCTTTCAGAAACATTGAGCTCTACAAGTATAATCTACTATATTCTAATTCTTATTCTTATACTAAAGTGATTTTTTCATTGACAATTAGAGTATAATGGTGTTTTTATTCTATAAAAATGACATCTAGGAGACCTATATAGGTTGATACAGTAAAAAAATCAAGATGAAAATAATACTTTATTGGTTAAGGAAAAGTTAGAACAAAGGGGTAAAAAACTATATCAATTAGGGTAAATATAGTTTATAATGGTCCATATGTGGGAAAAGGAATATGTCAGTCATGGTATAGATAGTATAAAACATAGGGACTAAATTAAAACTAACTTGTCATGGATGAGTTGGTCAAGAAAAAACATGATGCTTGGTAAAAGAGGAAGAAATAAAGGAAATGAACACTAGAGAAGGATACAATGAATAGATAGAAATATATTGAGTTTAAATAGGTATAAAATGTGATCATTAAAATATTTATTTAAAGGATATCATTAAAATTTAAATTATTTTATCTCTATTATAATCAATGTGGGTTTAGTTAGGGATTTTTATGCAAGTTTAGGGATTCAAAGGTTTAATGGTGGTAGCTTATTTGTACCTAGGCTTATACATGCCTTAGATATTATTTTTAACTTTAATTTTATACCATTACATTTCAAACACAAGAGATCTCTTAGTTTGTCACTTTGTGCTTGCATGATACTTATTTAGGATTCATCTAACACTTTTCATAGTGATTTTCATAAATGCCACTAAGAACTAGCCATTGGCAATTAAAAATGCCTTTTTGATTCATGCCATTGGATCAAGATCCTTGGATAAACATAGGCTATTGATTTTGATGTAGGCTCCTACTTGTTATTTGTCCCTTTTTATCCTAAGCCTGATGGTTGTGCCACTTGGCACCTCCATTATCCTTATGATCTTTATTACCTTTGTCAGTCACACAATGAATGTGCATTTACCATGCATTGAGCCCATGAGATCTTAGAGATATTTTGAAAAGTAATTGGTGATTTCACATTGTTGGATCACCCACCGTGATGAAGCACAGACCATTGTATCTTACAACATGCATGAGATTTAGTTAGTTTATAGTTGTAAAAGAACTTAGGCTAAAATATTTTACGTTGTGTTTATTTCATGTCAAAAGAAATTCTATAGACTTAGGTTAAGATATTTTATACTAATTTTTAAATCAAAGGACTTAGAAGGGGACTAATATTTTAAATACCTTAGGCTAAGGTTCATTTTGTGTTTATTAAACATGAAATGAACTTTAGACTAAAGTGTTTATATCTAAGTTTTTAAGGCTTATACAAAAGGGGGACCACATTAAATATTTTAAGCCAAGGTTTACATTGTACTTAATAAACACATTACATAATTTGAGTTAAAATGCTTATGTTAAACTCACAAATATGCCCAAAGGGGTCAAAGGGATATAAGGATCAACAAATGCTAGATTTTGACATGGATATTTATTGTATTAATAAACACAAAAAAATATAGGTTAAAAGAATTTGGTTAATTTTTATGTCACCAAGACCCTTTTTTAAAAAAATGAGACTTAGTATAAGTCTCTAGCCTAAGGTTCACGACATTCAAACAAATGAAATGGGGGCCTTAGGATATAGACTTAGACTAAGTTCATTTCTACATATATTTAGAATGTGATATCATTTCAAAGATCTTAAGTGGTTGATCATACTCTAAGGGATTCTATTCATCTACAATGTAATTTATGATCTTTTTAAATAGTATTTTTAGTATATCCTAATCTTGAGAAAAATAATCCATTACCTTAAATTTGATAGTGTCATGGACATCAAATATGTCCTTGTAGATGTCAAATAACATTCACATGAATGTTAAATTTAGGCTCATGAGGTTTTTAGTTTTGATGGGATTAAAGTTGATGATCATAAGGATGTCAAATGATGATCGTGCAAATGTCAAATTTCAACTCCTCAAATTTTTGTGTCCCAATGTGAGAGTACCTCATTATGGCTCTATGAGACTTATCAAGATCTTAGACTAAATTCACTCTATCTAATTAAAAATCATGATGAAATGAGGGTTGTCTAATCACAATTTGAGACCTTATAAACCATTGGTTCATTTCAATGCATGGGACCATTTACTTTTACATTTCATATGTGTGAGTGTCATGTGATAACTTTTTAGGGCTTTGGGGCCTTTGAATTTTCAATGTTTGCTTCGACTCATCTAATATTTATTTTTTAATGAAGTGAGACCCATTGATAATTATATGAGTGCTCAAATGTGATTGGTTTAAAGGATTAAGTGCTAAGTTTTATCAGGATTTCTTCATGTCATCCAATTGAAAGGCTGTGAAGAAGCATGGATCATTGGATCCTATAAGATGTGAGGTATTTAATCCAAACCTAAGATGAAATACAAGTAAGGATAAAGCATTAAATATAAAGTCTCATTCATGATTAAAAAACATGAATGAGGCTTTAGTGTTAAGGCTTTAGGCTAAAGTTTTATCAAAGAGGATCATGTTAGAGTAAAAAGAAACTAGTAGACATGAAATTAGAACAAATTAGAGATATAGGAAATAAAATGGGGAAATGAAAGGGACCAAGTCATAATTTTAGGCTAAGGTTTAGTTGTGTTAAGAAACACAAGCAAGAATTAACATAAAAATTAGGCTAGAGTTCAAAATAGATTCAAAATGTTCCCACCAATTTGTTCCCATCAAATTTAAATTTAAATTTGAACCAATGGTTTATGTCAGCATTTTATAACATAAACCATTATCAAGGGATCCATGAAACATGTAACTTAAATACATGAAGTTAAATCATTAGCAATGTTAGGTAAGCTTAAAGCAAAACATAACTCAGTAAGCTGATATTATCAAAGTGGATGATATTAGAATTATAATAGTGTTCAAAATAGGCCATGATTTTAGGGCTAATCTTCCAAATATATCAAATGTCCCAGTTTTCAAAAATGGGGGTATGTTGCCCTCAATAGTACTCAATCTAGATCAGTTAATTTCAAGATGAGGATCTAAAATGCCACCTCTCTTTTCAATAGGGTCATCACTCTATTTATCTATGGTATATAATTTATATATATAGGTGCACCTACATATATAGATTTATATGGGACCCCTTTATATTATATATATCCACTCTTATAAGTACTCATTGGGTATATATTCTATATCAAGGCCCTATCTATCTAGAAAACCTAATGCTCTTATTGTCACCTAAATCTTTATGAAACCTTAATGCATAATTTTATAATGCATGTTGCATTATAAAATCCCCATCCAAGCTCCACCCAAATACCTAATTTAATCATATAAGTTGCATGAATTATGTTGATGTAAATTTAATCAAAATAATTCATATGTTAGGTATGAAAAACAAATATATAAAAAATGGGCCAATTTTGGCACAAATCCTAAGGTCATTTAATGAAATATACTTGCAAGTACATCATGCATGGCCTTAACCTCATGATATTAAGAAACTTTATCAAAGGCTTTATATCATTATCTTATCATAGTATCATGGTCAAAGTGATAAACAAGGATAAAATCATATATTAAGGTTAAAATTTTAATGATAATTATCCCAATTAAAATGAAACCAAAATAAAATTTATTATCATACCATTGAGGTTTTGATTTTGAATTATCAAATTATTTAGGTTGAATCTTGGGAATTATTTTTTTAATCACATTAGATAAAATATTGATGAATAATGTTATTAATGTGATTATTCGAAGTATGGGTGGTTGAAAAGGGATTCTTGAAATATATTTTAAGAGGGCCAAATTTTTCAAACCATTATAATATGAATATGTATCTTATATTCATGACTATGATCATAACTTTCACTAGAACTAACATATGTAGTGTTACTATTTTTAGTTATCATTAAAATGAAGGTATTATGCTTATATTGAGGCACCTTGAACTATCTCATGATGTAGTCATATATTTTAGATTGATTAAATATTTCTTCCAATGACTTAAGATAGATTGACCTATCTAAGTATTATAATTTTATGTTAAGGCATTTGTTAAAATCTCTAATATGTTTTCTTCAAACATTTTATATTCATATTTATTAGTTAAGTATTTAAAATGTGTAATGAAGTCATGTTGGCGCATTATCCATTTTCTTATAATTAATTAAGTTACCTAAGTTATTTTTAGGTAAGTCACAATATTTAAATTACTATTCCAATACATTCACTAAGCCTTATAAATAAGTGATAGAGATAGGCCTAAGTTTTTTGTACCATTATAGGGCATCAATTATTATGGTTTTGGAAATTAGTTTAGTAGTTTCAAAGGTGTTAATTTTGATTTACTCCTTGTATATATTCCCAAACGCTTTAACATGAAAATTAGAGTTTATAAATACATTATAGGATATGGTGGGATTAATTCCACCATATTATACTACAATGATATGATTTGATAAGCATTCATTTCAAAGGTTCTTTAATTATGAATTAGAGGTTGGTTGATAATATTCCAAATATGGTCCTTAATTGATGTATGGGTGCACCGATCTATTTTTAATTTGCATGAGTTGATTTACATTTTCATGAATTGTTTAAACATTTTGATTACATATGAGCCATTTGATAAAAAAATTGAATCTTTACTTGAATAATTTCAAGTTAATTTAGAATGGTTTGAGATTCTTGAGTTACATTTTAATTAAATTGATATGATTGGGAAACATTATATGTTTGATTTTAATTAGTATTAACATTATCACATTGAGTTGAAGTAATAAATAAAGGAATGACCATACTCGTTATTATGTAAGCTATATTAGAATAAGAAGGATTATATGAGGTCACATAATAACTTTATCTAAGTCCTATAGAAAATCTATTTTTAGGTGAGGTCTCAAATAAAGGATACACCATAATAGAATGATATTATTCTAGGTTTTTTTTAAACAAATTTGACATTTTATTGAAGGTAGACATTCATCTCATGGGTGTGTGTAGGATAATGTTTGGCTTTACCCTCATAATAACATTCATCAAAGGGTTTATTTCTAACCTTAGAACTTGTGTTATCATAGGGTTAATATTTACATGTTTATGTTTGATCATAGACATACTGTAATTTTTAGAAAGATTTATTTTTAAATTATAAAAATTGTATATATAAGTATTTTTACAATTCTTTTTAGTGTTAGTCATAGATATAACATTAGGATTTTGAGATCAATAACATTTAAAACTACAAAAGTATTGGTTGTATTCACTTTGTTTATGAAGAAATAACATTTTATGAGTGTAATGATATCCTTTATGGATGCTAAAGGAAAATAAAATGCGAAAATAAGTTAGGTTTAACAAATTGGATGATCTAATAAATTAAGAAAAGAAAACATGAAAATGACCCAACATAATGGCATGGTCAGATTCATGTGGGGTTCACTAAAATCTATGCAAGGTGAATAAAATCAAAAATATAAAATTCTAAAATATGGTGAAATGAAGAAGACCATACTAGATCAACATTCAAACAAAAAATCCACACTATAAATCATGGGAGGTTTATAAGCAAGTGTTTTTAAAATGGGGTCAAGGATATAATTAAGAACTTTGTTAAAATAAATGATGAACAAATAAAACCTATATCAAATATGCAAGAGAGGGAAACTAAAAAGATATAAATTCTATTAGGTGGTAACTAAAAGGTATCTAAACTATATATTATAACTAATATGCATTTAACAAATAATAAAATAGCATGCAAAGAAAACATAATCTATAATAATCATTGAAAGAAGAAAATAATATCCTACTCTAGAATATGCATATACATAACCCAAATAAAATAAAGATATTAGGGATAGGGATAATAAATTTAGGTTGATTTGTCATCATATCAATCTCCCCTTTGGCTCAAGTGGTAATTTATGAGAGATATTGTAGGTGAAGCTAAAGATGTAAAAAATAAAACATAAGTATCCTCTATTGAGGACTCTAAAGACTAAGATGTAGCTTTCTAGTTCATCTTCCTTATAATGACATCTAAATACCTTTCAAAAACATTGACCTCCACAAGTATAATCTACTATATTCTAATTTTTATTCTTATACTAAAGTGATTTTTTCATGCACAATTAGAGTATAATGGTGTTGTTCTTCTATAAAAATCACATCTGGGGGAGACACACACACACACACACACACACACACACACACACACTAAAATTTATCAATCAAATGTTTTTATGCACACTATATAAGTTGATACATTATAAATATTAGGAATAAAAATAATACTTTATTGGTTAGGGAAAAGTTAGTACAAAGGGGTAAAAAACTACATCAAGTGGGGTCAATATAATTTAAAATGGTCCATATGTGGGAAAAGGAATATGCCAATCATGGTATTTATAGTATAAAAGATAGGGACCAAATTATGTCATGGATGAGTTGGTCAGGAAAAAACATGATGCTTGGTAGAAGAGGAAGAAAGATAGGAAATGAACTCTAGAGAAGGATATAATGAATAGATATAAATCTATTGAGTTTAAATATATATAAAATGTGATCATAATTATATTGGTTTAAATTATATAATTACATTTTAACTTATTTTAGATCTACTATAATCAATATGGATTTAATTAGGGATTTTTATGCGAGTTTAGGGCTTCAAAGCTTTAATGGTGGTAGTTCAATTGAACATATTCTTATACATGCCTTAGATATGATTTTGAGCTTTTCCTTTATACCATTGCATTTCAATCACATAACATCTCTTATTTTGTCACTTTGTGCTTGCATGGCACTTATTTGGCATCCATCTGGCACTTTTTGTGGCATTTTTCATAAATGCCTCTAAGCACTAGCCATTAGAATTTAAATATGCCTTTTTAATTCATTATATTAGATCAAGATCCTTAGATCAGCATAGGCTATTGATTATGATCCAGGATCCTAATTATTATTTGGCCCCTTTTTATCCCAAGCCTAGTGATTATGCCATTTGACACCTCTATGATCCTTTTGAGCTTTAGTACCTTTATCAGTCGCACACTAAATATAAATTCACCATGTGTCAAGCCCATAGGATCTCAAAGCTCTATTGAAAACTCATTAGTGGTTTTGCATCATTAGATAATCCACCATGATAAATAATAAACCATTGTATCCTGAAATATGCATGAGCTTTAGTCAATTCATATTCATAAAATAACTTAGGATAAAATATTTTATGCTAAGTTTTTTGCATGTCAACAAACATGATATAGAATTAGGTTAATATAGTTTATACTAAGTGTTAATACAAATTACTTAGATACAAAATTAGATTTTAAAAACCTTAGGCTAAGGTTCATTTTGTGTTTATTAAACACTAAATTTCAATTTAGACTAAAGTGTTTATGTCTAAATTTTTTGAGGATTATACAAAAGGGGTATCACAATAAATATTTTAAGCCAACTTCTACATTGTACTTAATAAACACAATGCATAATTTTAGGTAAAATACTTCTGTTAAGCTCACAAAATATGCCCAAAAGGGTCAAAGGGATATAAGGATCAACAAATGCTAGATTTTGACAAGGAGATTTATTGTATTAATAATCAAAAAAAAATATAGGTTAAAAAAAATTGGGATAAGTTTAATGTCACCAAGACCCTTTTTTTTAAAATGAGACTTAGTACAAGTCTCTAGCCTAAGGTTCACAACATTCAAACAAATGCAATTGGGGCCTTAGGACATAAACTTAGACTAAGTTCATTTTTGCATATATTTATACTATGAGGCCATTTAAATATTTTTAATTCAAAGATATTAATCATTTTATCATCCTCTGAGAATTTCATTCATCTATAATGCAATTTATGAGCTTTCTAAATAGTATTTTTGAGTATATCCTAGTCTTCAACAAAATAATCCATTAGCTTCAGTTTGAGAGTCTCATGGATGTCAAATACATCCTTGTATATGTCAAATGATGGTCAAGAGAATGTAAAATTTAGGTTTGTGAAGCTTTTATTTCTGATGGGCTTAAATTTAATGGTTGTATGGATCTCAAATGATGTTCACATAAATGTCAAATTTAAGCTCTTCAAATTCCTATGTCCCAATGTAAAAATGCCTCATGGTGGCTCTATGGGCCTTCCCTAGATCTTAGACTCAATTCACTTCATCTAATTAAAAATCATGACAAAATGAGGACCATTTGATCACAATCTAAGACCTTGCACATCATTGGTTCTTTTTAATGCATGGGACCCTTTGCTTTTCATCTTCATATATTGGAGTGTCATGTGACAAATTCATAGGGATATTAATTCCTTTTAATTTTCAATTATTTATTCACTTCATCTGATCTTTAGTTCATGATGAAGTAAAAACTTTTGATCATGATATGAGTACTAGAATGTGATTGGTCTGGAGGATTAATTGCTAAGTTCTGTCAAGATTTCTTCACATCATCTAATTGAAAGGCCATGAGGAAGTATGGATTATTGGATCCTATAAGATATGAGGTATTTAAGTTAGACCTAGGATGAAATAAAACTTTGGATAAAGTGTTAAATCTAAAGTCTCATTCATTATTATAAAACATGAATGGGGCTTTAGTGTTAAGGCTTTAGGCTAAAGTTTTATCAAAGAGGATCATGCTAGAGTAAAAAGACCATGCTAGACATAAAATTAGACCACATTAGAGATATATTAAACATAGGGGGAAATAAAAGGGACCAAGGCATAATTTTAGGCTAATTTTTGGTTGTGTTAAGAAACAAGGCCAAGAATTAACATAAAAATTAGGCTAGAGTTCAAAATAGATTCAAAATTTTCCCACCAATTCGCTCCCATCAAATTCAAATTTAAACTTGAACCAAGGGTTAATTCTAGTTTTTTAGAACATGAACCATCAGCAAGGGCTCAATGAAACCTATAACTTAAAGACATGAAGATCAATCATTAGTAGTGTTAAGAAAGCTTAAATCAAAACATAACTTAATAAGCCAATCTTATCAAAGTGGATGATCTTCAAATTATAATAATGTTCAAAACAAACCATGAATTTAGGGATAATATTCAAAATATCTTAAGGGTCCCAATTTTAAAAAATAGGGGTATGTTGACCTCAACGGTACTCAATTTAGATTGGTCAATTTTAAGATGATGATCTAAAATGCCCCTCTCCTTTCAATAGGGACATCACTCTATTTCTCTATGATCTATAATTTAGATATATAGGTGCACCCCCCCCTCCCACACACACACACACACACACACACACACACACACACACACACACACACACACACACACACACACACACACACACACACACACACACACACACACATATATATATTTGTACGAGACCCATATATATTATATATATCCACTCTAATAAGTATTCATTGGGTATAGATTATAAATAAAGTCCATATCTATCTAGAAACCCTAATGCTCTTATTTTCACCCAAATCTTTATGAAACCCTAACACATAATTTTATAATGCATGTTGAATTATAAAATACCCATTCAAGATCCACCTAACCACCTAATTTAATCATCTAAGTTACATGAATTATGTTGATGTAAATTTCATCAAAATAAATCATATGTCAGGTATGAAAACTAAATATAGAATGAATGGCCAAATTTTGTCACAAATCCTAATGTCATTTAATGAAATATACTTATGAGTAAATCATGTATGGCCTTACCCTCATAATATTAAGAAACTTTATGAAAGGATTGATATCATTCTCTTGTCATACTATCATGGTCAAAGTGATAAACAAGGATAAAATCATATGTTAAGGTTAAAATTTTAATGATAATTATCCGAATTAAATGAAACCAAAATAAAATTTGTTATCAGACCATTGAGGTTTTGATTTTGAATTATCAAATTATTTAGGTTGAATCTTGGGAATTATTTTTTTAATCACATCAGATAAAATTTTGATGAATAATGTTATTAATTTAATTATTGGAAGTAGGGTTGGTTGAAAAGTGATTCTTGAAATAGATTTGAAGAGGGCCACCTTGTTCAAACCATCAAGCATTATAGCATGAAAATGTATCTTATAGTCATGACTATGATCATAACTTTTACTAGAACTAAAATATGTAGTGTTCTTATTTTTATTTATCATAACCATTAGGGTATTATGATTATATTGAGGTACCTTGAAATTCCTCTTGATGTAGTCCTATCTTTTAGATTGATTAAAATTTTCTTCTAATGACTTAAGATAGATTGGCCTATCTAATTATTGTAATTTTATGTTAAGACATTTTTTGAAATATCTAATATGTTTTCTTCAAACATTTTATATTCATATTTATTAGTTAAAGATTTATAATGTGTAATGAATTCATGTTGGGTCATCATCCATTATCTTGTAATTAACAAAGTTACCTAAGTTATTTTTAGTTAAGTCACAATATTTAAATTACTATTCCAATACATTCACTAAGCCTTATAAATAAGTGATAAAGATAGAATTTAGTTTTTTTACACAATTCTAGGGCATCAATTATTATGGTTTTAGAAATTAGTTTGGTAGTTTCAAATGTGTTAATTTTGATTTACTCCTTGTATATATTCCTAGAGGATTTAACTTGAAAATCAAAGTTTCTATATCCATTGTAGGATATGGTGGGATTAATTGTACCATATTCTATGAAAATAATATGAGCTACTAAGAATTCATTTCAAAGGTGCTTGATGACTTCATTATGAATTAGATGTTGGTGGATAATATTCCAAAGATGGTCCTTAATTTATGTATGGGTACATTGATCTATTATTAATTTGCATGAGTTGATATACATTTTCATGAATTGTTTGAATGTTTTGATTATATATGAGTCATTCGACTAAAAAATTGTATCATTACTTAAATAATTTAAAGTTAATTTATAATGGTTTGAGGTGCTCGAGTTTAATTTATATTTTAGTGATAATATTATGAAGCACTATATGTTTGATTTTAATTAGTATTAACATTAGCACATTGAGTTGAGGCAATAAATATATGAATGACCATACTCTTTATTATGTAAGCTATAGTAGAATAAGAAGGATTGGATGAGGTCACATAATTAATTTATCTAAGTCTTATAAACACTCTATTTTTAGGTGACGTCTCAAATAAAGGAGACACCATAATAAAATGATATTATTCTAGGTTTTTTTTAACAAATTTGACATTTTATTGAAGGTAGGAATTCATCTCAAGGGTTTGCATGGGATAATATTTGGCTTTACCCTCATAATCACATTCATCAAATAGTTTATTTCTAACCTTAGATCTTGTGTTAGCATAGGGTTAATATTTACATGTTTATGTTTGGTCATAAAGATATTGTAATTTTTAGAAATATTTATTCAAAATTTGTAAAAATTATGTGCATATATATATATATATATATATATATATATATATATATATATATATATATATATATATATATATAAGGATTTTAAAAATTATTGCTAGTGTTAGTTATAGATATAACATTAGGATTTTGAGATCAATAGAATTTAAAACTATAAAATTATTTGTTTTATTCACTTTGGTCATCAATAGATCCAATTTTATGAATGTAATGATATCTTTTATGGTATATATATAAGGATTTTAAAAATTCTTGCTAGTGTTAGTTATAGATATAACATTAGGATTTTGAGATCAATAGAATTTAAAACTATAAAAAAATTTGTTTTATTCACTTTGGTCATCAATAAATCCAATTTTATGAATGTAATGATATCTTTTATGGATGCTAAAGGAAAATAAAATGGTAAAATAAGTTAGGTTTGACAAATTGGGTGAGCTAATAAGCTAAGAAATGTAAACATGAAAATGACCCAACATAATGGTGGGGTGAAATTAATGTGGTGTTCACTATAATATATGGAGGGTGAATAAAATCAAAAATATAAAAATTCCATAATATGGTAAAATGAAGAAGACCATACTAGATCAACATTCAAACAAAAAATCCACACTAAAAAGCATGGGAGGTTTATAAGCAACAAGTGGTTTTAAATGGTGGGGGTCAAGGATATAATTAAGAAGCCTATTAAAATAAATTATGAGTAGATAAAACATAGATAAAATATGTGAGAGATGGAAACTAAAGATATATAGATTCTATTAGGTGGTAACAAAAGGTATCTAAACTATATATTATAACCAATATGCATTTAATATATAATAAAATAACATGTAAAGATAACATAAGATATAATAATCGTTGAAAGAATAAAATAATATCCTGCTCTATAATATGCATATAAATAACCCAAATAAAACAAATATATTAGGGATAGTGACACTAACCTTGGGTTGAATTGTCATCACATCAATCTCCCCTTTGGATCATGTGGTAATTTATGAGAGATATTATGGGTGAAGCTGAAGATGTAAAAAATAATACATAAGTATCATCTATTGAAGACTCTAAAGACTAAGGTGTAGATATTTAGTTCACCTTCCTTGTAATTAACTCTAAATATCTTTTAGAAACATTGACCTCCACAAGTATAATCTATTGTATTCTAATTCTTATTCTTATACTAAAGTGATTTTCTCATGAACAATAAGAGTATAATGGTGTTGTACTTCTATAAAAATGAAAATTGAAAGACCTATATATATATATATATATATATATATATATATATATATATATATATATATAAAATGACAATTGAAAGACCTATATATATATATATATATATATATATATATAAAATGTTTTTATGGACACTATATATTTTGATATAGTATAACTATCAGGAATAAAAATAGTACTTTATTGGTTAGGTCAAAGTTAGTACAAAGGGGTAAAAAACTATATCAAGTGGGGTAAATACAGTTTTAAATGGTCCATATGTAAGAAAATATATATGTCAGTTCTCACATATATAGTATAAAACATAGGGACCAAAATAGAACTAACTTGGCATGAGTGAGTTGGTCAGGAAAATACATGATACTTGGTAGGAGAGGAAGAAAGAAAGGAAATAAACACTAGAGAAGGATATAATGAATATATAGAAATATATTAAGTGTAAATAGGTATAAAATGTGATCTCACACATACACATATGATATACTAAAATTTATCAATCAAATATTTATTTGGACACTATATAAATTGATACAGTATAAATACTAGGAATAAAAATAGTACTTTGATGGCTAAGGAAAAGTTAGTACAAAGGGGTTAAAAACTATATCAAGTGGGGTCAATATAGTTTAAAATGGTCCATATGTAGGGAAAAGAAAGTGTCAATCATGTAATATATATTATAAAACATAGGGACCAAAATAGAAGTAACTTGGCATGGGTGAGTTGGTCAAGAAAAACATGATACTTGGTAGAAGAGGAAGAAAGAAAGGAAATGAACACTAGAAGAGGCTAGAATGAATAGATAGAATTATATTGAGTTTAAATAGGTATAACATGTGATTATATGAAAATATTACATAAATTACCACAACCTAGACAAACCTTAATCCTAGTACACTCCTTAAGACATACACTCAAGGAGAAATGTGGGCCAATGATTTTTACAAGAGAAATTATGAGTAACTAAAAATATAGTTGTATACAAGTCCTTCTACAATAGAGTGTCCCATTTCCATTATTTTAATATGATCAAGTATATTAGGATATTTTGAAATAGATTATTTGTATATGTTTCATTCTTACACTTTGATTCTACCTACTTTACCCAATATTCCTATAATATTGATATGGCACACAATAGTGCTTTTGATATGAAATAAACACTACAGGAGGATAAAATGAATAGATAGAAATTTATTGAGTTAAACAGGTATAAAATGTGATTACACACACACAAAAATATATTATATACTAAAATTTATCAATCAAATGTTTTTTGGACACTATAAATATTGGTACAATATAAATATCAGGTATAAAAATAGTACTTTGTTGGCTAGGGAAAAGTTAGTACAGAGGGGTAAAAAACTATATCAAGTGGGGTCAATATAATTTAAAATGATCCATATGTATGAAATGGAATATTTTAGTCATGGTATATATATTATAAAACATATGGACTTAAATATAACTAACCTGGCATGGGTGAGTTGGTTAAGAAAAACATGATACTTGGTAGAGGAGGAAGAAAGAAAGGAAATGAACACTAGAAGAGACTAGAATTAATAGATAGCAATATATTGATTTTAAATAGGTATAACATGTGATCATATGAAAATATTATTTAAATTACCACAACTTAGACAAACCTTAATCCTAGTACACTTCTTAAGAGATACACTCAACGAGAAATGTGGGCTAATGATTTTTACAAGAGAAACTATCTATAACTAAAAATACAGGTGTATACAAGTCTTTCTATGATACAATGTCCCATTTCAATTTTTTTAACATGATAAAATATCATTGGATATTTTTAATGAGATTATTTGTATATTTTTCATTCTTTCACTTTGATTCTTCCTACTCTACCCAATATTCCTATAATATTGATATGGCACACAATAGAGCTTTTGTGGACTCATCCTTTGTAGATAGTGCATCAAAAACTAAATTAGAATTTCATTTATTTTTTATTATCTAAAATTAATATCTTAACACACTTTTAACCCATTTTTCTAACAATTATACCCTATTTTCTAAAACATGTTTAAGATTGTCATGATTTATGTTCACCATAATATGTAATCCCATCAAATAAGGTATCAATTGTTTGACTACATGAAGGATAAACATCATTTAATTCTTGTTGTATAGATTTTTTTCACCTTTTTAGGGGGTTATTTAGGCTCTCTCTAAATAAGCTACGATATTGTGACAACCCCAAACTGTGGGTATCCTATGATAGGGTTGAACCTCTAGAGAAGGCCAGCTTCCTCTTGATGGATCACCTAGACTAATGTTTCTACTTGGAAAAGGGTTATTAAGGGGGTATATGCTAACTAATGAAGATAAAAAATTGATTCACCAAATTTAAATGAGAAATCACATAAGAATAAAACATACACTAAAGAAACATAAGACAATGCAAGCTTACACAATCTCATAAACTAGGTAATTGCATAAGTATTTCATGAACTAGTCTCACCAAGAAATGAATGAAGTAAAGAGGAATTATATGACACACTAATATTAAATCAATGGAAAAAATAACATAAGTGTAAACCTAAAATTAACCTAAAAACACCCTATAATAGGCAAGGAAGAAGGATAATGGACATAGAAGAATCTCCTTCACAATGCCATCATGTACAATATTACTAAACATATTTTAGAGGGAAGAGATAGGTATATAAAGTATTTATTACTTAAAGAGGTATTTCATATAAAATTTGATAGGGTATATCCTTATCAAATGAGAATCTCTTGCTCTTATTTCCCAAAAATCAAAGAATTTATCTAAAATCAGAGAGAGTGAGAGCATTACAAAAGGGAATAAAATAAGAGATATAGAGAAATGGTGAAGAGATAGGAGGACCACATAATCATAAAACAATAAATGAGTTGATGCTACCTTTCATGAATGCTCAACCACATTTTGATCTAATTAGGACTAATCCATCAAAGACAAATTAAAATTTCATTTGTCACAAAGGAATTTAAACTTTATTATTGGTTGAGAAACATACTAGAAGAAAAAAAATTATTTAATAAGATGATTCATGATCCTACTATGAAGGGAAATCCTATAAAAATATATTAAATGCTCTAACTACATTTTCCAACCACCAGATATCCTTCTTCGAACTCTACGCCATCTTCCCCTTGCTTAATTATAATGATAAAATCCTCATATCTCTTGATCTAATAGAGCCATGAATATATTTGTTTTGAGTAGCTATAGGTACCCATTTTTCAAGGATATAACTATGTTGAAGGATGAGACACTTCTCCATAATCACACATTTTACCCTGCTTCAATATCTAATTATAGGTCTTACTATAAATGAAAACCAATCCCATTTATTGGTTTTATTATATTCATCATAAAAAGGAAAATCCTATCATGCTACATGGCCTCACTCTTAAACTATATTAGGTTTAAATAAACCTATTCTACATCTAAGCATTGTATAAGCTGATAACTCAATATATGCATGAATCTTCTTTAAATAGTAATGATCATAGTCATTAAATAATATTGTAACCTTATAAAATTAACTTTATGTGTTCTAAATCTTTGAATAGAGGTCATGACTGAGATTTAATGGATTTATCTAGATCATGTTTGATCTCCATTTGAAGACTCCTAGCTTTGACCTTCTTTGTTGGCCATTGATCTTGATCCAAGTTTCTATATTGTGAAACTTTTCATCTCCACATGTTTTCCATAGATTATGTATTTATCCTTAATCTTGACACCCCTTTTATGCCACATAGCATCTTCACATTCAATCTGAGCTCATTTAATTGGTGACCTCACTCACACCATTAATATCACCTATAATCTAACACATGTCATTGATATTCTATCTGCTTGATCAAACATGCATGATTGATACTTTAATTCATTGAGATCATTCCAATTGTTAGCATCATATTCATCCTTAAAATATATTGATTTAATAAATTGACACTCATCATTGATCTCTAATTACATCATCAAATGTGTACTGTACATTTGCTTGGGCCCACTAACTCAAGATTTTATTCATGTGCCATTGATCTATGATCCACATAAGTGAGATTTTTTAATTTTTAGGCTCCACATTTATTCTCAGTATCCTTTGAATATTTTTAATTCAAATGTCTATTTCTTGTGTTATTAACTTGACATCCCCATGCATGTCACACTCTGCTAGTTCAAATTTGAAGGCTTATATATTGAGATAGACAACTCATCAAGATGCAAAATTTATATAAGGTATTCATGCATAAATAAAATCATATCCATTAAATTATTTGAATTCAATGGGCCTCCCAAGTATACTTATTAATATGCACAATCGAACTAACCTGTTAATTCTTGTATGATATGTCATGATGGTATGGCTTCTATAGGATTGTGCAAGTCATTTTTCTCCCTTAAAAAATCTGATTAACTAATGATACTTTTATAAAACCTAATTAATTCTCCATGAATTCCATGAACACCATGTAAATATGATGTATCCTTTTATTTTCAATTCTAGACCTTCTTCACTACCAAAACTCTACTCAAGTTCTTGTTCCATATGATGACTTCTATAAAACTAATCCATCTAGGCAAAGTTTTGTATGTAGGCCAAAATTGGCCAACAATTTTAATGATATCATGGGTTTTCATAACTACTATGTAAGAGACTAGTATCCTTAAACTATCCATTGGGCATGGAGTCTCAAGTCATTCTTTCCCAAATGACCATGAAAATGATACAAGGCTACCCCTTTCCAGAAAACTTCTCTTGAAGAAAAAAGTATAAAATAAAAAAATAAACATTATGCCCAAGGAAATTATGGGAGGGAGAAACACAACTAAAATAAATGTGCATAGGGAACTTAGAGGAAAACATGAAAATCTACTGTAATAAGTACAATATTAACAATGGCTATAAATTCTTTTAATAACGAATCTTTAAATGAATTCCATTGACTGAGATGGGTAATACCTCTCTATTCATTTGGAAATTTTGAAAAACATTATGTTATTTACATCCATAGATCAAATAAGTACCATTCCACAAGCTATCAAACTTTGTATGGTTTCTTGGTTTGGCCTTATTTGAATCCCATTTGAGGACTAGGTCCCCTTATTTAAAGTCCCTTACTATGTCTCTCTTGTCAAAGGCATTATTTACCTAATATTGATGTGACTCTAGTGTCTTCATTGTAAGGTCCATGGTTTCTTCTAGTTTCATGAGCTCTACCATCCACATACACATAGGTTCATTCTCCATCAACTCAAGTTGATGGGCTAACTCCAAGGTAGGTAGTTCAAGAGAAATGGGCAACTTGGATTACCTCTCATATAAAAATACATATGGTGAGTTACCAATGATAATTTTTGGAGTCACTATATTATCCCACAAGGCTATCCTTAGATTTGTATACCATACTCTCTAGTTTTCTTCCATAGTCATCTTGATAATCCTTAGCAAGTTCTTGTTTGTAGACTCTTCCATTTCATTACATTGCGGGTAGTAATTGGAGGATGTACTAATGTAGATTGCCATCTTAAGTGTCAATTCACTTGTATTTATGCCAACAAATGCTAAGGAATTATCTAAATTTATTGTGGCTAGTACACCAAAGCTGGTCACTATACTATCATAGAAGTCAAACACTACTATTTCATTATCTTATTTAAGGGAAATTACTTTCACACACCTAGTTAAGTATTTAATATCAGTGATCACCCATTTGTGTCCTCTACTAGAAGGTGGGTTGATCATTCCTATGATTTCTAGACCCCACTGTGTGAATGGTTGTTCCACCTGAATTGGGTTAAGAGGAAGGTCTACCAATATTTACTTACCAACAAAAATAACACACTTTTGACATTTTCTAACCCATGCATAGGCATCCTTGAAAATTCTAGTCCAATAATAACCATATCTCATAAATTTTACTACTATATTCCTTAGATGAAAATGGCCTCCTATAGGCCCATCATGAAATTATTCTAATAGATTTATCACTTGGTTATCATCTATGCATCTAAGAAGCACTCCATTTAGATATTTTTTGGATAAGATCCCATCAACCAATGCATAAGGTATGTAATAAATTTTAAAATACCTTATATTTGTCTTATCCATACCTTGAGGGCACTCACATATCACTAATAAATGTGTCATCTCTTAGAGCTAGTTAGTGTGAGGTGGAGGTGCACCTACTTATGAGTTGTCATGTGTTACCAAAACAAATTATTTATCTTCATGGAGATCATAAACCATATGATCACATAATCCTTTGCCTCTTACAAACTTAGTGACTTTAATCTCCACATCATACTCCATAACCTTGGTAATATAACCATACCTCTTCTCATTTAAGTCCTTGTTGAGAAGGAAATACCTCACCCCAGAATGAGACACCATAAGATGAATCATACTACTAGAGAGCATTGGTATGAAATTTTTGAGGGTTATCAAAGCTAAAATAACTTGATTTTCCACAAAGGTGTAACTTACCTCATATTATTCAAGCCCTTAACTAAAAAAATAAATTCTCTACTCATGTCCTTTTCCATTATTTTGCATCATCATAGCTAATATATTATCAATATTGGCAAAGTTATACGACATGAATTCCTTTAAGAAGTTAGGATTCATGAGTGAGGGTACTTAGGTAATGGCTTACACCATGGCCTCAAATATTTATTTACCTTCATTTAAATAGGTGAACACTTGGTTCTTCTTCATCATTGTAGTGATGGGTTTGACCAAGTTTACAAAACTAGGTATAAACCTTCTTACAAAGTTTATTTTCCCAAAGAAGCTCTGGAGTCCCTTCTTGTGCTTAGGTAAAGATAATGCTAAGATTACACTTATTATATTAGGATTAATATATAATCCTTTATTTGATATAATATGTCCCAAGAGTTTGCCTCTATGAATAAAAAACACACATTTCTTGGGATTTAAAGAGATCCCATATTCCTTGCATCTTTTAAAGATCAACCTTAGGTGATCCAAGTTCTCACTATCCTTCTTGGAGAAAAATATGATGTCATACAAGTATACAAGCACCATCTAATTCAATAATCCTTTGAAATCCATTTCCATTACCCTTTGGAAAGTAGCTCCAGCATTTGACAAGCCAAAGGCATCTTCTGATAAGAATATGTGCCCCACTTTGTGGTGAAGGCAATCTTATATTTATCTTCTTATCTTATCATCATCTGGTTGTAACCTAAATACCCATCTAATAGAGAGAAGCATTCTAAACTAGAAACTATTTGAAGGATTTTCTCCATGGATGGTAAGGAGTAATGATATTTCAAATAGACCCTATTTATATCCCTGAAATCAACACACAATTTGATCTCCCCATTCTTATTCCTTGTAGGTACTAATTTGGCTACCCATGAAGAGTGTTTAATGGGAAATATGATATTAGGTTCAATTAATTTATTCAATTCTTTCCTCATAATCTCTTCAATTTTATGGTTAACAAGCCTTTGCTACTACATGATAGGCTTGACATTAGCCTCTAATTATATAACATGCTGGGCTAGCTTGGGATCAAAACCTCACAATTTTTCTATATTTCCCAAGTGAATATGTCTACATAGTTTTTACATATCTCAATGTAATTATGCCTTTTAGCCCTAATGCTTACCTTTCCAATCTTGAGGAGTTTGTCTTTCAAGTCAAGACTCTTTCATAGTTTTCTTCATTAGTTGACATCATTGCCTTATCTTTTCTCATATGGTCTCCTTCATGAAAAAAGACCTTGAAGGCTGATAAACCCTTTAGGAATATTGTTAGACCTTAGTTTAATAATTTGATCATCATACTGATGTTGAAAATTTTCTTGGTTCAATGAGGAAAACTTTGCTTCATATTACAAGAAATAAATAATCTGCTTGTTATTGTCAAAGACCTACTAATGAGCTTCATTTTTTGGAACTGAGGGTCTTAATACCACTCTAACATTTGGCTATAGTTTGGACCTTTTCAATTTATTTTTAATGTCAAATTGAGCTCCGACACTTTCCAACCTATCAGCATGCTAATTTTGGTTCCTTGGTAGTACTTTGATGTTAAAGGCCTCAAATTCCTAAAAAATGTCCCACACTCTATGTTTTTAAGATTTCATCAAGAGATTCTTTGTGATGTTTTGGACTCTAACATGATTCACTATCAACTCATTATCCCAAAATACTTGTAACTAATTAATTTCCCTCTTACTATCCCACTAAAGGCCATGAATAAGGCCCTCATACTCTACTACATTATAAGAATAATTGAATTGGAATCTGTAAGAAGGGAATTACTTATAATTAGAGGGAGATACTACCATTTCACCTGTACCTACCCCATGTTTTCTCATTAATCCATCAAAGAAAAATTTCCATACAACACTAGCATCATTTTATGGCCTAGTGAGGGATGTCATGGATTTAATCTCCTCATGCAAGTAGTAGAAAGCCATGTATCTTTACTCAAGACGTCCTAAAGGGTTAATCAACTGAATGTCACTCCATAACTTATCCAAGAACATATCAAGAATCTCTTCAGGATGAGTATTTATCTCTTGACCAATAAGGTGTTCATATTCATCTAGGATGGTGTAATTTATTTTTGAGCTATCAGTCCCATAAGTCTTAATGTGAAATTATGCAATAGGCTTAACCTTAATGGATACCTTTGTCCTATACCTTTTTTTAAAATCTATGTAAGACCAATCTAAAACTAGATAACCCCCTATTTTTGTTGTGAAGTCTCTAGATAAGCATAAAGTAAAATGAGGAGGCACATTTTGGATCAATATATCTTGGGCCACTAAAACACTAAGACAAGAATCTAGGGTCAATTTGAGTCCTTTGATGGTTCTAGATGGTTTGGTGGAAGATCCATCAAGTTGTAGAACTCCCTTATATTAAGGTTCATATTTCAAACCAAGCTAATCTACTATGGAATTTAACATCACTATGGTGATTTCTCCACTCTCCACCATGTAATTGTAAACTAAGGAGTCATAAATGATCACATAAATATAGAAGGGAGAAGGTTTGACTACCTTATTTGATTTCCATTCATTAAGATATTTGGTTTCATTGGTTGAAAATTTGATATTTGCTAATCCTTTTTGGAGTATATCCACCTAACTACGCATAGATAACATGTCCCACATTGGATATATTCATTTATTCAATAATATTGATGGGTAGACAACCAAATTTTATTTTTTATTTGGGAGCCACAACTGTACTTTGGAATTATGAGTTTTGGGACATAAAGGCATTCCCTTGATTTTGATTCTTTGGGTTGATTGGAACCATTAGAACTATAGTAGGTTCCTTTGGCTTTGATAGTAAATTATTAATGGTATAAAACTCTTTGACTAATTCTTCACTACCATCCATATTCCTTCTTTTGAATCTTGTATTAGCTATCACTGGGATGTAGGATTGGCTAGAACTAGCCTACTGATTAGATGCATAGCATTCTTCTTACTCATAATTAACCATTATAACACCCACCTATATTTGTTCTTCATTGATCCCTCAAACCTATTGAGGCTCTTCTATTTTTTTCATCATGGTTACTTATGTGTTTTAAGCCATAAGAGCTTGATTGTACCCATAATTAGTAACTTGTTACTATTGATCATTGAAACCCTAATTAAAATTAGTGTTTGGGATAATGGATTGCCCAAAAGGTTAATTCTAATGTATAGTCCCCTAAAATTATTGAGCAATGTTGTTTTTAATAGGGACCAAGTTGTTGGAAGTGATTTCAGCATTTGCATTATAATTTTTTTCCTATTATAATTGATCTCCCCTTATCTTTGGCCTTGACTTTGGAAATTTCCTTTGTAGGGTGGCCTATTTGCTTGATAAGAATATTGTTGAGGCTGATATGGATCTTTATAAGGCCTATTTAAATAGGATTTATACCTTTTCACATTTACCAAATCATTTCTTAAGGATTGGAACATGCTTTTAAGATCTTGAAAGTTCTTGTGCTCTCAAGAATCAATAGATTGACTAGTGGAAGCCTTTTCTTATTTTGGTGTAGGTATGGTGGAAATTATTATCATAGGAGAAATGGAAGTAAGGGTAATAATTATGACATGAGGTGGATGAATCTTAGGAAACAAATTCATTGGTGGTCTAGGTGTAAGCTTGACATCTTGTACCAGACTATTCTCTACCCTGATTGATACCTCATAATCATTTATCAGTGTATGTCCTCCCATATACTAGATCACTATAGAAATGGCACTATTAAGATATTTTAAATAGTAAATGAAGGAAAATTTTTGGGTAGGCTTAATAAATATTGGAATCATATCCCATGTCTTCTAAAATCTAGTGTTGAAATCTCGCATAATCTCATGGGGAACCCTCTTGATTGTGGTTAACGACTCTATAAGTGAAAAATGGTCACACAAGGCATCACCTAACTAATCCCATGATGTAATGGAGTTAGCAGTGAGGTTTATATACAATTCTAAAGCTTTATCTTTGAAAGCTATGGCTAATAACCTAATAGCCACATTTCCTTTAGTTATGTCATAGATGTTGTAAAAGTTGACTGTCTCTAAGGTGATGAGAAGGGTTGTAGATTGGTCTCTCATGAAACAAGGGACACTTTTAAGATTTGATACTAGAATAGGATCATACATCTATAGGTCCAAAGTATTTTAACCATTTAAAATCCAAAAAAGGGAAAACTCTAGGAGTTGCCATGGAAATGAAAGGGGCTAACAAGGATCTTCTTGCAGAGATAAACTTTGAATTTGTTTTAAGAGGTAAGTTGCCTTTATATGGATGTTTATTATCAAATCTAAATATTTTTATTGAGTTTAAAGGCAATTCAACAAATTCAAAAGGAATACCTTTAGAAGTTGATCTTTTAGTCACCTTTGGCATGAAAGAGAGCTACTGATTTGTACTATAATGTTCTAGTGTTACTAGGAGTTGCTAGATACTATTGCATAAAAGCTATAACTACTAAAAATTGATCAAACCAACATCAAACTTGAACAATATTTATTCAAATTTTATCCCATCAGGCATGCTAAACACTATTATATATAAATTTTACACACTTGGAGGGGGTTATTCAGGCTCCCTCCAACTAAGCTATAATATTAGGACAACACCAAGTTGTGGGTATCCTACGGTAGGGTTAAACCTCAAAATAAGATTATCTTCCTATTGGTAGATCACCTAGAATAATGTTTCTTCTTGGAAAAGGGTTAGAAGGGGGAATAATGCTACTAAGAAAGCTAAAAAAGGTGATGCACCAAATTTCAATGAGAACTCACATAAGCATGAAACATACACTTAAGAAGCATAAGATAATGCTAGCTCACATAGTCTCATAAACTAGATAATTACATCAATAGTTCATGAACTAGGTTCACTAAGCAATGAATGAAGTAAAGAAGAATTATAAGACTTACACCACGCTTAAATTAATGGTTGAAATAACATAAGACCTAAAATTAACCTGAAAACACCCTAAATAGGCAAGGAACAAGGAAAATTGACATGGAAGATTCTCCTTCACAATGGCATCATGCACAAGTTTACTAAACATAGTTCAGAGGGAAGAGATAGGTAGATAAAGTATTTATTACTTCAAGAGGTATTTCATACATATTTTGATAGGGTCTAGTCTTATCAAATGAGAGTCTCTTGCTCTTCTTTCCCAAAAATTAAACAATATATCTAAAATTAGAGAGAGTGTGTGTTGAAAAAGGGAAGAAAATAGGAGATAGAGAGAAAGGGAAAAGAGAGCGGAGGAACATGTCAACATAAAATAATAAATGAGTTGATGCCACATTTTATGAATGCTCAACCACATTTGTATCCAATCAAGACTAATCCATCGTAGATAAATTAATCTTTCATTTATCCCAAAGGCTTTCAAACTTTCTCATTGGTTGAGAAACATACTATAAGATAATAAATTGTTAAGGATGATGAGTCATTATCCTACCATGAAGGGAAAGCCTCTAAAATTATATTAAATACTCCAATTACATTCTCTAACCACTAGATCTCCTTAAAATTCTATTCCATCTTCCACTTAGCTTCATTATAAGGAAAAAATACTCATATTTATTGATTTGATAGAGCCATGAATATATCTATTTTGAGTGGTTATAGATATCGATTTGTCGAGGATATAACTATGTTGAAGGATTAGACACTTCTCCATAATCACACATCTAACCCTACTTCAATATCTAAGAATAGGTATTACTATAGATGAAAACCAATCCAATTTATTGGTTTTCCTATAGTCATCATATCAATGAAAAGCCTCTCAAGCTACATGGCCTCATTCTTGAACTATATTATGTTTAAATAAACATATTTTACCTCTTAACCTTGTAAATATTGAGAACTCATTATATGCATGGATATTCTTTTAAAAAAATGGTCATAGTCATGAAATAATATTATAACCCTATAAAATGGACTTTTTATGTTCTAAATCTTTGACCAGATGTCATGACTGAGATTTAATGGTGTCCCATTTAAAATACATGTTCTATCTTTACTTGGATCATGCTTGATCTCCATTTTAAGTCTCTTAGTTTTGACCTGATTTATCAATCATTGATCTTGATCCAAGTTTCCATATTATGACACTTGTCATCTCCACATGTTTTCCATAAAATATATATTTATCCCTCATCTTAACACCCCATTTACACCATGTGGTGTCCTTGAATTCAATAAAATCTTGTTGAATTATTGACATTGATCACACCATTGATCTCATTTGTGATTGAATTCATTCCATCAATATTCTATATTCTCAATGAAACATGCACCATTGATCCTATAATTCATTGAGATCATGCCACTTTTTATCCTTGTATTCATCCTTAGGATCTATTGAGTTATTGACTTGATGTTCATCAATGATCTCTAACTTCATGATTAATCATTCACTGTAGATATGCTTGGGCCCACTAACTCAAGATTTTATCCATGTGTTATTTATCTATGATCCACTCAAGAATATTTCAACCCTCGTAGGCTCCAAATTTATTATTAATATCCTTTAAATAATTTAATTGAAATGGCTATTTCCCATGTTGATAACTTGACATCCCTATGCATGTCGCACTCTGCTAGTTCAAGTTTGAAGGCTTATATCTTGAGATAGACAAATAATCAAGATAAAAAATTTACATAGGATATTTATGGCACAAATAACATCATTTTAATTTAATTATTTGAATTTTATGGGACTCCCAAGTATACTTATTAATATGCACAACTAGACTAACATGTTCATTCTTACATGATATGTTATGATGATATGGCTCCTTTAGACTTATACAAGTCATTTTTCTCCCTTCAAAGATCTAATGAACTAATTAGAATTTGATAAAAACTAATTCATTCTCCTTGAATACCATGAACACCATGGAAACTTTATGTATCCTTTTATTTAAATTTCTATACCTATCTCTCAACCAAAACTCTGCTCAGTGTCTTGTTCCATACCAAGACTTATAGAAAACTGATCCATCTAGGCAAAGTTTTGTATGCAAGAAAAAATTGGAAAATAATTATCATTAATAGGATTTAAAAATTATTATACTAGAGTTTATGACTCTTAAAATAAATATTTTTTTTATTACATAATCACTACCACCATCCTATACCCTAGAACATCACACTCAATGATTTTTTTTTGTATAAAAATTAGGTGACTAGAACAAGCATGGTGCACATGCCCTCATTTGAATTATAAAATGACTTGGTGGATACCTCATAATAATATATAGAGTCATTATTCAATTTTTTTAATTATGATATTATGTTGTGATAATTTTTTATAAAGCAATAACAGCAACCTATGAGCCCTAAAAAGCCCATAGATATCTAAGGGTTCTATGCACTTGCAATTAAACCATAGAATTAAAATTGTGAGGGTCTACATTTATATTTTCATGGGAAATAATGTGACCCAATTACTCCACTTCCTTAACTCCAAAAGCACATTTGGAAGGATTTGCATACAATGAGTGTTGTGCTAGAATATCTAAAATTTGATTCAAATGCTAAAATGTTCTAGATTTTTTATATTAATATGTCATAAAAAAATATCCTTTTTATTTTTTTTGTATAAATGGTAAATTATAGATTTCATAAAACTATTAAATGTAAAAGGTTAATTTTTTAGGCCAAATGGTATCATCAAAAATTCATAATAACCCTCATGGGGCTTAAAGTTATCTTATGTATATCCTCATCTTTAATTCTAATATGATAATAACCTAATAAAATATCAAGTTTTATTAAGTACATATCAGAATGAAATATATATAATCATCAATTATGAAAGTTAGAAAATTATCAATGATGATGTACTTTTTGAGCTCCCCCAAATCTAGACACATGTGCTAGGTTTCATAATCATTACACAACATCATACTATGACTATGCCAAATAATTATTATCTTGAACATTTGTTATACCTCTTGGTCTCACTCTTTTTATTTATGGATACCTAAAATAATTTATGTTGGGTGGCTAGATCCATTGTACCATCTAAATCACATGATCATGATCCCTCTGGTATGGTATTTATTTTGACATATATATAAAACTATTGATTGCCCCTCTATAATTTCATATGTACCTAGTGATGTATGAACCTTTTATAGTAGTGCTTATAATTTTTTTTTTAAACCCACAAACCCATCCACATTAATTTAAAGAAACTTTTACATCTAATGAGAGATAACTAACTATGTGTATATTTCACATGTCCCATGTAGTTCAAATATCCTTCCATATAAATGATAAAAAATTAAAATCTACTAAAATTTCAACCTTACCATTCCCAAATTAACAATCCATTTGACTCCCAACACAATTTTTGTCTTGCCCATGGGAATGGAAAACATATGGAAATTTAGCACATGGTCTCCCATGGTAATTTTAATACTATTAAACTTTGATATATAGTTGATTGTACCAACATCTACAATCATGACCTAAAATTTTGAAGTTACATTGAAAAAATAGTTCAAGTGGGTAGCTAACTTATTATTAATGAGTTTGAGGGTGATTCTATAGTAAATCATTACTATCACCATTTATTTTTTCAAAAAGCCTAGAAAATTAAATGTTTCTAGAGGACTAATTCCTAAAATTTCATTTAAATAAATAGTTAGTTGGGTAACTATTATCCCTTCATCTACCTAATTAAGACCCTTTAATTTCAATTATTCAATATTTTCTTCTTCATTATCACTTTCAATTTAGAACAACTTATTTTCAACACATTGATGCCAATGACTATATATAATATCATACTTAAAACATAATATTTTTTCCATTTTATCTTCAATTTTTTTAGCATTAATCTCATAGGTTGAGGTAATGACATTATTAGAGTATTTTAATCTCTTATGATTATGAAGGCATGATTTTTGTTGGTCAATTCTCTTTCCTCCATATTTTAAGCCATAATAATTTAATCAGATGTAATAATTAGATTAAACATGTTGTAGACATAAATTTAGTCATTAAGTGCTTGACAATGTTTATTCTTGACATCCTTAACTTGTTTGGTCTATTCACCATTTATAAAAATTGTAATCTAAAAGAGAGCCTATATTGGCTTGAGAACATAGAGAATATCATATATAAATCCATATTTCAACCACATTCACGCCTATTCACCCTTAGTCTCCTACGAAACCTTTTCCAAAATTCTTTGTCCTTTTAGAACATGTCTACACTACGTTGTATACAACTGCATTGTGGTCTTTTCCACTAGTGTAGCCTTGTCCAACATAATCCAATGGTAACCTTTCACCTTTTTTCCCACCTTATACATCTATAAATTTTGGTTAGTGAAAACATTCAAAATATTACTTTATATAATCACATCAAGGCTTCTGTAAATACATCTATAAATCACTTGGTAATTTTATTCTACACTAAGCAAAAAATCAATACCACTTCCAATTTTAATTCTATTACATTTTAATATTCTAGGACAAGTACATGAATATTATTTATTTTATGTCAATTTAATATATTTTCATTAATTTTATTAAATATTATATTATTAATAATATATTTTCATAATCATGGATCATAATCACCCTAGGAGGAATAACTACATTGACATGAATCTCATTTGGGCAATGTATGTAGCACTCAAGTTATGTGGGGTTTCTAAAGATAGTTTATTAAACTAACCCTATTCCTTAGTTTCTAATTAATATTTAGTGTTATTTTATATTAAAGGGTTTGTCTTTTGTAGGTATTTTGTGTATTAGATAGACACACATAATTAATCAGAAAACCCTCACAAATTATGACATAAGGCCAAATTAATAAATTAGGGATGAATTCAACTAGGACATGACTATAATCATAAAAATTCCATTTTGTTTCCATGCCCTCCTCTTTTATACTTATCCCAACACATAATTAATTATTACACTTGATCATGGCATGGTGTAAGGTTCTATCAAGAAATTTTTAGTCATACTCAACCTACATAGTCAACAAAATATTTTTTAGGAAAATTTGCATATATATAGACCCTTTTACTATCTTTATCAAATTATAAATTCTATAAAAATTATCATATTGTATATTAATATTATATATGTTTATTCTATCATTTCCTTTTCAATAGTTTAATGCCTATTAGTTGGAGTTCATTCAATAAAAATAGATTAAATGTTCTATTGAACCCACTATTTTAAAATATTGATTTTAGTTGCTTGATTTTTTTCCTAGGATTCATAAAAAAATTTAAATTCTTTACACTCAAATAAAATATCCTTTGACATTGGATATAAATTTAACACAAAATGATTCAACTTTTTTGACCCTGGATTTAATTGAACACTGAATGAGTTTGTTTTGTCATCTTGAATAATTTTGACACTAAATATCTTTCTTTCAACCTCGAGGTGAATTTTTTTAATCTTTATACACAAAAATATTTCTAGTTATTTTCTATTTACTTGTGCTTATTTTAAAAACTTTTTTTCATTAGTTTAAAAATTACTTAGGGGCTATCATGAAGCGTTATCCAATGTTATATTTACAAAAAACATGGCATGAGGTGTTTATCAAAATAATCATAGATATTGTATAACACTAAACATGTAATTTATTTTTCATATACCTAAATATATATTTAAAATTCTTAGAATCCCTTATTTATACCATAAGAAGCCTATTTTATCCATTTAATTTGTGGAGCACCTAAGAGGAGTGTATCTCCCATGGAAGCTACACTCATCATACCCTTATAAATGGGATTAGTATGATATAGGCATGGTTTTCCCTCTATAGTTAGTTATCTAAAACATTGGGCTAAATCTAATAAATGAACAAGCAAGTATATTTGAGATCTCACATAATCATTCAAACCCTTACCTAGATCACCTTCACAGCTTAGATTTTATTATATTATATTCATAACCATTAGCTATTTTATAAATGGCATATTAGTTTTTACCAATAAGCATTTCATTTATTGCATTTATTCTATTTAAATTTATTGTATATTTCATTGATAGTCAATGGATAAAAAGTAAGCCATTTGTTGCTACCATGACATAGTTAATTGTCATAAAGTAATATTCACTTATCATTTTTATTTTTTCCTAGTAATTTTTAAATTTTGGGGAACCCTAAATTCTACAGTTTTATGTCTTTGGACCCACTATAAAACTGTTACATGCATAATAGTCTTTGATTGATAAGCATGAGTACAATTACTAGCTTTTTGTATTAGACATATATTCATTTATCCATGTGATTTTATCTCTTATTATGTTTGGTGTTATTTTAGGGTTTATACTATTAGTAATTTATTGTATATTTTACTTATACTCTACTCATGATGTGCCTTTTACTTATGATCTTGAATGGACAAAATATAATATGTAAAAAATTATGGAAGGTGATTTTAGTGATGATTATGGTTTTTATGATGTGGTAATGAATAGAAATTTTGAATTTTCTGACTCTTGGTAATAAAATTCCATAAAATCAAATTCACCTATATAATATTCTTCAAGTTCATCTTCTTCCTTGACTAATAATTTAGAGAAAAAGAGCAATTCGAATCTCAAATAAAACAACATTCAAAGATAAATCCATCAAATATATATATCAAAGTATTTTTTAAAATTGATTCTATAATAAATTCATTTCAAATAAATATTCAATTTCTAAATTTAATACTACTACTAATTTTTTCATCTCTTCTCATTTGTAAATAATAACTATTGAGCCTACAAGTCATAATTCTCCTCCTTTTTTAGCTAAATGGGATGAACTTCCTCTTCCCTTAGCAAATCACAAGTGACAAATGAATTCAATAACATTATTATTCACACATATTTTTATGTTTCTCCTAATCCATCCTCATTCTTGTCTTTGCATGATGCTACTTTTATGCCATAACATCATAATCTTAGTATAAAATTACCACTTGAGAACAATGCATCTCTTTTATTGACAATTATATAAAGAAACAAATCATTTATAATAAATTAATCTCTAAATCTAAATGAATATATTATCCCTCCCACACTTCCTATTGATATTTTTCTTATTCATATTCAGTCAAATACTACTTAAGGTTTGTGCTTGTGCCCTTCAAGATCAAATCATTACTATGTAAAATTAAATAGAATAATTGAAAAAATAAAATTAGTATTTAAATTCAAAGATAACATCACTTTAAAATAATAATAAAATACTAAAAATATGTAATATTGTAGTGTTAATCATGTATCAACACATTCATCTAGATCTCATATGCCTCACAAGTAACACATGTACATGTCTAAAATTAATGCTTAAAAAAATTATACAAAATGTTAATAAGAGTCCAACTAAGTTTTTAAGAGAAAATTTTCAAAAAAAAATATTTTATTAAATTTTTTTGATTGATCTAATAACATCAAAATATTATTATATATATCACAAAATCCATGGGCATCATATAAAAAATTGTTGGGCTTTAAAAATAAAATTCAATGAATTATTGATAGTGGTGATATTATAATAAATAAATCACTTAATAAACACACTTATATTTAATATTCAAAAAATTAAGTGAAATAAGAACACAAAGACAAAATATGGATACAAAAATAGAATTTAGAAAAAGAAAATATTCAAAAATTAAAATTAGATCAAACAAGATTACAAAAGGAGTATGATAAAAAATAAAATTACAAAAAGAGCAATTAGCAAAACAAAAATTGTAAGGAAAAATATATGATAAGCAATAAATAATTATTTTGAAAAAGTTTCTTATGAATAAAATTCAAAATAAAAACATTCCTCCAGAGTCTCATGATACAATTAAGGTTTCTAGGGAATCAAGAATTACATATACTTCATGCATAAAGGAAAAATATAATTTCAAAGTATAAATTACTTATATTCCTTGAGTTCAACTGATCATAAACTATCATTATCTTGTTTAATATATTATGAAAGATCTTATAAATAATGAAAATATTTAAACAAAAACTCAAATCTATGGTGTATTAAGTTTATCATACACATACAAAATATAATAATATCAAAGTTTAAAGAAAAACCTATGTTAATTTTATCTTATGATAATTATTACATTAATGGATATGATCCAATTTATACATAATATTGAT
The DNA here is from genome assembly GCA_037957365.1 of Torreya grandis. Lineage (NCBI taxonomy): Eukaryota > Viridiplantae > Streptophyta > Pinopsida > Cupressales > Taxaceae > Torreya > Torreya grandis. The sequence continues at coordinate 1,382,529 of JARHVA010004092.1, read as the reverse complement.
ATGATCCCAATCATATTAGTTATGAGAAATATGAATATGCTAATATAATTGAAGGATATAACACACATGATATAGGGCCTATGTAAAGGCATCTCCTTAATGATATCCTTGTCTTATAATGATATCCTTGTCTTATAGTTCCATTCTTCCTTGTACATTTAAAAAAAAATAAAAAATCATTGTTACTTATTATACCCCTTATTACTTGGCTTTATTTTTCACTTTGTCCACTTTATCTCTTGATTTTATAAAAATGATTTGAACAATATAAAATAATTATCTTACAAATGCTTTCAATTCTCATTCTTGATTGATATTACATACCTACCATGTTATAACTTTCCTTGCACTTACATGATCACATTTATATCTTTACAATTAAGTATTATGTACATTATTATCTATATTAATAATTTTAGATACATTTATATGATTCATTTCCACATACATTGAGGTCACATTGCTTGCTTCTCTTCTCACCACTATGATTTTTCACCTTGTTGTGGATTGTTCAAATCTCTCCATCTTCATATATTTTTTGATCTTTGTTTATTCATACTTTTAAAATATTTACCAATTCAAAAATTTAAAAAAAATTAAAAATAAATATGTAAAAATAATGAAAAAAAAAACAAATATGGAAAAAATACAAAAATCAAAAATAGAAAAAAATTTAAAAAAATTCAAAAAATTTAAAAAATTAAAAATTAGGGCCTACAATCATTTCTAAAATGTTTTTATCTTATTTTATTCAAATATGTTATTTTTTATGTTAGATAAATAGCATATTTAAATTTTCAATATACCCTACATTTCATGATGTATTTGAGTGTGATACAACACATACTTTACATGGTTTTGATGTTGGTCTTCCCTTATTAACCCAAAACCTTGATAAGTTAAGGGCATCTCTTTATTCTCCATGAAAAATTCAATAATATGTATTTATCCACAAATTTTATACCATGTTGATATATATATCGTAAAAAATATTTGCTACTCATTAATATTATACAGGTGTTACATCAAAATTTTATTGTATAGAATCTACATTGATACATATGGTAGATGTAGAATACTCTCTCTCTCTTTTTTGCTCTATTTTTATTAATTTACTACATGATAGGTTAAAACATGCTTGTTCTTTTTTCTTTCCTTTGGCCTTGTATGTGAAAATATAATGATTGTATTGCATCATTATGCCATATAAGTGTGGCCCTTGGCCTTGGGTGTTATGTGACATTTACATGTCCCTTATAAATGGCTTTTGGTCCTTATGTGTGATATATTATGAAAATTATGAAACATTGTGTGACATTAATTTCTTGTTCATGACTCGAACAACAATTCAAATGACAATTTGGGTGATGGGTCCACCCCAATTGATGGCAGAACTTCTAGGAGCCATAACTTTTGCACCATAGCTCCAATTGATTCCCCGTTTGAACTGTTGTAAATATAATAATTAGGGTAACATTTTGATATGGAATTGATCTTTTCTCATTGAATTTTTACCCCTTAACACCCAATGGAAGTGTCCCAAATTTCAATTTTAGTAGTGCAGTATAAAAATAGTAAGTTTTTAAAAATAGTAATTCCTCAAATTCTATATTATTATAAATTGTGGAAGTCGAACCAATTCATCTCCGTTGAGATTGGTGACCTTACACATCCTATACACACCTTAAATACATGTATAAATGAATATGTAACTTGAAATGGAAAGGAGACATCTCTTCTCAGAGATAGGCATATGTTTGGGTCTGCAATTTTGATCAATAAAACATCTCTTTTCAGAGATAGTATTATTTGAATTGTGTTGTTCTTATTTATCTTTCAACCAAAGATTTTGATTTTTGGATCAGTTCATTACTTATTACTATCATTCCATGATTCATATCATGTATTACTTATATATTCTATTATTTTGGTGCCATGATGCATATCATGTGCATCATAATTACATGGTTTAGTGATATATTTATCTAATTAATGTATCATATATAATTCAAGGTTTTACTAAAATAATATCATGCAATAAATTAAAAGGTTTAAATGTTAATACATATCTATCACATATGATTTATTTTGAGATAAGTTACTTGTAGGCTAAGTCTCTTTTCTCAAAATGGGGGCATCACAATAAGCTTATCTTGAGAATTCAAGTCTTCATGATCAACTTTAATATTTATTTCACTATATAGTTTCAAAATTTATAACATTATTCAAAATTTCCAAGCTATGGGGTCATGTGCAATGCATGCATAATCATTGCTACCGTTACAAGTTTGAAGTTTGAAAATAATAACTAGATTAAATATTTCAAAAGTTCAAATGGAATTGAATATCAACACAATATATTACAAGGGACATGATATTAATCATGTTAAATTTATTACATGGAAGTTGAAAAAAAATTAAATTTCAAATTATCAAAATTTTAAAGTTTCAAATATAATCTAGACATGGCTATGGTGGTGTGTGTTGATGGTGAAAATTATTACGTCAACTAATCAACCCTTTTGCCTATTTTGGAGGTAAATTTGGAATCATATTGGTCTAATAATACAGTTGTAAAGGTTTAATTACATTCCTAAAGATATGAGGGGTGTTAAAATGTTTAGAGAAATAAAAAAATAAGCTATTGAGTATAATATATTCCATTATAATTTCAAAAAGCTACTTATCAAATAATGAATCAATTTTGATATGAATGTGTAATCTATCCTATCTAATAAAGAAGGCCTATGAATAAGACAATCTATTTAAGAAAATAAACTTGATTCAATACTAATATATATTCTCAACGTAATATATTTCTTCTATTATAATAAATTCTAAATAGCACAAGACAATAAACTAAAAGTATCAAATTGATATAGAATTAAGATAAATTAAAGATGAACAAATCTTTTATAAAGCAAGTGCCAATCAGAACTCAACACATAAGAGACACAAACAAATAACAAAAAACAAACTAACAGATAATAAACTAACTAAGAAAAGTAAAATATTATATCTAAACTAAACAAATTAATCTATAATCTAACTAAGTCAAACAAACTAAACTAATCAAACAAACTTAACAAATCTAAAATCTACTAATTGTATCTCTAAAATATTAAATAAAGAAAAATAATCTAAGAAACTTAACTTAAAAGAGAAACAAAAATAAACAGTAAGCTAAATATAAATTAAAGTAAATTAAAAAATAAATAAAATAGAAATAAATCAGATCAATTAAATATTAAACTAAATTAGATTAAACTAATTTAAATTCAAAGTTAAAAGAAAGTACAAAATAGATAAAACATGTGAGTCTCAATAGAGATAGTTGTCTTAGTAGAATAGAACAATTTTATTTGAGAAATAAACATTTTCTTTACAAAATATCTTAAAAAGATAACTTTTACAATCAACTAGATCAATGAGATGTCATAAATGGTGAATTTTCCATCATTATTCAAGTTGACTACTCAGATTCTGCACATATGACTGTAAGAAGCAATCATCAAAAGATGTTAAACTTGACAAACTATAGATAATATATTATAAATGATAATATAAAATTGGATATACCTATATTACCTAGGAAATATACTCAACCATCAAAAAAAGTACCATTGGTCTATCTTCAAAATTCATGCTATCTCAGAGAAGTTACATAGAAGAGAGAGATAAATTATTAACTTCACATTATATAAGTCTTCAATACCTGTGTTGTGTCTCCCATTCAAATGAATCCTTGATCTCCTTTTATTCTTCAAACTTGGTTGGAAGAAGTTGTAACTAACCCTTTTTTATTTGTTTATTAACTTAACTAACTGATTTTACAAATCAATTAATTTAGATAGTTATTAATTAAGGTTATTTAATACTTCAAGTCATAAGGGATAAAATATTTGAATCATAAACCAGGTATTTCCTAATGGGTGGGGACCCTTAATCAATTAATAACAATAATAAATGCATACTCCAATAAATAATTAAATAAATCAAAGTATAATGATTCCTTATCCATATTAATCCTATAATGCATATAATCAAGACTATATATATATATATATATATATATATATATATATATATATATATATAATCTTGATTAGATTTGTGAAGAAGATTAAATTAGAGGTTGATGATAATACAAGTGAGTTGGGAATTAAGTTGGTTCAATTTCCAATAGTTGAGATGGAATACAATGAGTGTGTGAACGAGCATGGAAAACCTATTATTGATGTTTTATTTGATTCAAATGATTTTTGGTTATCATTAGGATAAATTTCATTTTATAGGTTGAATTTTAAGTTGGTATAACTTAAGTACTTTCATGTTTTGATACTTTGGTTATGATGTTTTGAAAGTACAACAAACTTTAACATATAATCAAGATTATATATATATATATATATATATATATATATATATATATATATATATATATATATATATAATCTTGATTATATGTTAAAGTTTGTTGTACTTTCAAAACATCATAACCAAAGTATCAAAACATGAAAGTACTTAAGTTATACCAACTTAAAATTCAACCTATAAAATGAAATTTATCCTAATGATAACCAAAAATCATTTGAATCAAATAAAACATCAATAATAGGTTTTCCATGCTCGTTCACACACTCATTGTATTCCATCTCAACTATTGGAAATTGAACCAACTTAATTCCCAACTCACTTGTATTATCATCAACCTCTAATTTAATCTTCTTCACAAATCTAATCTTGGTAAGAGTGTCTGATTCATCCTCATTGATTGGATAATTTTTGGAAGAGGTTGGATGAATAACACTAAATGGTTTTTATGAACTTAGATTTATGCACCTTAAAAGTGGCTCTTTTAAACTTAATTTTATGGATCCTAAAATAGGATCTCTCTAAGAAGGTGTGAGATCATCAGAACTAGAAGGCAAGGCCAGTTTAAAAAATTCTTAACATGGGTTATTTCATTATCTATTTGAGTGGCTCATGGACATGATTTGATTCATTAACATGTTGGATTTTCAATAGGATATTTGATTGAATAAGTGACTAATTTAGATTATTCTAAAACTGATGGGAAGACATACTATGGGATTGAGACCTAACACTAAATTTATAGCCATGAAATCCTCTATTACCCCTATGGTTTATAGGATTGAAGGGTAAATTATTCAAAACATTCCAAAATTTGGGGTTGATGGCATCAAAATGGATTGACATCTTGGATCCCCTACTAGCATACCTATGGCCAAATCTTATATCCCTAAAACACTCCCTTGGGAATTATCTATTAGATGCTTCTTGATTCACATTATCTAAATTATGATTCCTTCCCCAACTTCTGCTATCATTATCTCTACTTGAACTAGGTTGATCCTAACCCAACATCCTATTTACAATTTAAAATATATTCAAAGCTAATTATTTATGACTAAAAATAAACATTTATATATAAGTTTGAGGCCCTCCTTGAATTATTGGCTATGTAGGCATCCCTCATTGATAGAGGGACCCTTTAGTTTAACTTGATACCATGAGCCCACTAACTCATTTTTGGCAAGGTACAAAGATCTAAAGTGAAGAGTCATGATTTTATCCTTACATAGTCATCAATAAATTATGCATGTGAATAAAATACATTAAGAAAAAGGAGATAAAAAATCCAAAATAATCTAGGTGTTTTCTATTAAATATAGTTAATATTATTTATAGGATAACTACATTAAGATTAAGATAGAAGTGTCAATATAAGTGTCCATAGGTCAACATAAGTACCAATGCCTTCAAAAATAATATTTTTAGATTTTGAAGACTAGATCTTGATATTAACCCTAAGGGACTATTTTGAATAATTTTTACTTATTACTAGTCCAAATCCAAACAAACTATCATAACTAATTTTACATTATTCAAAATTTTCTAATTATAAATTATCTCCAAAGCAATATATGGGGAATATATCCAAATTATTACCATACTAGTAGTCTTATTTATTTACAATATATAAAAATTATGCTTTGTTTTTCATTCTCTCTAATATAGTTTGGGGGGCATAGGTCCATATTATTTGAAATGGTCCTTCCTACTTGTTCCCACATTTATACTTTTTATATCCAATTTCACATTTATAGATAAGCTAGGTATTATATCTTATTCATGTTTATACATTTAAACTACTATTTTGAGTGTACTTTCTATATTTAGCATAGCTTAGCATTTTAATTTAAAATGTTCATGTATCTAAGCTTTTAATTAATTGGTCTACTCTAGAATAGTTCTATTCATCCTTGTGCATAGGCTATTGTACACCCTGAACCCTTAACCACACATTTTTAAAAATGGTTAAACATAAACTCAAGAGCATTCAAATGTTTTCAAATTGAAGCTTTCTCACTCTCAATTCACCATAGGTTCAATCATTTCTCTAAATGCCTTAAAAAGGGGAGAATCACTTATTCATTTCAAAGTTACAAGGAAATCAGATTGCATACTCTTTTAGTTTTATACTTTATCTCCTTTAAAATTTCAAATTTCATATTTTAATTTCTCAATTTTTAAATATAAATAATAACTAATTTTATTGGAAATATTTTAGGTTTAGCACAAGGTATATTGTATATCCAAGATCCACATAAAATGAAAAAATGTGTATACACACTTAGGTTTTAATCTAATATATTCTAGTAATTTCATTGTTTCATCACTAGCATAAAGTAGGGTAAAATATAGACACATAAATTTAATCATTAAGTTCTTGGAAATGTTTATTCTTGACATCCATAGCTTATTTTATCTAATCAAAATTTTTATAATTCACAATCTCTCAGTGATCCTTTATGTTTTTTAAAACATATAAAATATCATTAATGCATCCCTATTTTAACCACATCCATCCCTATTCATCTACACATTCTTGGTATACCTTTTCCAATAGTATTTGTCCTTTTGGGATGAGTTTGCACTAGGTTAGACAAGGCCACACTATACACTTATCCATTAGTAGCCTTATCCCTCACATTCTAAAAATAAAAATTTTAAATTATTTTAAAAAAAAAAAAAAAAACTATTTTCCCACTCCTGCACATTTGTAAATATTAGTAAAAATATTTTAAATATTCCCCTATATAAACACATCAAGGATTCTCCAAATACATATATAAATCACTTGGTAATTCTGATACACTCTTAGAAAAAGATAAATATTTATTCTAATTTCAATTCCACTAAATTATTATAGTCATAGGATAACTATAATTATTTTTTATTATAGGTTAAATGCATTCATTTTTGAACTTTTCAATAAATCTTCTAGCAATAGTCATATAATTAAACCAACACAGATCACATAATCACCCTAGGAGGGATAACATCATTTTATTGAGGCCCATTTGAGCTATTAATAAACACTCTTATTACATGGGTTTTTATAAGGATAGATAATATATTCCCATAACCATATTACCACTTTTACATTTGGTCTCTCTTGTGGTTATTGTGTCAAATAAGGGTTTGACTTTTGAAATTCTTTCATGTAATATATCGACACACAGATTAATTATAAAACCCTTGCACATTGTAACACAAACCTAGATAAATAAATAAATAACAAATTCAACCAATATGTGGTTAAAGTCATCATATAACTCCCAAGTGTGTCCATTTCCTCCTCCTATGGAATTTTCCTAGTGCATAGTTAATTATTTCATTTGGTCATGATAAAGTGTACAAGTCCTATCAAGATATTTTTAGTCATAGTCAGCGTGTATAGTCATCAAAATATTTTTTGTATGGATGTTTTCATATCTATAATACATTTTACTATCTTTATAAAATTTTAAATTCTATAAAATTTTGTAGCATATTGTATATAATATTATATCTATATATTAAAACATCCATTTAAATAGTTTAATGTGTCTTAGTTGGAGTTCATTCAATTAAAAAAGATTAAATACATCCATACCTCATGTTGGATGTGATTTTTGAGTCCCAAAATAAATAGGTCATTCAATATCTCATCTATGATTGTATCTACACACATGGATATTTTTTTCAATTGCTTAATATAATCCCTAGTTAATTTTATTTCACACATTTTTTAACTAGATGAAATAATTATTTTCACACTATTGTGATGGTGAATCTGCAATTATTTAGTAAAAATTGACCAAGTGATACTAATATTTGTGTTCATATTTATAAAACACAAACATTGAAATCAAATTATAAATTTGTGTTTTAAATACAAGGATGCCATTGTGACATTATATTCACATGGGATCTTTTGGCCTTTTTTTGGCCCACATAAGAAGCTCTTGCATGGTTTGATGAAATAGTAGATTAAAGGCTTAGAAAGGGGTCTAGGTTTTAAAAATAGAGGGATATAAATAGGTTCTCATATTTTTCAAGAATTTATAAGCATGGACTAGGTTACACAAACCATAAGAATCCATCAGAACCTTGAAATATTGATCAGAGAATGAATTATGTAAGCTTTAAGGACCTGACCATCACTAAGATGTCATGGTGAAATAAGTGGACCAGCCAAATTTTTCAATTTTTATCTTACTTAAGAATCCTCATGTGACCATGAAAATAACTATAATTGTATATTTGCATGTCAGGATCATCCTTAGAAATTTTAGGCATGTGTGAGCTTTCTGGTTTGAGTTAGAAGCTTCTAAAGTTAGACCTATGTAATATGACATTCATGTTAATTTTAAGTTTAGGATCAAATAGAATAAGTCCTTTTGATCTTGAATTTGATGTTTGCATGACCATCAATGATGGTCATATGAATGTCATTTGACATCCCATAGACTATTAAACTTAAAATCATGAACTAATTATTGGCTTTGAAATAGTGGGTCCTGGTAAGATCAATGGTTCTTACTTGATTTTACATCTCAATCTAATGGTATGAGATGGGTCAAAAAGTTATAGAGATTAAGAGGTCAATACATGGTGTAAGTGCATAACATGGTAGACTAAAAGCAAGATCCTTAGGATTAATACATGTTTGACATGTGGCATAAGTAGAGACAAGGTTGATAATTCAAAGATAGATATAATGGCTCACATTCATTCATACCTAGACAATCTAATAGAGTAATATAAATTTAAGGGTCAGTGATCTGAGTCAACTTCGATATCTAATAAAAAGGAATCAAGCTAGTGTATTTCTTGATTAAGGTTGATGGATCAACTTGACTCAGGAAAAGCAAGTAATATGACCTGAGCTAGTGCAAATATATAAAATTGACCTCAAATACAATCCAAGTTGGACCAAAATATATAAACAAAGGACCAAACATTATTGTTAGGGCTCTGTAGAGATAGATTAGGTCTTTTAGACCTGACATAGATCAAAGGTCGATAGGTTAGTGGTTATTTTAGACCAAGTACTAAGAATAATGTTGTACCTATATGGACTATAGAAAAACCAATAATCTTATATTAGCTTTCCTCTATAGTTAATCCAGGCCCATGTTTTAATGCAAGAATGACTATATGCAACTAATAAAGAAATATCTCAAACATAGTCTCAAAAAGTAGCCACCCAAAGGAGACATAATCAAAGCTCAGTCAAGTTTATAGATATAATAATTTTGTCTTTATGTAAAATCCAAGTAGAAATATGCATAAAGGATCAAATAAAGGGTCTACTGTTGGGAACTATATCTTGGGGCATTCAATGCATCCTTATAACCTTTGGGGACCTCCTCACTCAACAAGCCATAGGTAGTGTCCTAAATGATCAAAAATATGGAAAGTATTTCATTGGATAGGGAGAAAATGTGGCAGCTCAAGTTCAATTAATAACCCAAGACAAAGTGTTCTCATTATGATGGCATGTTATTTCTTCTCTCTTCTCCCCTTCTCCTATATTATCCCATTCTCTTCTCCATTGTAAAGGTTATCATATTTTAGACTTTTTATCTTTCTAAGAGACATGCAACTCTTTGGGATACTATAAAGTATTATTATCTTGATTAGGCTTGACCTTATCAAGTATTTTTAAGAACTACCTCTTGATGCAATATGAGACTTTCCTTACCTATTTCCTAGCTTGGACCTAGTTTGGTGAGTTGTGCATAATGGTATTACATGAAAGAGAATATTATTCATCTATTTTCCTCTTCTCTATCCTCATTTAGGGAGTTTTCAATGTTATTTACATGTCTAAATTAGTGTTCTACTCTAAACCTATTAAATGAAATACTTATGCAAATTAGCTTGATCTTGAGGTTTTGTGAGCTAGTATTGTCTTTAGCAGATCTAGTGTGGGTTAAATTTTATGGGATTATATCTTTTAAATTTGGTTTATAACCTAATTATCCTTCTTAGGAGACATTTTCCATTTATACCCATTTTCCCTATGAAGCATTAGCCTAGCTTTAGTTTAGGTGAGCATCAAAGAGGAAGCTAACCTAGTCCATGGGTTTAGCCCCAATATAGGTTACCCATAGCCTAGGGATATCCCAATAGTTCTACTCAACTTGGAAAGGGCTTGAAGAACCCTCTTCCAAAGGGTGAAAATTTTAGTTGTAATAATTCTAACACTCTTGGTGGGACCAAGGTCTAAATTAGTAAAAATATTTTTGATGTTATTCTTCTACATATCAGTCTTTGGAAGCATTCTACAAACATCAATGGAAACTCTAAGCATCTATTAGCTAGTTAATCAGCCTAACTAAGTGCCTAATCATCATAATCTAGTATGTATAGTCTATCATCTTTTGATCAATATGTTTATCTTCTACCTCAGTATCACACTTATCAGGAAAATAATGTTTATGTCTTCCCCCCAAGTGGACCTAAAATAGCCTATTAGCCCTATCATAACCCTTATCTTCCTTCTACCCTTGCATATGACCAAGGTTAACCTCTTTTTCATTCAAATTAGTCCTTTAAGTACCCTTTTCAAGACCAAGCTTACCCTATTACATCCTTTTTAGGAGTCACACAAGCATTATCGATTTATATTGAGTCGATAAGGGAGATTGGCAAGGGTTTATAGTTTTATCTAGTTATGCCTATCCATGTTATACTAAAATAAAATATTTTTTTTAATTAGTCAAGGGTGAATGGTTAGTTTATGAGGGAGAATAGTGGTCACCTTGTATGAGTGAGGATATAGTAATGATAAGAAACATGGTCCAAAATGTAGATAGTATGCTAATATGTTTTGAAGTGAAGTAAGCTCATTTGGACTAGCCTTATGTGCCTTCCCCCTCTAAGAGCCTCAATTTCAACCTTTAAGAGTCCTTGATCAGTCCCTAGTCAACCTTGTCAAAGTCCATCCTTGTCAAAACTCATATAATCAATATTAGACCAAGGAAGGGGTCAATATTGGACAAGAATTCCCTATTCATGCTATGAAAGTGATAAAGATCTTCTTTCAAGAGTATTAGAATGTATGGGAATCCATTGAAGAAGCTAACTACCCACATGTTAAGAAATAAGAGATAAATTTTTGGGTATTATCCTTTGAGGAAGTGTTTAATAAATAGGATAAAGAATATGTCAAACATGAGCCAATTAGTTTTCCCTCTCCTACCCCTATGCCCATTCCTACTGAAGAACATGAAGTCATCCCATCACAGATCTTCTCCAAAATCTTTGACCCTGGTTATGTATTTCCCTCACTTGTAAGTCCACCCTCTCCTATAACCATCCAAAATGAAGCAAAAGTGTTTATTCCATACTCATTTCCATTATGGAAATTAGTTTATAGGGACATAAGGAAGATGGAGGAAGTGTTAGTTGAAGTAGGCCAAGGACTAGTTTTGATAAAAGAAAGGTTATTATGCAAGAAATGAACCAAGCAACCATAGTTCATCTCAATGATCTTGGTGTACAATAGTTTAAAGAATCTCTCTCTCCTTTCCTCAAGAGCTAGCTAAAATAGCTTTCAAAGTTCTCATCTAGAATAACACTCTCCTATGCCAAAAGCAAGGTGAACTTCTTCACCCTCCCACCATCTCCCTCATGAAGGGTGAACATATTTTACAAATAATAAAGGAGAATCTTGTAGTCATATTGGAGCCTAGAAAGGATAACATAAGTGTATATGATGAAGATATCATGATAGGTATTCCACTTCATCCAAAAATGGAAAAGTCAAGTTTGGACCATCCTTCTTTGCATGTATTTGGCACTAATGAACTAGATCCAAATAAAGTTAGTCCTCAAGATGATAATATAGTATATTTTGAATGGACCATTGAAGTTCCATTATACATAGATTAGGAAGAAGATCAAGACTAGGTATTTGAGGTGGGTACACTTCAAGGTGAGGTTCCAAATAAAGATAGCCCCAATAGTCTGGAGTAAGAGGATAGTAGATTAGAAAATAAAGTTAAATAAGACACATGTAATGTTTTGGACCATGGATGGTTATATCAACCCTCATTTTAGTTGAAGATCATGATGAAACCTTGAATGGGGTTGAGGAGGAATACATCTCAAGTGCTTGAGTGATGAAATTTAGTGAGCATACTAGTAAAGAACATCAAAATAATGATGATTTAGACCTTACTTACAAATATGAACCTCTCTTATTTTCATATGAAGAAGACCAATCTAGCTACTTTAGATTAAGTCTTGATGAGGTTGAGATTAACATCCCTACATATGACCAAGAGAAGGATACCTTCTAGGATGAACTTGAATATTTATGTTCAAGATTGGATGATACACATATACCTTTAGGTAAGTAGGTCCAATAAGTATTAAGTCAAAATGTACATCATGAATATGATCATAATAGGTCATCAAATGTTATAATTGTAACTCTTATCATATTGGAATGCTTGTTTAAAGTCTTAGAAGTAGGATGTGTTCCTCTCCAAGGAAACTATGATCTATGTGTGCATAAGGAGTACAATGATGGGGCATGAGGATACATGATCCTATTAAAATTTGACTTTTCAATTTTCATATTGACAAAAGGATACCCTATCAGGTGCTTGGTTGATTTGGAAGATGACAAAGAGGAGAAATCACATGGCGTGTTTCATTTAGAACACAAAATTGAACCATCAAATGAGAAGGTTACAAATGCTTCTATAGTCCAATATGAAGCAAGTGTTAAATAAATGGACTAGTATGTCTAAATTAGAGACATGTTTATCCCAATTTGTTCACTTGAGAGCATGCTGAAGGGATCTATAACTAGGCATCTCAGCTCATATATCATGGGCTCTCAAAAGCAAGATATTTTTCATCTTGTTTTATCACAAGTGAATGACACTCAAAGTTTTCCATTTGACCTAGGTGTAAAATACCTATAAATTTTAACCTTATATATATATATATATATATATATAGAACAAAGAGGAAACTAACCTAAAATAAAGCAAGGATAACTAGTCTACTAAATAGATGTGCACAAAGGCACTTAGAGAGAAGCATTAAACTATATATATATATATATATATATATATATATATATATATATATATATATATATATATATATATATATATATATATATATATATATATATATATATATATATATATATATATATATATATATATATATATATATATATATATATATATATATATATATATATATATAGTTTAATGCTTCTCTCTAAGTGCCTTTGTGCACATCTATTTAGTAGACTAGTTATCCTTGCTTTATTTTAGGTTAGTTTCCTCTTTGTTCTATCATTCCCTCTTCCAAAGTACATTGGAAACTTTGTTGTTATTTGTTATTTGTCTCTATTTCTTTGAGAGAGGAAGTTTTGAAAAGGGTTATCCTTGTATCTAGTTTTATACCAACTTAGTTATAGAGGCTAATGACTCCATGCCCAATGGACTGGACTAAGCACATGGTCTAGGCTCTTTTAAATAGATAATAATGTAACCCATATGAGTTTCCAAAGATTTTAGCTAATTTTTGGTCCACATAATAAGCTCTTGGATGGTTTGATGAAATAGTAAATTAAATTCTTAGAAAGGGGGTCTAGGTTTACAAAATAGAGGGATCCAAACAAGTTCTCATATGTTTCAAGCATTTAAAATCATGGACCAGGTTCTACAAACCATAAAAATCCATCAAAACCTAAAAATATTGATCATAAAATGAATTATGTAAGCTTTGAGGACCATAACATCACTAGGATGTCATAGCGAAACAAGTGGAGCAACCAACTTATGTAATGTTTATCTTACTCATGAAGCCTTATGTGACTAGTGGAATAAGTAAAATTGTATATATACATGCCAAGATCATCCTAAAAAAAAAATAGGCCCACATGAGCTTTTTATTTTGAGGTAAAATATTCTAAAGTTGGACCTATGTAGTAAGACATTCAAGCTAATGCCAAGCTTAAGATCAAACAAAATAAGTACTTTTGAGATTAAATTTGATGGTCATGTGACCATCAATGATGGTCATATAAACATTATTTGACATCTCATATACCATCAAACTTAAGATCATGAACTAATCATTAGCTTTAAAATAGTGGGTATCGACAAGATCAACAATCCTTACTCAATTATACATCTCAACCCAATGATGTGAGATGGGTAAAAAAATTAGATAGATTGAGAGGTTGATATGTGGTGTAAGTATGTAAGTTGGTAGATTGATAGTAGGATCTTAAATATTAATGTAAATTTGACACATAGCATAAGTAGGGATAGGTTTGATAATTTAAAGATAAATTTGAGGTCTTGTATTCATCCATACCTAGCAAATCTAATAGAGCAAGCTGAAGTCAAGGGTTAACGATCTGAGTCAACTTTGATGGCTAATGGAAAGGAACCGACCTAGGGAATTTCTTGAGTAAGGTTAATGGAGTATCTCAACTCAATAAAAGCAATAATATAACCTAAGATAGTATAAATATATAGAACTAAGCTCAAATATGATCTGAGGTGGAACAAAATGCATAAACAAAGGACCAAGCATTATCGTTAGGGCTCTATAGAGATAGATTAGGATTTTTAGACCTAACATAGATCAAAGGTCAATAGGTTGGTATCTATTTTGGACTAAGCATTGATAATAATCTCATACTTATATGGACTATATAAAAAAAAAAATCTTAGATTGGTTTAATCTATAGATAATCTAGGTCTAGGTTTCAATGCAAGAATGACTATATCCAATAAATGAAGAAACATCTCAATCCATAATCTCAACAAGAAACCCCCCAAATTAGACATAACGAAATCCTAGTCATGTTTATAAATATAATTTTTTTTTCCTTATGTAGAAGCTAAGTGGAAAGATGCATAGAAGATCAAAGAAAGGGTATAGTGTTGGGAAGTGTATCTTGGGGAATTCAATTCATCCTCATAACCTTTGGGGACCTCCTCACTCAACAAACCATTTGTAGTGTCCTAATTTATCAAAAAGGTGGAAAGGATTTCATTGGTTAGGGATCAAATGTGGTAGCTTATGTTCAATTAATGACTTGGGATAAATTTTTCTCATTCTGATGGTGTATTCCTTCTTCTTTATTATCCAATTGTCCTATATTATCCCATTCTCTTTTCCTTTATAAAATTTTTCATATTTTAGAATTTTTATCTTTCTAAGAGATAGGGAACTCTTTGGGATACTTCAAAGTATGTTCATCTTGATTAGGCTTGACCATGTTAATCTTTTGTAAGAACTACCTCTTGATGTCATATGAGACTTTCCTTACCTATCTCTTGCCTTGGATATGGTTTGGTTATTTTTTCATGATGGAATTACATGAAGGATAATTCTCTTCATCCACTATCCTCTTTTCTAAACCTATTTAAGGATTTTTTAAATCTTTTTACAAGTCTATATTAGTGTTCTACCCTAAACCTCTTCTATGAAATACTTATGCAAATTATCTTGATCTTGAGGTTGTGTGATCTAGTATTATGTTTATTAGATCTAGTATGGGTTTAAGCTTATGGTATTTTCTCTTTTAAATTTGGTACATCACCTAGTTAACCTTATTACGATCCCTTTTACCTTTCTACCCCTTTTCCCTATGAAGCATTAACCTAGATTTAGTTTAGGTGAGCATCAAAGATGAATTAGACCTACTATGGAGGTTCAACCCCAACATATGTTACCCATAGCTTGGGGTTGTCCCAATAGTTCTACTCAAGTTGGAAAGTGCCTAAAGAACCCTCTTCCAAAGCATGAAAATTTGATCCACAACAAGATATAACATACATCAAAAATTCTACATTTTTTTGATCTAGGTGATCTATTTTTTTACATGGAACTTATGCATGTCCACTTCAAGTAGAATGTTTCAAGTAACCAAATTGGAACTAGATGATGGCAATTTTGGTACCTAATTTATATCTTTAAAATGTTTCTTAGAATATCCACCTTGGTTGGTTTGTACATTAATGAACTAAGGGTAGTTTTACATATTTTTTTGTAATGCAAATAATGGTCTAATCTTTGGTTGATCTAATTTATACATGGATTAATTTTATCTAGATCTCATTTATTGGACATTTAATTTGGTAACATTTGCACATTTTAATTAATAAATCTCACTATGTGATCTATCATATATAATCCTAGAACTGAAGATAAACTAATTTGATACTTCATCTCTTTTTTCTTAGGTATTATTACCTAAGAATTGGAATCCTTACCTCAACCATTAGTATACAAACCATATATACAAATATTTTAGGGTTCAAGGCTCAAATATAAGGTTACCATAGGCTATACTCTTGAAATCATCTTGAAGAGGTATATCTATTGAGTGATATATAATTATACTATGATCACCTTGTCAAAATTATTCCAATGATAGTTATATTTCATTAAAAAAATTGGTATAAAAAAATAAAACAAATTTGTGTTAAGGGATATTTTAAATCCTTTATATATCATAATTTAAGTTTTTTGATCTTTCCACAACATCAAATAGGCACTGATCTTGACCTAAAATAATCCAACTAATATATCTTTCCAAAATCAACACTATAATAACACTTTTAATGAATTTACTTAGATAAAGTAAATTCATATCAATGAAATGTAAATATAAATATTATAGGTGGAGAAACAATAATATATCATGATAATAAGAGAAAAGTAAAAAAAATCAACATGAAATTTATACAACATGGCATAATATTATAAATATATGACTAAGCCACTTCAAGGGGGTAGTCTCCAAAAGCTTATAATAAGAAAAAAATTAATATCATCCTTTACTACTAACCAATAAATTTGATATATACTCTACTAAAACTATGAAAACTACATATGACACCACCACTACCTATATGAATATATAGAAAGTATCATATGACTAAGTATAAGGTTATGGTTTCCAAAAGTAAGACACACATGTCTCAATACATGATAGTGGTTACTGATGTAGTAGTATAAATAATGTTATGATTTCATCAAATAGGCATTGTACGACATGTGCATATTGGCAAGGAAGAAACTTGTAAATGATGTGTAAAAGGATGCATTATATGTATTGCTAAATATTTTTGCTAATATTTATAATGAAGTGAAAATTGGGTTTGTTTTAAAAAATTGACACCAATATGAATATATTTTGGATCAATGTTATGATAATAATCCAAAAGTGAAAATTAAATATAATTACATAATTAAATCCTAAGGTATGTTGCCTTTTGACAACAAAAATGTTCATTAAATGTCAATGGAAAGCAGTGCACAATCATTATTTAAAAATAGTGACAATGAGGTTTATTTCAATATATTTAATTGTCATTATGTTGGTAAGGATCATAATTAAGTTTTGGATGTGCTTTCATATTTAAAAAAATCATTTTAATGATGAATGGTGTAATGATGATTTTAATAGATAAATAAATTGATTTCCCAATTTATGAATCTTTTTACCACTGGGTTTATAAACTAGAAATTTGGGATGTGAATGAAATAATTTGAATTTATAATGTTTATTATAGTGTGAAAATGTTGATTTTAGTTTTATGTTAGAAATAGTGATGATATTTCATTCCCAATTGGGTAAGAGTATCATTTTATTTTTGTCCATCCCTGATAAGGATGAAAATATAGTTGATTCTCTAATTAATAATTCTTTGATTGGCCTCCCATTAGTGTATTCCAATAACTATGACATATTTTTTTATCCCAATAGTGTTGTACCTAATTGTGAATTATTTTGCTTTGATTAAAGGGAACCATTGCATAGTAAATGCATATAAAAATTCCAACTTGGGTAATGTTATTATAATAAGGATAAATCATTGTATTTTTATTAAAATGAGGTTTTGAAAAATTTCAACAACATTTTTCATGAATAATTAGTTTTTTAATATCCTACAATTGATTTATTGATGTAATCATGGTGTATATTTAGTTTCATCAATGACTGTATTAATTGTAGAGCTAAATAATTCAAGACATTTGTACCTACCATCCTAATTCTAAACATAATGTTCAACCCCAATATTTTTATTTTTTATTATCACTCTAATTCACACATTCAATTAGGTTTTATTGTGAAAGTAAGTAATATTGTTTTATATGAATATCACAATAGGTATTGCATTTACATTTATGGATTTTAGGCATATGTTTACGTTAGTTTCATTGGATCCATCCAAAGTTGGATTGACACACTCATTTTTTTTACCATATAATAATTGGTGGGTTACAAGTACTATTTCAAGTGTTGATTGACTAATATTTTAAGCAATGTAAATTTGGGTTTGGATGATACTACTAAACAAATTACAATATTTCACATTTAAAAAAAATACCACCAAATTTGGTTTTTTTAAATTTGTTAATTATTAGATAAATGGTTGAGTGATTTATTCTTTAAAATTATTTAAGGATATTCCAAACTAATGAGTAATGCTCATAATTTTTTGATCCAGTGAATGGGTGTGTTAAAAAATGTGTAAGTGAACCATTCCCTAATTATATGAGCTTTACTTCCTATATCTTAAATTAATTATTATTTCTTTCATTATCACTATCAACCCCACATATAATCATGGAAATATAAATAAATATAATGGAGATCAACACAAAATATGATTTTGGGATAAGATGCCCAAATATGAAATATATTTAGATTAGAATGAAAAATCTTAAGGTAGGGTTACACCATACATTATTTCTTTAGGAAGGAATAAAAAAAATTATAGTTTGCATAGAAGACTCCAAAACTTACTTGATATAGTTTAAAGTGATATTCCCCTCTTTATATATACATATATCACTAATAATGGATAGGTAAACTCATAATCCCAATGTAGGCTAACTCATTTCCCAATATAATTAATACAATAAATTACCTATATGAATCCATATAATATAATTACTTAAAATATATGTGTCACATGTTGGCATCTCCACCCAATAATAATATCATATCTATATGTACATTACAATTATTATTTTTTGAGGTGTTTTAGTGTATATTTTTGCCTACTTATGCTAGCCAATTTTTTTCATTTGGTGTATTTATGTTTTTACCACATGTTTTAGGGTCATATGGGGTTGTGCATACAATAAAAACTATTATTTGGCACTAGATAATATCAATATCTACCTAACATTATCCTACATGACCTTTTTTTTCTCCAAATAATTCTCATTCACCATTCATTCCATCTACATGTTAGCTATGAGGCTAATCCATTTGAAGTTTCTCTTACTCACCTTTAGGACCATTTTGTTAAGCATGGGTTATATTGAGAGGGGGGTGAACTAGTATAACTTATATATTTTAAATCTTTTACTTAATCAAATTCCTTTTCTTTAACCACTTAATCATACATTCAAGATATACAATAAAATTGAAATAATAACATGCACCACGAGAGAGAGAGAGAGAGAGAGAGAGAGAGAGAGAGAGAGAGAGACCAAATTTTTATGTGGAAACCCAAAGTGGGAAAATCCATGGAGAACTATCTCAAGTATGTAAATGAACACTGAATCAAGTTTACAAAGTTTTCAAGAACCAACTTTCAAGAGAACCAACCCCTTTATTGAGTAATAATGATTTTTGAGCACCCACCCATATGAGCACCAACCCCTATTGTGTAGAAAACAAAACTATCTCTCAATGTTTCTTTCTCAACAAATGATAGAACACTACTATATATCTTTATTTTCTCTCATCTTCTCTTATAAGTTCTATAAAATAATTACAAACCTTGATCTTACATATTACAAATGGCTCCCCAAGACCCTTTTTATAGATTTCCAAATGACCTTTGGCATTTACCCTTTGAGACCTTTCAATTCACATGGAAAATGGCACCAAAATTGTATGACCATTTTAATTCTTTCATTTCAAAAGTCACATGGTGACCCTTAATGGGGATAAGTTTCCTTTCCCTATTTTGTCTTTAGTGGTGACTCTTTGAATTCCTCATGGTGACCCTTCATGGGGAAAAGTTCCCTTTCTCTCTTTTGTCTTTATTTGGTGACTTTTTGAATTCCTCATGGTCCCTCTTTTGTCTTTATGCAACCAAGAATATATCCATTAATATTTAAATAATATTAACACACTTTAGCCAAGATATGAACATTATAAACACCTTTAAAAAATTTTATGGGACCTTTGTCAGCAATACTGCTAGACACTTAACATCAATCCCAATATTTCCAACAATCTCCCACTTTGTAATTAATGGAAACCTCACATTTTGAAACTTGTACTACACATGCCAACCTAAAATTGAGACCTACACATACTACCAACTGAAAACATATATTAACTCCCCCTTATTATAGCATCTTATTTTTTGAACCTATTCCTAAACTTCTCCCCCTTTGACATCAGTAGAAAAGGGTCTATCATGGAGCTAACACTTAGTTCCCCTTCAACTGATTTTGATCCTCAATGGTAGGAAGTAAAATAAATTACTCTCAACTTCTCTCATTGATACTCAAATGTGTACTTTTGTAGTACCTTTGTGAAGATATATGTAATCTATTCCATAGTATTGATATATTCCAACTTAACCTATTAACCTACAACCTAGTCTCTCAAGAAGTGATTTCTGATAGGAGTATGTTTTGTCCTTGAATGCATCACTGGATTCATATAAATATTAATAGAACTTATGTTGTTGTAATAAATAGAGATAGGTTCATCATATTTTACCTTGATGTCTTCTAAATCTTTCTTCATTCAAAGCACTTGAGTACAGCACAACACTACTACAATACATTCTAATTTAGCTATAGAAAGTGATAGTGAGTTTTGCTTCTTGCTTAGCCAAGATACTAAGTTATTATCAAGGAAGAAATCTCCTCCACTTTTACTCTTTCCATCATCTAAACAACTTGCCCAATATGAATTTGTATAAGCAACCAAAGTGAAATCCCTATTTGTATGATACCATAATCTGTAATCCAATGTCCCCTTCACATATCTAAATATTCTTTTCACCAACTGAACATGACTCTCCTTTAGGTTTTCTTAATATCTTGTGACCATGCCTACTATGTTTATGATGTCTATCCTTGATACTGTCAGATATAAATGACTACTAATCATAAATTTATTTAAGGACTAATCTACATTAGGTGAATCTTCATCCTGACTCACCTTGTTACATATACCCATTGGTGTCCCAATTGGTGCATAATCCTCAAAACCAAACTTTTTTAACATCTCCTTGGAATATTTGTTTTGATATATGAAAATACCTTTATCTTATTGAGATATTTTCAATCCTAATAAAAATAACAATTCTCCAAGCATTGACATCTCAAATTCATTTTGCATAATATCAAAAAATTCTTTTGTCATCTTTTCACTATTACCTCTAGATATTATGTCATCAATATATACCATAATAATCAACTGATGCTCACTTTCTATTTTGATGCAGATATTACTATTAGCAACACCTCTCTTGAATCCTTGATCTTGTAGGTACCTATCAAGCCTCTCATACCAAGCTTTGGGAGCTTGTTTCAATCCATAGAGTACTTTCTTCAATTTTCACACATATCTACTATCATTTGAGAGAATAAATCCCTCAGGTTTCTCAATGTAGACCTCCTCTTCTAGCTTCCCATTCAATAAAGTAGACTTAACATCCATCTAAAACACTACATATGCAAGAAACATCCTAATATCCTCTAGCCTCACCATTGGTAATTTTTTTTTTTTTAAAATCTATACCCTCAATCTGAGCAAATCCTTTACATACTAGCCTTGCTTTATTCTTGGTAACTTCACCATCTTCATTTAACTTATTTTTGTATACCCATTTTGTTCCTATCACATTTTTATCTTTCTATCTAGGAACTAATTCCCAAGTATCATTATTTTCTATATGATTTAATTCTTAATCCATTTCTTTAACCCAATGCTCATCATGTCTAGCTTCTAAAAAAGTTCTAGGATGAATGTTAGATAAAAAATAAAAATTAACTTGCTTAGATTCACTTACTATCATTCTTCTGGTGTGAACTACTTCATTTATGTTCTTGATGATGTCACTTTCATTATTATTTCTCTAGACATATTTGGATGGGGTTTTAGTGTCCTTTTGCTCCTTCTCATCTTCATCTAATTCTTTAAAATCTTCTTCTTCAATGATTTCGAGAATGTCTATCAGATCACTAGTTCTTTGTGTTACATCTTCATCTATCCTAACACTTGTAATTTCAACTATCTTCTTATTTTTTTTGTTATAAAATTTGTAAGCTTTACTTTCTCTATAGTATAAGATAAATATACCTTCATCTACTCTTGATTCAAACTTACCCATTTTTTCATTGGTTCTCTTTAAGAATCATCTACTACCAAAAACTCTAAATTAATCAAAAATAGTTGATTTGCCTTTCTATAAATCATAAGGAGTCTTGTCACTATTGACTTTCAATAATGCTCTATTCTAAATATGCACTTTTACTCCTACTACCTCTCTCTAATATTTGTTCAGTATCTTGGATTCATTTAGTATTGTTCACTATTCTAATTTTTCGTTCAACTAATCCATTTTACTATAAAATTATAACTACTAAATAATGTCTCTTTATCCCATGGTCTTCACAATACTTAATAAACTTATCTAACATGAATTATCCTCCTTAATCTGATCTTAGGCACTTAATATTCAAACTATTTTCATTCTCAATTAAAGACTTGAATTCTTTGAAGTGGCTGAAAACTTTTGATTTTTTCTTCAAAAATATCACCCAAGTCATACATGTAAAATCATCACTAAACTAGATGAAGTATTTATCACCTTGAGTACTTTTAGTTCTGATAGGTCCACATAGATCAATGTGAACAAGCTCTAACATCTAAGTAGTCAATTATTCATTTGTCTTGAGCCATCTTCTAGCTTGCTTACCATGCTAACATGGTTCACAAAGCATATTGTGGGGCTTTTTAATCTTTGGAAGATCTCTAACTAATTTCTTCTTGATGATATTAAAAATATTTTCAAAATTTATGTGTCCTATTCTCCTATGCCACAACCAACCTTCTTTAACTTGACTCAAACAACATTTTTGACCTTTGATAACTGATAACATATATAAATTATTGCTTATCCTCTAAAAATTTGTAATCAAGACATCTAAATCTTTTCTTCTAATCTCACAACCTTCTACATAAAACTTTAATATGTATCCCTAATCACACATTTGAATTACACTAAATAGATTATGATTAAGACATTATACATATAATACATTCTTATTCTTAGTTCTACCATTGTCTAAACTTAATGTACCTTTTCTAGCTATCCTGGTAGTGGTATTGTCTTCAAATTTCACTATGCCACCATTGATCTTCTTTAGAGTTATGAACTTTCTCGTGTCTCTTGTCATCTACCTCAAACATCCGTTATCAATGAACCATGTTTGTTCTTAATTTCTTGCATGAAAATATATCTAAACTAACATATACACTTTGGGTTGTTTCTTCTACCATGAATCTATCTAAACTCTCTTCTTGATGAATGGTGCCTTAAAGCCTTGGTCCTTCTTGACTGACTCAAACACATATCTACAATGTTGGGTTATGTGTCTAAAATTATTATTATTGTAACATAGTACAGCTTATTCATTAAATCTTCATAAAGGATAAAAATAATTATGGTTTCTGCTTAACTCTGCATAAGCTCCCTTCTCTTTGCTTCTAAAATTGTTAGCTCTTTTTCTATAGTCTATTTTCTTATGACTATAACGATTGTAATAAAAATAATAACCATGAAAATAATAATTACTAATCCTATTCTAGTTTGTGTATCTTTGACCTAGTGGTCTTTTATAGCTTTTTTCTCTCTCCATCCTTCTTTGTTTGAACTGGCCTCTACATTCTTAACTTATTTTTTATTTTATCTTTTATAAGGGCTTCAGCATAACTTTTTTTTCTATGTTAACCTTATCTTGAGGTTTTCTGAAAGTAGTGGCCTCACCTTTCTCTTTTTCAAATATGATACCTATCTTATCTGACATTAATCTTTGACTTTGTAATATCTTATTCAACATGTTAGTACTATTCTCAAATTTTGAATCATTGCTTACTTTATCATTGGCTTCTTTATTTGTTTTATCAACATCATATTTTAAAGAGACAATTTCAACAACATACCTTTCACATTCTTTACTTGTCTTTTACAATTTTGTTGTTAGATCTTATTCAGTCTTTTTGGCTTCTTCAATGTGTGCTTGTAGATATTCAATTATTTCCTTTAACTCCTTTCCATTTTTCTTGATCTAGAGCTTCAATCTTCAATTCTTATTCTCAAGAGATTTTAATATTTCTAAGGCACAAATGAGTTCTCCTTCTAGATTCACCTCAACTTCATCCTTGATTTCATCAAGTTCTTCTTGATCATCTATACTTTTACTTACAAAGGTATTTTCATGTATGGTCATGAATATAATCTCTTCTTCACCTGAGTCACTGACTCTACTATCTTCAACTAACCTGAGATATTTAGAATATAAAATCTTATTCTCAAATTTCTTCTTGTATTTACCTTTGATGTATTTCTTATATTTATGATTTCCTTCTTCATTGTCACCATTATTATTATTTGAGAAATTAGCTATAAAATATCCAATCCTACCACATTTAAAACATTTAAATGGAAACTTTCCTTGATATTTACCTATGCCCTTTTTAGGTTTGCAGATGAATAGGGCTTCATTGACATCTCCTTCATCACTAGAGCTATCACTTGAATCTTGAATATTATCCTTGTCTTTCTTAGATGTTTTGAAATTATCTTCTCTCTTTGAGGGTTTCTCTTGTTTAGTCTACATCTCATATGCTATAAGAATACCATGTACTTCATCCATCTTTAACTTTTATAGATCCTTCATTTCCTTAATTGCAAATAATTTTGCATCATAGCTCAATGGTAGATATCTAAAAACCTTTTATACCACTATTGACTCTATTTTTTCTCTAAGACCTTGAATTTTATTTACTGTTTGATCACCCCACAAAAGATAACTTGGTATGTTTTCTTTCTCTTCTAGATTTAGACTCTTAAACTATCTCCTAAAAGTATAGAGCTTAGCTTGGTAACCTTTTCCATCACCTTTGGAACTATTCTTGAGTTTTACCCAAGTTTCATGAGCAGATTTGCTTTGCATAAATTTAACAAATTTTAATTTACATAAACCACATAAAATAACATTTAAATCTTTAGCATTATTTGCACTTTCCTTCTTATCTATGGGAGTAGATACAAGTGTTTGTGGCTCTTTGCATTCCTTTATCACTACTTTTCAAATGTTGAATTTGAGGTCCATCAAGTAAGTCCTCATCCTTATGCTCTAAAATCCATAATGTGTCCCATAAAATAAATGTTCCTTATTTATATAAAAGCCTTCATGTGCTCTAGTCATTGTGCTTTCCCTGATATACCTTCAAGTTGTTTAAATATTTTTGAAGGAACCTACTTTGATACCAATTGTTAAGTATGGTTTATACTAAGAGGGTGGCGAATTAGTATAACATATATATTTTAAATATTTTACCTGATTAAATTATTATTTTGTAACCAATTAATCATACATTCAAGATATGTAATAAAACTAAAAAAACAACATGCACCACATGAGAGAGAGAGAGAGAGAGAGAGAAAGAGAGAGAGAGAGACTAGATTTTTGCTTAGAAACCCAAAGTGGGAAAAACCATAGAGAAATATCTAAAGTATGAAAATGAGCACCAACTCAAGTTTATAAATTTTAAAAGCACCAAATTTTATGATAACCAACCCTTTTGCTAAGTACCAACACAACAATGATTTGTTAGCACCCACCCATAGGAGCACGAACCCCTCTTGTGTAGAAAACACAACTATATCTCAATGTTGATTTCTCAACAAATGATAGAACATTAATATATATCTTTATTTTCTCTCATCTTCTCTTCTATAAGCTATATAAAACAATTACAAACCATGCTCTTTCATATTATAAATAGCTTCCCAAGCCTCTTTTTATAGATTTCCAAATGACCTTTGGTATTTACCCTTTGAGACCTTTCAATTCACATGGAAAATGGCACCAAAATTACATGATCCTTTGAATTATTTAATTTGAAAAGTAACATGGTGACCCTTTATGGGGAAAAGTGTCCTTTCCCTCTTTGGTCTTTAGTGGTGACTCTTTGAATTCCTCATGGTGACCCTTCATGGGGAAAATAACCCTTTCCCTATTTTGTCTTTTTCTTATGACTCTTTGAATTCCTCATGGGCCCCCTTTTGACTTTATGAAACCACAAATATATCCATTAATATTTTAAAAATATTAACATATTTTAGCCAAGATATGAATATTAGAAGCACCATTAGACAAAACATGCTATGGGGCCTTTATCACCAATACTGCTAGACCTTTGACATCAACGATAATATTTCCAACACATTCCAATATGTGTTATATCAATGAAATATCCTACCTATAAATTTATAAAATACCAAATTTTTATTTTTATCTTTTATATAATAACATTAGACTTATATACTAATGTTGATATTATGATTGTGAGGTTTAAGTTATCATATTCTTCCTAGATTTTTTTTTAAAATAAAACCCTTCCCATAGGTTGGCCCAATCACCTCACATGTCAGTGGTGTGTGAAATTACAAAAATGAGTGCACATAAATAAAAATCAATTTCAATCATATTCATCATTTATAATTCTCAATTACCTATCAAATACACTACTACACATTGATTAAATCTTCCCTATTATTCCCAAGTTTTAAATCAGTCACTAGGAGTAGTCATCATCCATGTTTAAAACATATAAACTAGATTCAAGTGCTAACATCATGAAGGTCATATCTAAAGTTACAGGTACATTCATATAGTGAAAAATAAAAATTAGGTATTAAGATTATTGTGAGAAAATATGTGTGTCTTTACTTCCCTCTTCAGAGTATTGGATACATAGGTTGTGATCAATAATCAACAAGAGTGATTAGGGTCAACTCAATCCATTTAAAATTACTCACTATTTACAATTTTTCATCTTTCATTATAAACATGGGGTTTTAAGAATAAGGAAGCTAATTTATAGAGTTGTACATGAATTTGAGGGTCATAAATCACACATATACAAAATATATCAGATATGAGTGTCACACTATATGATCATAAAGAGATAAATCTAACTAGGATAGTAACATCAACCTTAGTCACCACAATCAATGTTTTTGTCTAGGCTTGATGGTACCAACTCTATGAACAAAGAGATAAAATTATAGATACATAAAAATTATAGTCCTTCTTGTATGATCATATTATCATAAGATAATCACAACCAACTATTAAAATGGTAAAGCTATGTATCTTGATCTCCTTAGTAATTTCCATAAATGATAAATTGTATTATTATATTAGTATTAGTTAGTTATATTCATATTTATACATTACTTTCCATATTTTACAACATGAAATAATTAAAAAAATTCATCATCTTATGATTCACACTAAATCTAAAAATAGGGTAAACATATTGGTGAACCTTATATTACTTGATCATTTCCAAACCCTAGGTTTCCCTTAGAGTTTTAATCTTCTTTTTAGGGTTTAAAATTTTATCTTAAGGTTTCAAAACTAATTTATAGTTCCCTTCATCTTATATGAAATTAATAAAATTTGTATCTTTTGCCCTAGTGTTTCACACCCATTTTCCTATTAGGATTTACTCTACTATGGGTGTTCCTTATTTAGCCAATATCTAATTCCAAACAACAATATTTTTTAAACACTCTAAGATTTTTCTATTCAACCCCTTCCACCTCTTACACATCCTATTGAGGGTTATTGTATACACATTAAACCATAAGTACCAAGTGTTTATATTTATGAATAAATTCTAAATAAAATGGTTAGTATGAGAAATTTCATATAATATATCCAAAAATAACATGTGTCTAAAGATTTCATCATTTGAGGATAATATTTCACATATCTAAAATCCTAAGCATGATAATGTCAATTATACCTTTACTTCCCTATTAGATAACTTTGTACCTTAAAAGGATTTATCTCAAGTATAGCTTAATAAATAATATAAATATGTGATAAATGGGTCAATAATTTTACCAAAACTTAATAATGTTGATAAGTACACAATATGCCCTAACCCCTCTAGAATCATGGTACCACTCTTTTTTCTTTTCTCTTGCTTTCACTCAAGTTCTAGTTGGTCTCAGCTTTGTTAAGTTGATTTGGTAGTTAATCTTAGCTTGTGATATAAACTAATGCTTAAAATCACCTCCATTAGAAAGAAAAATTCCTTATGCTAAAGATTCATATTTAACACTTAGTTGAAATTAGAGGTTTGATGGCTTAACTTGCCCTTAAATATGATTATTGTTTATCTATCTCAAGCTACTCTCAAGGATCATCTCAATTTATGTGTCAATATATCCCCCAAAATCCACTCTATTATGATGACCAAGCTCATTGTTTCTCTTAATTTCTACTCATTTATTAATTTGGAAGCAAGTAATGAAACTAGTAATAGGGTGTGTAAAGGGCTACCTAGTAAAAGTGCATGTATGATCTAGATGATGGTGAGAACTCATCTTTGGCTCAGGAGGAATAACCTATAGATAAGAAATAAAATATAAAAGGGGTTTTTATATGGATGGTTTAGTGGCTTACCTAACATGAGCTACATCCAAAAAGCATGAGCTTATTAGGAGGCTGCCAATCCACTATTTATAACAATCAAGTTGATATAGATGAAAACAAAGAATTCTTAAATTTAATAAATAGAAAGTAAATGCATGTAATATGAGATGAAATTAAATTAATTTTTTAAAAAATTACTAAATATAACAAAATAGGGTCAATGCTCATGCTAAGATAGTTGGGGTCAGGTTCAAAAAATCTAAAAAGTCGCTATGAATAGCTAGGAACACAAAAAATAAGGTTTGTTTGGGATCAAGGGAGTGAAAATAAATTTATATTATTTTTTAACATAGTTACCATCTATGGTTGGGTGAACCATCGGTGGTTGAGCTAATAATCAATGGCTGGGTGACCATCGACGGTTGAGGTGACCATCATCGATAAGGATAACTATCGATGGTTGCTTATGAAATTTTGTAAATTTTTAGAAAATTAATGGTGGATTGGGTAATTGGTAAAATAGAGGGATATTATGGATCTAAATGATTTAAAATAAGATAATGATAGGTATGGATAGGGTAGGGAAGTTATAAATGAAATAGATCATAAAAAATAAGCACAAGATACCTATAACTTGATGGTGGAAGGATGAAGCAATTTGGCTAGAGTGGTAGTAATTTAGCCTTCAAAATTGATTTTGATAGAGGTTTTAGTCTCCATTTATGCTACTTATTTTATAAAGGTAAACTGGATACTTGTATGTAATATAGATGCAACGTGTTGGTTTTCTCCACCTTTTCACTTCCTACTTCTCTCCTTTTATAGGATGAAGTTACTAATTGTGTAGGAGGAAGTTGTTAATTGTGATGGAGGATAAAGTTGTCATTTACATTGCTTTAAATCTTGTTAGAATCACATAATTAAATTTTATAAATATATCTATGCTTATCTCATACAACTAATAATGCTTTTAAAGTAAGATTGGAGAACTTGACCATCGACGATCAGGCTAACCATCAATAATTAGGCTAACCATCAGTGGTCAATATTATAGAGGAAAATAAGTTTAAAAGGGGTCTATTAAAAAGTAAAATTCTAGGATTTAGGTTAGCCGTTAGTTTTAGTAAATTAATAAATGGGATAATTCAACTAGGTAGTCAACTAACTTCAGGGTCATGTAGGAGTTCAAGGCATTTTGACATCTAAAACTATGTAGTTTTTGAGTGTATACATTTTTCCCTTTTTTATGACTTTTAATTAATAATCTAAAAATTAAAAACAAATTATTGGTTAAGGTCTAATTGTCTTGAGTTTGAGAGGAGGTGTTCTTTTTTCCTCTTTTTTATTATGTGTCTTTGAATTAATAAGTTGTAAAATAAAAATAGATTACTAGTCAAGGTTTGATTACCCCAAGTGTGAGAGGAGGTGATTCCCCTCAAACTAGGAGTTGATGACATGAAATTTAAGTTGAGTTGAGGTTTGATAAATGGTAAAGGATGAGTCATGAGGTGAGTGACATAAAAGGGTTAGGCATTTGATAGGCAAACATGTGCTCAAAAAATGACTAAGTATGATAATCAAGATCATGTAAAGACTAAAGTTGTTAATGTTGATAAAAATAAGGTGAGGTTATATAGAGATATATGATAGGGTA
Source organism: Torreya grandis (assembly GCA_037957365.1). Lineage (NCBI taxonomy): Eukaryota > Viridiplantae > Streptophyta > Pinopsida > Cupressales > Taxaceae > Torreya > Torreya grandis. The sequence goes on along the minus strand of JARHVA010004092.1, from coordinate 1,351,799 downwards.
ACTAGTCTATAGTATTAGTCATAACTGATCAGGTCATTCTTATCAAGTCATCTAGATAGGGTCAGTGTTATTCATAGGTATTTTAGGGAAATAAGTGCTCCTAAAAAACAACATAAATGGTATGGTCATGCACAAAATGGTGTGAATTTAAAAATTTTAACATGGCAAGGTTGGTCAATGTGATTAAAATGACCAGGGTAAAGTTCATCACAAAACATACGAACGTGTAGGATAAAAATGGCCAACACCAAGGTAGGAAGAGTCAAATAGGTTGGTCAAACAAGGGTAAGATATAAAAGGTAAAATTATGGTTGGGTAGAGATTAGGTGATCTCTTAAAAAGGTATCACCTAGGTAGGGTACCTTGAAAATTTTGAAAAGGGTAGGATCTTAACCATTAATGGTAAGGGTTTTCCCTAGGGTCGACCATTGATGGTCACCTTGACAATTGATGGTCATGAAAAACCCTAAAAATCTAAGATAAAAGGAAAAACATGAATTAATTTTCACCATTTTGCCTTTTAGTAGTTTGTACTCTATGAGTTTTGTGTATTTTGTTAATTTATTTGTGAGCTTACTGTGGTAGGATTTGTCTTGAAATTGATAGCATATTATAATTGGTTGTGTTGTAGGTGCATTACAATTAGTGGTGAATGATTTGGGCAGGGTTTTAAACTAGTTTTAGGATAAATGATGCCCTAGTGTTAATTTTTGTTGAATTAGGAAAATGTATGGATAAAGTTGATAGCTAGATGGTGGCTTAGGTGGGGAATAAGATGTATATTAGTTTTAGGTAGGTGAATTATGCTAGGTAGTTATTTTTTGGAGGTTCTTGAGGTTTGGGGTTTGAGGGTTGTGCCATCGATGGTCACACACAGTGACCATCGATGGTTTAACCCAATGATTGATAGTCAAACCTAAGGGTAAAAGGATCTTAAGGGATCATTTATGGTTCATGAAACCATTGATGGTTGAAATATTAAGGGAAATTTGTGCAAAGTTAGTCATGTTTTTATGTGAAGGTTTTGAAGTTTTGGTAAAATTTATGTGAAGTTGTTGAAAGGTTAAAGGTCTTATTAAAGTGTTTAAAGGCTTTTAAATTTTATAAAATGTAAAATGTTGAAATGATTTAATGTATTTATAAAGCATTTGGAAATGGGTGAAATATTTTGTCAAAGTTTTCAAAGGTTTTAGTAAGTTAAGAAATGTTTGAAAATGGTGTGAAGTTTGAAATCTATTGAAGAGATGTGTTTATGGGTTTAAAAAGGTCAAATGTAGATGTGATAGGATGGGATGTTTAAAAGGGTGGGTAGAGAGAGTGAGGTGAGAGACATGTTAGGTGTAGATAAATAAAGTTCTAGGGTGAAGTTTTAATATGTGTAGCAAAATTTTTGTGAATTTGGGTACTTATTGGTGATAGAAGTAGTTAGGTATTTAAGATGATGATATCATTAGTGTGAATAAAGGTAGAGGTTCATGTTTATTGTTAGATGAAAAGAAGGTAGATGTAATGGGTTAGATTGAAATATGTTGAAAAATATAAGTGTAGATTGGTATGTATTTTAAGGGTGAAAATTAAATGGGTATGCAAATATTGTTATTTTACAAGCCTGTGACTAGATTTAGATGAGGGACCGAGTCCCTGAGATATTCATTGAGGTCCATGATGGGATGACAAATGATTTGTGGGGATAAATGGATGAGTTTGGCATAGGGGCTATGAGACATTACTAGCACCTACCATGGGATGCAACATTGATTGTAGCACTCATCGAGAGATGGGATCCAACCATAAACACATTTGTATTATTGACTGGAGAGATGACTATCTTCTTAGAAGATATTTAGTAGATCACATGACTACCTATTCAAGGGGAGTTGATTTATCACATAAAGAGTGAGGAGTGGGACTACCACATAGATCTAATATATGGAGTGTATCGAATCTAGGCTAGGTATCATATAGGTGGGATTTTTTATATGCCACTATACTAGAGGGCTCGAATGGATAGATGTTTGTTGATAATGATGATGATGGTTGTGTCCTAGTTCACACTACTTGATTTAAGAAATGGTTGGTTTACATACCTATTACTAGGGGTACTAATGGAGATGTTTCTAGAGAGGACTATGGTTGGGTAGGCCTTGGTGTTATTAGTCCAAATATATAGGGAGATATAGGCATTCAAAGCATGTAGGTTATATGGGATTAGCATTGGGTTCATGCTCCATTACTAGGCCTACAAGCATATTTAGTTGGTGAGACTATTGGGGCTACCATGGGATGGTTTTGCACTGATAGAATATAGAGTAGGTTTCATGAGGTAGAGAGGATATTATACATTTATAGGGGTAATGGTGGTATTAGGGACATAGAGTGGTTCAGGTATGTTTTGGAGGGTTTAGTAGTGGGTGACATAGTGTGGAGGTTGTATGTGCATTGGTTGAGGTGGGAAGGGTATAGGTACTACACACTATCATTATAGAGATAGCATTGGATATATGGGAGGTGGGATGGCGAGACTAAGATTATCTTATTTGATTGAGTACAGAGGCATTTTGGCCTTGTGTAAGGGATCCTAAAAGATTTTTCATGATACAAGAGGGAGGATGCTAAGTTCTTACTCTCATATCCATAGCCACAGGACATTATTTTGGACCATGAGGAGTTATTGATGAAATTTGTGATAGATGATGTAGGTATTTTAGATGGTTATGCAACATGGTACCAAGTCTGATATGTAGTATCTAATTTTGGATGGGGTGATGGGGGTGAGTATCCCATGGATGTGGATCTTTCTAGGGCACTAGTACATGATAGATAGGTAGTAACATCATTGGTAGAGGCACAAGCATAGATTACTAGCTTATAAGGATATGTGACTATTTTATAGGGTTAAATCATCACCTTATAGGGTCAGGTAGCCACCTTGATTGGAGAACAAGATTAGTCAAGGATCTCTCTTAGGTTAGTGACATAGGAGAGAGATTCATTGAGAGATAGGGTAGGAGTGGCTTCAATAGTGGCAAGAGGATCACTTGACACATTATTGAGGGCATAGTATTTATCCACCATTAAGGAGTTGAGATATTACAAGGTGATAGTGTTGGTGTAATTGTTATTGGAGATTAGATATGGAGAGTACAGGGCTATTTTAACAAGTGGTCTATCTATAACTACTCTAAAAAAATGGGTTTTGATAGTAGGGTAGGCAGGGATATTAAGGGGGCACCACCAAATGGTACTATAGGTGTAGGTGTAGGTGTAGATGGGGCCAGTGGTAGTGGTGTCCCAGAGGCCTTATAAAGGACATTATCTGATGTATATGTTATTGATTTTGATACTAGCCTATGTGACAATGACATAAGATGTATATGAGAGAGATTGATACATTATTCCATGTATTTCTTGTATTATGATGTATACTTCACTAACATGTATGATTTGGATGATGATGTCTATGATGATTATGTGGTATGATGTACATAATCATATAGGTGTTGATTATATTCATGATGATATAGATGTTGATTATGTATATTATGGTTAAGATGTGATTATAATGATATAGATTATGGATGAGATGTTGAATACTTGATGTTTATGAGATGTTAGATTTTTGACCTAGGTAGGTGATGATGTTTATTGATGTTCATGTTTTTGGCATTTGATGTACATGATTAGGAATGAGTAATGATTTTTTTTGATATAATTATAGATATGTTATAGATGATGTGATTAGGCTATGGGTAATGTTATTTATAGATGTCTATGCTTTGTTCATTAGATGGATGTGATATATATGATCATGGATGGTTTTGAATATTGTCATATAAGTATGTTGTTTATGATATTATTATGGATATGTGATTGATGATGGCATGGATGATCTATATATGATCATGTTAATTAAAATTATGGAATAGTTTATAGATGTGACATGGTTTTTTATTTGGTAGATATCATGTGACTCATGTTTTATGTTAAATTTTAGATGTCATGGTTTATGTTATTTGTTGATATGATGTGTGAATATGGTTATGAATGTGGTTTATTTATGTTTCACTAGTTTTAATGTTTAAGAATGTACATGGTGTATGTTTTGATATGAGGAAATAGTAGGAAGCTCATGTCCCATGCTCTATAAGGTGATATGTGGATGTGTAGGTTAGGCATATGATGACATGCTAATGGATAATATGGTTTTTTTTGTGCTTTGATATGTATGATACTAAATATTATGGAGGATTTATGTTATGATAAGATGAGGGACTTAAATGTGATTGTGATTTTGAATTTAATATATTGATAGGGTTTGGTGTTTATATTGTGGATGATGTGTTTGTTCATGGTCATGATAATGGATAGGATGGTTTGGATTATGGTTTTGGATGACATGGTTCAGGATATGAGAGATGATGTGATTGATGTTTGGGTGCATAGATAAGATAGATATGGATTAGTGTGGTGGAATAATGGTTTGAATGTTTGGATATGGTATGTATTAATGGATATATAATGAAGACACATAAATTAAGTGTAGATATAAAACTAAATGTGGGAAATGGATAACAATTATTAGACACATTTCTACATGAATTAATAATTATAGGTTAAGAAAAAGTCATGAAGTTTTCATTGATAAAAGCCTAACCAAATCAAAGATGGATGCAAGTTAATGAAAATAAACCTTTCAAATGCTCTGCATGAGCATGATTTGATTTAAAAATAAGGTATCATGATCACTTTATGTCAAGTAAGCTCACAATCCCTTAGTTTTAGAGATTTTAAGAAGGGAAATTAGGTGATAGGTAGATGATTGAATGGGAAATGGGTAATATGGTAACCTGGTGTGGGTTATCTTGCCCCTTCTATAGGAGAGCAAAGAACCCTAATATACAAGTCCATTCCTTAATATAATGTACAGATTGATCATTGTAGGAAGTCTACTAATGCCATGTGTAAAATCCAATTGTGGCTTTCTTGCTTTACTCTTGGCATAGGGTTACTTATTGCTTTTGTTGAGTTGATAGATTGGTGAACCTGATAGATGCAAGAAGCTTCAAATGTTTGTTTTTGCCAAAATTAACTTGGCCATCCTTCAAGGGAGTTGTCTAAAGTTGGATTTTTATATCTATATTTTAAGGGAATAGTCTATCTTTAAGCAATGTAGTTTGTGGGTAGTTTTCCTTCAAGGGAGTAGTCTGAATGCTAGAGATATAGACCCAAGTGATATTTTAGTACCCCAATTTGATTTTTAATGCTAGGTTTAGACATGTACAAGTCTACTTAGGTGTAGAGGTATAAATTTATGGAGACAAGAGTCTTATCCAAAAAATTTAATGATGGATGAGGAAAAGTGGTTTAAAAGATAACTGATCATGGGATTCCATCTGATTAGAGATGAAAAGTATCCATGAGAACCATGTCATGGGCCAATCCATGGTATCCATGCTTAGGATAAAGATATAACAGTGATGGATAATCACATGGTCCTATATTATAATCAATTTTCCCTAAGAGGAATAGGGATAGGTAGGTGAAGGGAAGTTAAAATCTCATAAACCAAAGGATGAGCTTAAGTTAGACATAAATGTGAGCTCAATATCTATTTTAATAATAGAAAAGATGTAGATGTGAAGCATTGGAGGCCCAATTTCTAGTTTACCTTCAAGAGAATACAAATTATAATCTCATGATCCATACTTATGGGTTATGATGTAGGGTTTAAGCCAATTGAAATTAAACTTGCCTTGTTTGCTTTTCTTCATATTAGTTACATGTTGGTTTACCTTAAGGACAAAGTCTCTGATATTTAATTTTCACTCTTTCAAGTGTTTGTTAAATGCACACTTAATTCATTCTTAATATAAATTAAGATTATTAAGCACCATGAGGTGATGTTTTTCAAGTTTTTCAAGACATGTGAGACATTCTTGATGATAATCACTCTTAGAAAGGATCTTGTGCAAAGATATGAAAGAGAGGGAATCTAGACATCAAGAGGCAAGACTACCTTGGCTCCAAAGATGAAATAAAAATGGGTAGCACCCATAGAGGTTTTAATTCTAGTGTGATAGGCCCATAAATCAAATGGGATGTGTAAGTGCCAATCTTGACCTGAAGTACTAATGACTTTGTTTAGCATTTTGGTGGGGGTTTTATTAGAGGCTTCTACTTTCCTATTTGCTTATGGATGATAGGGCAAGGAAAATCTTAACTTGATGCCAAAATCATAACAAAGTTATTGAATTTAATTATTTTTAAAATATTTTCCATTATCAGTGATGATCTTATGGGGAACACCAAAATGGAAAATGATATGGTGATTGATGAAATCGATAATATTTTCAACTTTGGTTGAGATAAAAGGAATGTATTCCACCCATTTGGTGAAATATTTAGTAGCAATAATGATGGATTGGTGTCATTATGAATAATGAGGATTGATTTGCCTAATAAGATCGATACCCCATTGTGAGTAGGGCCAATAATATTTGGATACTAGAAAGACATGGGATGGTACATGAGGTAAGTTAGCATGTTATTGACATTTGACACACTTCTTGACATAATCACAATATTCTTGATTGAGGGTGGGCCAATGATATCCAAGGTAAATGATACATTTAGAAACAACTAAGCTACTAAAATATCCCTCATAGATTCCATCATGCATTTCCTTAATAGCATGGGAAGCTTCATGAATGTGAAAGCAATGGAAAAGGAGGCTGTCAAAGCCACATTTGTAAAGTAATCCCCCTATTATAGTGTAATGAGAGGTGCTCAAAACAAATTCCCTTTGGGCATTTCTAGAGAGATTGGAAGGAACAATGTTGAGGTTAAGATAGTTAAAATTTTGGTTGTACCAAATGTCAGAAGAAGATGCTTTCACACTACAAATGGTGAGAATGTTAGAACTAATATATGAGAGTGTGATAAAGTGATAGATGGTGACAAATAATTTAGATTCAACAAGTTGAGATGGGATTTGGGAATCAAGAGAAGTTGTTGGTATATCAAGGAATTAACCAGATAAGGTAATGATCGAATGATGTTAAGATTATATCTATGCTTTCTTAATACTTCAATAAGACATAATTTTTACATTATTAGGATCCATTGACCCATTTTATCAAAATTGGGAGTCACCAAAGACATTCATTATTTTAACTCCTAGGGCTAGAGTTATTTGGAGACCTATGACTAGGGATTTGTACTCAGACATATTACTAGTGAATTCAGAGTCAAGTTTAAAGGAAAGGGGAAGAGGTTCATCATTAAGAGGAATGAGAATATCTCTGACACCCCCACCATGTTGGCATTTGGATCCATAAAATAACATGGTCATTTAGTAGGTGGGTTCCTCTTGAGAAAGGGTTGCAATGGACTCATCTGGAAAAGAAAGAAGAAGTGGTTGATTGTTTCATAAAGGATATATGGATAATTGGTTAGTGATGACTTGACCCTTAATGGACTTATACTAAAATAAATCAAGATCAAACTCAGCTAGGAGCATGAGCCACTTAGCAATATTTAGGTTTCGGTATGGTTTAAAGTGCGTATACTTAAGTGGGTCAGTGTTAGTGATGACATAGGTTTTATGATTAAGAAGGTAGTGATGGAGTTTGGGGACCAAAAATAACAAGGTGAGGAAAAGTTTATTTGGATGAGTATATTGAGTATCATATTATATAAGTTTATAGCTAATGTAGTAGATAACTTTCTCTTTGTTCTTTTCATCATGATGAGTGAGCATTGCCCCTAGGGAATGGTCTGTGGTGGATATATAAAGGTAGAAGGGTTGGTCTTCCTCAGGAGGGATGAGGATAGGTGGTGAGAGAAGGTACTTATTAATTTAATCAAAGGCTTGTTGATATTCCTTGGTCTACTTAAAAGAGGTGTCTTTCTTTAGGAGATGGTGAAAGGGTTGGCATCTATCTAATAGGTAGGAGATGAAGTGATGAATGGATTAGAGGTTCCCCCTATAGGATATGGAGTTTATTAAGGTTAGTAGGAGGAGGCATCTCTAAGATTATTCTAACTTTGGTGGGGTTTATTTTAATTCCTTGAAGAGAGATGATAAAACCCAAAAGTTTTCTAGATAAGACCCCAAAAATGCATTTGTGAGGGTTGAGCCTGACATAATAATGGATTAGTCGGTCAAAGATGATCATGAGAATGCCTAGGTGATCTTTTTGATGTTTGGATTTCTCAAGGAGGTCATCCATATAGTCCTCTACAATTTTATGGATGAGATAATGAAAGATGTAGGTCATGGCACGTTGATAGGTTGTTATAGAATTCTTGAGACCAAAAATCATGGCCTAGTAACAAAAGACTCCCCATGAAGTGATAAAGAAATTTTTATGTTGATATTTATGGGAAATTAAGATTTTATTATATCTTAAGAAACCATCCATGAGAGATAACATATCATGGCTAGCTATAAGATTAACAAGTTTGTCAATGTTTAGCAAACAAAAATCATCCTTTGGGTAAGGAAGGTTGAGGTCAAGAAAGTTGATGCAAAGGAGAAGTCCCCCTATGGACTTGGTGATAAGAATTATATTAGAAACCAATTATGGTATTCAATAGTCTGAATGAAGTTTAAAAATAAGAGTCACTAAAGTTCTTCTTTGATAAGAAGGGTTATGCAAGGATGCATCCTATGAAGCTTTTATTGAACTAGCTTAAATTTAAGATGGGTGAAAATGTTATGGAGGGAAATAGAAGGGAAAATATTGGGCATCTTTTGATAGGAGCAAGAAAATTATATGATACAGTCATGAAGGAAAGAAGCGTAATCTTATTACTCCATGGAATTTAAGGATTGGTTGATCTTAACGATATGGGGGTTATCCTTAGTACCCAAGTTGACATCAATAGTGGATTCATTTAGCATGGTTTGGTTCTTAGGAGGAAGGAATTTATGGATATAAGAATCCCCCACACCAAGCTAGGAGAGAATGGAATCATCATCTTGATTTTGGATGGTATTTATGGTAAGATAATCTCATTCTATCATCTCAAGATGAATGAGAGGAAGGGTTTTGGTTCAACCACCCTTTTGATAGGTCAAGGGGCCCAAAATCATGGTATTGATCAAATAAAAATTTAGATGGGATGCTATCAATGTCTTCATATTTTTATGGAGATAGGGTTGGTGAAGATGGAACATCCTCTTTAATGGTTGTGATGGTTTTTGGTGAGGTGGGTTATTTTAGTGGTATGAACCTAAGGCCAAATAACTCATGATATTTTTGAGTTTTTATTATGAGTAGCTCATGAGGTCCCTACTCATAAAGTCCAAGACCAAACCTAATCCAATCACACCTATAAATATAATTTTAACAAATGTTGGTTTGTTGAGATAAGAGAATTCAGAGGTGAATGGTTGATTAGAAGAGGTAGTGGTAGGAGTGAGAAGTGGCTGATCAAGTCCCCCATATATGAAATTTGTTTGATTGTTGGGGAGATAAAAAGGGATGTTGGTTCTGATGTTGGGATCATATGAAGGGTCATTTTTGAGGTTCCCATACTCTTATGGATTAGGGAAAGCATACAAGTTTAAAATATGATACTCCCCAAGGGAGAGATGTTGAAACATGGATTCTAAGGGGTCTTCTATGGAAACCTGAGAGGAAGGGATAAATGAGATAGTGGAAGCTTCATCACTATTCTGGGTGGGGGTACTATGGGTTTTGGTTGGAAATGAGGTAGTTTTTTTTTTATTTGATGGTGAGGTAGATGAGAGAGGAATAAGAACATCATGAGGCTAATATGTCATATTATAATATGCAAAATGACTAGGTTCAATTTTGATGATAATAACTTGACCTTTATGTTCAAATTTGACACATCGATGTAAAGTAGATGGGACATAACTCATAGCATGGATCTAAGGGTGTCTCAGTAACACATTATATTTTAACTCACCCTCTATAATGTAAAATAGTTTAGGAATAGTGTGAGGTCCCAAGTGGATATGAAGGACAAAAATCCCCAAGGTGGTGGCCATGGTATCATTGAAGGAGTGAAGGACCATTGTACTTTTTGACATGATATTTTTTGGCAGCTAAAGTTGGTCATAAGCATGGGAGGAGATAATTTTTATGTTATCTCTTCCATCAATCATCACCATTTGATGAAGAGGGGAGGATCAAGATCCTCAAAATGAATAGGAGGTATTCCAAAATCTTGAAAGGTGATGAAGGTAGAAATTTGGAGGGCTTTGACAAAGGGTGCAAGAGGTTGAGAGTCATTTGGTTAAGCCTCTATAAATTATAGAGCCTCTATCAATGCCTGAAGATGGTGAGAGAGGTGTTGATTATTTCATAAAGTCTCATCTTCACCAATGTTTGGTGAATTTATTTCAAAACTATCCATTGGATAGATGCAAAAGGGTTGGAGGAGGAGGCTCCAAAATAGATACCTTGAGTTTTAGTGGTGGCATAAGTGAAGGTGTAGGTGTTTGGGTTTGGATAGAAGGTTGAGGGATTAAAGGGTATGTTTAAATAGTGCATAATTTAGATTTTCCCTTATCCTTTTATTGGCCCATGATCGAGTAACCATATGGATAGTGTGGATGGGGGGATTTACCAGGTTTGATGGTTGATTTGTTTCCTCCTCCTCACTCTTACATAAAAGTAGGGGAGTAGGTAAATATTGGATAGGTTGAGTTGATGGTAAAATTGGTAATGGGGGTAAGAGAGGTTCATTTGATACTAGATCATCCTCATCATATAGGCTATGAATAAGTGCTTAGAGAGATTTACATTTCTCTGTCATGTCTCGATGCTCTATGGTATGCACAGATCAAGTTATCACTGAACCAGGATGGTTTGGTATTAGAAGGGTTGAATGGTTTGATAGGTGTTCAATTAATGGAAGAGGTTTGCAACAACATTTTTAGGATAGTTTAGTAAGATTCATTCAAAGGAATTGTAGGTGATGAATTTATAGCTTAAAGGATGGGAGATTTTTTAGAAGTAGTTTTCACCTTAGAAGTTGTAGGTGGTGGAATGGTTTTAGTTGGTGGTTTGGATTGATTATTTGTGGTTGATTTAGGGTAAATGATTTTAAATTGGAATATTTAGATGATGAAGGGTTGGATATAGGTGGGAAAGTAGAAGTGGATAGATTAGTTAATAATTAAGGAGAACTAGATGATTTGGTAGGGGTAGGTCTAAATAGAGAAAAGGGGGATGGTTTACTAAAATAAGAATAGGTAATTGGGATGGTGGAAAGATGGGGTCCTAAAATACAAGGTAAGTGGGAAGGAGGTGGTATGGGTCTAGTTATAGGTTGAGGTTTGGGAAACTTTACCTTCTTAATTATTCTGGTTGGGGGTTTCTTTGGTGGACTAGATGGAGTTAAGTTCAACTTCAGAGAGGGGTGAGTTTGAATAGGTGTGGGATGAATTCATAAATTCTTGAAAGTTTTGGTGAGAGAGGCATAAGGATATTTGGATATGTTAAACAGAGGTAGTTGGGATGGTTCACATATGGTTTTAGAAGAAAAGGTGTTTGATGAAGATGTAATAATGGGATTAAGGGTGGATTCAAGTGATGTTGAGGATTCATATTTGTTTTGGTAAGGGATCCCTAGACGATGCCAAAAGGTGTCTTTATCAAAGTTGGATTGATAAGTTAACTCTATACTTTGAACTATTCTATAAAAGGGCTTGTAGATGGGTTTGGTTCTTTGGTCATTGGTTTCAAAAATTAAGACCCTAGGTGGAGAAGAGGGAATGGTTCCTCCATCCTTGTTTTTGATGGAAGGTTACAAAATTGGTGGTTGGGTGTATAAGTTAACCTTCTCTTATGGGATGGTTTCCAAAGAGGGAATGGATGGTTCTGTGATGGGGGAGGTAGGTGTAGTGTCCTCAAGTGAAGGAACGAACATGGTTTCTTCCTTTGTTTGGGTGTCCAAAGGAATGGAGGATAGTTATACCACTTCAATGGGTGGAGTGGAGGAAGAAGAAATGGCTAAAGCAAGGGGTGTTTCCATCAAAATAGAGGTGGATAATGCTAAGGTATCATTAGGTGAAGAGAGAGGGGTGGTTGATCCCTTCATTTGGTTATATGAAGGAATGGAAGGTGAGTCCACAACTTCTATGAGTGAAATGGAGGAAGAAGTAGTTGTGGTAGTGGTCTCCTCAAAAATGGGCTCTCTAATAATAATGTTGATCATATTTCCTCATAAGAATGAGATGATTATAGTTTTTTTGTCATGGTGATGGGTAGAAGGAGCATGATTGGGAAAAGTTTTGTGGAAGATGTCAAGGGATTGATTAGGAGGTGCACTGGGATTATAAATGCAATGTCTCTACTATAAATTAAATTTTGGACTAGACTTTTGAAGGTATTACATCTATTGATGTCATGTCTAATAACTTGATGAAAGGCACAATGGTTATTCTCATCATACCAACTAGGCATGGGGTGAGCAATATCAAATTGTTGGGGTGGTTTGATAGGTGGAAGTTGGATGAGGTTAGCTTTGAGAAATTTATCCAAAACTAAATCATAAGACTCCCCTATGGGAGTATATTGTTTTAGAGGAGCTCTATTTTGGTTTTGCTTTTGGTTTTATTGGTAGGAAGGGTTGGAAGAATTGGTTTGATGTATTTGGTTGATAGTTGGTGGTGGAGTAGTTTTTAGGACAACTAAGTTTTAAAATACTTTTGTCTTGGTATTGGGATGATTAGATTGAGTGGTTTTGGTAGAAGGAGGATCACCAGATTTAAAGCTAAAATTATTTTTTCATAGTTTTAATTTCCCTTCATCAATGGATCAATTTTCAAGTTTACAGACCATGGTGAATTCCTCATCAAAATTTATGAAATTTTAAACTTGAAGAATGGGGAAATATGTTTGGTACAACCCTAAGAGAAGATCTCAATCATCTCAAGTTGGGGTAAGGAGAAATAAATCTAGTTGATCAGACCTTTCCATCTTGATATGAAATTAACAATTGATTCATCATCAAATTGCCTAATATAATAGAGGTTGGTAATACAAGCCTTTTTAGATATATTTAATAAGAAGTGCTCTAAAAATATTTGGGCCAGTTGGGAAAATGAAAAGATGGAGTGCTTAGTAACAATACTATACTAATCAAGGGCTAGTCCTGATAAAGACATGGGGAAGGTATGAAGGAGGAAAGAACCATCATGTATAATCAAATAACAAGAATGTCCAAATGCTCTTAAATGTTGTTGGGGGTCCTCCTTGACTTGAAATTAGGAAAACATGGGTAGTTCCCATTGAGGAAAATAAGTATAGATAAGAATGTATGGATGGATGGGTTTACTACATAGTTTATTGTATGATAAAAGGTTATGAGACCTATAAATAGATGAATCTAGGTTGGTCATTTTGTCCATTAACATCTTGACCATATTCATTTGGGGTTAGGAAGCTACATAATTAGGTGGTAAGGTTTTTTGAGGTTGGGTGGTAGCAATATATGGACAAGTGATATAGGGTACTAAAGAAGCCATATATTGGTAAGCGGTCATAGGAGGTTGGGACGATGACACATAAGGATTAATTGGAAAAAATGGTTGGGTGGAAGGTGATATGTATCCTTGTGGGTTAGAAACATATGGGTAAGATGTCATGGGTACTTTTTCGAGAGGTGATGTGGGTTGGTTTAGAGGTATGTTTGGGTTGATGGATGGTGGTATGGATGTAGATTGGGTTGGAGGTATGAAAGTGATAGTCAGTTGGTGGTGGGTGGTAACTCTAGTGCTAATAGGTGGGAGTGTTTGAGGTATGGAAAGTACTAAACTCTAAAGTGACATAGAAATTGGTGGGTTGGCTAAACTAGCGATAATGGTAGAAATAAGAGTAGAAGATACCCCCATGGTAAAATAAGTATAGGTAACAAGAGGTAAAGTTAATCCAATGTTGAAGGTATTTTTTGTGGTATTAGGTGTTTGGTTATTAGTTGGGATGTTGGATGGATTTTGGGGAGTGATAGTAGGTGGGATATTGGGAGAAGAAGAGGCTAAGGTTAGCATGGGTTTGGGTTGAGGTAGCACCCACTAGAAGATGGGAAGGCACACCATAGGGAGGATCTGTAGGAGGAACTGAAGAAAAAGGGGTATGGTTAGATAATGTGTTTAGGTAATGCTAAAGAGCCATGGGGTTGTTATAAAGGAAGGCATAAAAACATAGACCACCCTCAATAATAATCAGAGGCCTGGTAAGAGGGGGAGAAAAATGAGGGGAACCCTCAACATTAGAAGTATACTCCATGAAAGAAAAAGAAGAAGAAGAAGAAGAAGGTGGATGTTGGTTGGTTTGATTCTTCAACTGCTATCTAGTAAAGACCATGATAGGAAATAGGAGATAAAATGATGAAACTCACACCTCAAACAAAGAACAAGCAAAAGAAAAGAACTCAAATAAATCAAACATACACTAAAGTGAATTTAACAACCTAGGGTTATTTTTAAATCACTTTGGCTTATGCCTTAGACAGTGTAAAGAGGAAATTTGGTTTGTATATTAGGTACTAAATAGGAAATCTAAGATTAGTTTCAAGTTATGTTTACGTGCTCAAAAGAGAAAATCTATATTGATCTTTTGTATGTGGCTTGGTATTGGGGCCTACCCCATCACTTCACACACCATAGCAATAAGGGTGTTAGTTTTTTATCCAAAATATATTGAATTTTAATTTTTATACTCAACTAGAGAGATAAGTTGGATCTCCCCTTGGTAATGACCTCCAAGTGGGATTGTTGAGAAAAGGTATGGTTTATCGCTAGGTGATGAAATCCTAATTAGGCCTTATCTCAAGTATGTTTTGATGTGTTGATTGATTATGTGGTTTGGATAAGTTTTGATAACAAGAGTGAAAAATATGATTAATTACTTTGCCTTTAAGTTACTATATGAACTAAAACATGAAAGAAATCAATGTATGCAAAAGATTTATTTTAAGCCTAAAAGAATTTCAAATTTCATTTGATGAGCATACAATAACAAAAGAAAAATGGATGCTAGGCCCACCAGGTGTGTCAAAAATTTTATCTTAATTTTTACTCATTTATTAATTTGGAATCAAGTAATGAAACTAGTAATAAGGTGTGTAAAGGGATACCTAGTAAAAGTGTGTGTATGATACCAATGATGGTGACAACTCTTTGGCTCGGGAGGAATAACCTATAGGTAAGAAAGACACTAGAAAAGGGGTTATTATATGGATGCTTGAGTGGAATACCTAACCTAAGATATATCTAAGAAGCATGAGCTTACTAGGAGGTTGTCAATCCACTATTTATAATAATTAAGTTGATGTAGATGAAAAGAAAGAATACTTGCATTTAAAAACTAGAAATTAATTGGATGTAAGATTAGATGAAATTAAATTTATTGTCAAAAAAATGACTAAAT
Source organism: Torreya grandis (assembly GCA_037957365.1). Lineage (NCBI taxonomy): Eukaryota > Viridiplantae > Streptophyta > Pinopsida > Cupressales > Taxaceae > Torreya > Torreya grandis. The sequence goes on along the minus strand of JARHVA010004092.1, from coordinate 1,336,389 downwards.
ATATCAAAATTTGGTCAATACTCATGCTAAGATAGTTGGGGTTAGGTTCAAAAAATTTGAAAGTCTATATGAATAGGTATGAACATAAAAAATAGGGTTTGGTTAGGGTCAAGGGAGTGAAAATAACTTATTATTATTTTATACCATTGTGACCATCAATGGTTGGGTGAACCATCAATGGTTGAGATAAATATAGATGATTGTGTTATTATCAATGGTTGAGATGACCATCAGTAGTTGGGCTGACCATCAGTAGTTGGGCTAACCATCAGTGGTTGCCTATGAAATTTTGGAAATGTTTAGAAAAGTAATGGCAAATTGGGTAATCAGTCAAACAAATGGATGTTATGGATATAAAGGATGGAAAATAAGATAAATATAGTTATGGATAGGGTAAGTAGGTTAAAAATGAAATAGATAAAATAAAATAAGCATGAGATACATGTAACTTAATGGTGTAAGGCTGAAGTAATTTGGCCAGAGTGATAGTAATTTGGCCTTCAAAAGTGATTCTGATAGAGGTTTAGGTCTCTATTGATGTTGATTATTTTCTAAAGGGATGTTGGATGCCTATATGTAAGATAGGTTGGATGTGGATTTCTTGTTTTCTCTCCCCATTTTCACTTCTTACTTCTCTCTTTTTATAGGATGAAGTTAGTAATTATGTAGGAGGAAGTTGCTAATTATGATGGAGGATAAAGTTTCCATTTACAATGCTTTAAATCTTGTTATAATTTCATAAATAAAGTTGATAAATATAGTCATGCTTATCTTGTACAGGTTATAATTCTTTTAATGTAGGTTTGCAGGACATGATCATTGATGGTCAAGCCAACCATCAATGGTTAGGATAAGCATCAATGGTTGAGGTTCTAGAATAAAATAAGTTAAAAGTGGGTGGATTAAAAATTTAAATTATAGGAGTTTGGTTAGGGGGTTAAAGTTATTAAATTAGTAAATGGGCTAAGTCAACTAGGTGGTAAACTAGCTTTAAGGTTGGGTAGGAGTTCAAGGTGTTTTGATATCTAAAATTGTGTAGTTTTTGAGTGTCTACACTCATATGGTAAAGTTTCATATAAAATAGTTAGTCTCAAAATTAAGTTTTATTCATATAGTTTGCACATTTAAAATCTTATCAAAAATTGTTTTCATTCATGAATAGGTCTATTGTAGGTACATTAGGAAATTTTGATTTTAATACCTTATCGAGGATTTAGAGGCCTAAATAGGTCTTTGTGGTTTAAATTTTGTGCTTCTTTTGTCATTCATAAAATTTTCCATAAATAGGTCTTGTTCAAGTTTTGGTTAAGTCTCATAGTCCTACTTAGATTTTAAATTCCAATTAGGTCAGAGCATTCATTGTTTACTAAGTGATTTAGTAATTAGAATTTTATCCACAATTAGGTCTTATCATATTCACTAAGGCATTTTGTATTGTTAATATTATTTTTAAACTTTCTTAGGTATAAGTGTTATTAACATAAACTCAATGGTTTTGGTTGGAATTTAAACCCCAGCCAAGTCACTTGAGATCTTTATTCTCCCCTACAGTGTTAAGCGGGGATGGTTTCTCACATATGTGTAAGCTTAGGTTTTAAATCATATGAAATTTTAGTTAAGCTCATATATTTGATTAGGTTTATAATTCATATGTAATTTGAATTCAATGTTATATGGGGTCAAGACCCTGATTGGGCTTATGGCCCCTCTCTTACTCCTTTGAAGTCTTATGTAAACTTCTAAATCCCACATACAATGTGAGGATGCTAAGCCAAGTTATAATGTATTTAATCATGGGTCCCATGCCTAATTATATCTATGGACCCCTAAACATTTAAAAAATTATTAGTAATCAATGTTAATGTTGATTAGGTCTATCAACTTACCAAAATAGTCCTTAGTTCAAATAAGTATTTGAGAGCCTGATTAGAACTAAAAATTTTAAAATTCAAAAAGTGCATTCATATTGTCCCCAAAATCCCAATTAGGTATACAAGCTCATTTTTTACCAAATTTTAGTTTTCCTATCATCATTTTCACACTATTGATCTATTATTCAATGTGTTTATAGAACTAAGAAGCTAGTTCCAGCCTAGACATTTTCATCAAGCCAATATTTAGATATTTTTTTGGCAATGAAAATTTATTTTCATTCTTATTTCACATTTTAGTTAAGTGTTTTTAATTATGAAATTTTGAATTTATTTTATATTTTTTTTAGAAAAAATGAAATAGGGCTTGGATTTTGGAGAAAAATTATAGTTTGGAGAGGTGCATGATGTCACTCAGCAATATTTGGGAGGGAAAATAAGTTCCCCTTGGACCTATATTTTCTATATGTGGTTATATTGAGGACTTTAAAAGGGTTGGATTTGTATCACTCTAAGGATAAATATTGAGCCACTCACTTATTTTTATGCAATTTTATGATTTTGTAGTGTAATTTATCACTTTATTTTCTTAACTTATCATTATGTTAGTGAAAATTCTCTTAAATTAATTGTAATCAACTCATATTTTTTTTATCAAAATTAATATATTGATCAATAAAAGGTCATGAAAGTTTTATCTATGACATGTGCATGAAAATGGTGGTTATATTCATTCTTTTCATACCTTAGTTTTCCTTAGACACTTGAATTACCTTTGTTCATGGTTGTGAATCCATTGGCCAAATTAGAGAATGATCCTAAGTTGCATTCAATTAGGAGAATAAAATTCATCTTTGTGACTTTGTTTTAATAGGGTTTTTACTTTCTTTTCCCTCTTTATTTTGCATGTTTTTATCAACTAGTTAATATAGGGTTAGAGTTTATATGAATGAAATCCATTGTTACATATTTATATCCATATCATAATATGTTTATTTTCATTTTTATTATTATGTTATTGAATATATATGTTTTGGAATGAAAACACATTTAAATCAGTTGCATCCCCATCTAATTAAGAATCTTAAAAATGTTGATTCTACAATCTAGATAAAAAAACCAAATTATGCATATGGTTTTTACTCCCAAAAATGCATTTAAAACTTACATTCATGAAAGAAATAACACTCTCAATACCCTATAATTTTATTAAACTAGAAAACTAGATTTAAAATATCAAACACACAAAGGCCCCTTGTATTTGAATAGTTTAACATTAACTGACTCAGTAAAATAGTACATTATGAACTATTAGCCACATTTTGGCTAACATAAGATAGGGCCATAAAATTATTCATTTTTCAATACATGTTAGCATAGTTTAAGGTAAATTTGATAATTTTAAGGTAATGTTGGCTTTGATCCTAATCTTGTCTAGTCACTTCATGTCATGATTCAAGATGATTCAATTGGTGATAAGGGTTTAGGGTGTCTTATTAATCCATTTTTCATGTGTAAAATTCAATTAATACTCCCTCTAGTCTGTACAACTTCCCAAATAGGTTTCATGTTATGTTCAAGGTTAATAACTCATTGTCAAATTCTTCTATAGGTCTCTAACATGTGTAAAATTGTCAAAAAAATTACTTTAAGACCATAAAAGGGTGAAGGATATGTAGATAGGTTATTTAAAATGAATTAAAAATAATTTTTTAACATTAATTTAGTATATATTTCATGATAAGTTAGTTTTAAATGATGAAAATTAGTTATAGGTGATTTATAATGCTTAGAAGAGGCATGCCATTCATTTGTACATATCAAGAAGGCTAATTCATAGGTGTAAATTATTCATAAGGTGTATCTTCATCTTCCCTAGGTAAAATATATGTTTTTAATGTAGGTAAAGGTTTAAATAAGGCATAAAATTCTTCCTTTCTTCCATCGACTCCTTGGCAAGTACACAAAGGCCAACTTCAAATACTCATTTCATGAAGTCAAGAGAGAGTGGTGACATAATATTTTTACAAGATGATGGATTAATATTTGCCTATATATATATTTACATAATTATCATATTGAATGCCTCTCCTTTATGAAAAAATTCTAAGACACTAGGGTGCTTTAAAAGTGCCTATAAATCCTACAAGCTTAGTTTCTAGCAATCTTAGAGTAAAATCAAGAAAGTGAACGAAATGGATAATTGAATGAGATCATATAGTGATTAAATATCCATATATAAAAATTTTAAAATACTCATTTGGAATGTGTGACCCTCTATGGAATCCAAATCTCCCTTTATGTCAAGTTGCAGGCAATTTTCTTGATGTCTTAAAGAGGTTTCATGTGTGAATGTTTAAGCTAATGAATGTGTATAGTATTAAATCCTTACAAAAAAACCACTATCCCTCAAGAACACCTAAAATTGAGGATTTTCACCTAAGAGAAACTAATACTATTACACAGGTCTATTACACTCTCAAGGAAGAAATAGACTTAAAATGACAAAGAGCATACCTATATGTCTATTAATCATATGAAATGCAATGAACATATGCATTAGAGATGAGGTTAAAAGGGCAAAAAAATAGGTTAATTTAGGTACATATTTTTAAATCATGTTTCAATGTTCTTTTCCTTTTCTATAAGGTTCTGATGCATTTGGAACCTGAATGCCTATACCTCATTCACTCCATTCTCTCAGTGGAATGTATCTTAAAAGAGTGATTGTGATGGTTTCAATGGAATGTATACTAAAAAATGAGTATTTTAGAGACATATAGATATTTCACAATTATTACTACATTTTATATAGGATTATAATGGACAACTAGGTTCAAAAAATATAAAACATAGTAAAGACAACCCTATGTCTCATTTAAACCTACATGTTGATGACAATCAAGAGTTTGAAAGATTTGGTATCTAAGGAGACTTTGAATAAGGGTCAGATAGAATATATAATAAATATAAAAAACTACACACATGAAGTAAACATATAAAAGGTCAAATGCAATAAATAAATCTCAAACACCTAATGCATACTTATAGTCAAGGAGCCAATACTGCACCTACAATCTTGTTTGGATAAATGCCATAGAGATGTGAATGATATGTGGAATCATGAAGTGGAAATAGTGTAAATCATGCATATATATTATTTAAATATGATATAATAACATTAATACTATTTTCAATGTCAATGGAGGGAAGTTTTAAGGTTTGAAAAAGCTTATTTAGGCCTAAACCTACACACACAAGCATGTGTGCAAAATGGTGAAGAGGTTTTATTTCTTATGATTACATGTAAGAATAAAAGATATAAAAATAATTATTATGAAACTTTAAATATTTTTTAATAACACCAAAATTTATAGATACTCTATTGAATAGGTTTCCATTCTAAAATTATAGTCAAAACACCTAATGCATACCTATAGCCAAGGGAGTTTTAGTATAAACAGTGAAAAAATGATGCAAGGTGGTATTGAAAATAATGATTTTTTTATATCATGTCAATTTTTTGATGTGATAATAATTCATGTAATTTATCTCAAAAAAATTTGATGCTTTGAAATGAAATAAAAGTTCCCATAACAGTCTATTAGGGTTTATTTTTTAAGGTTTATCCCAAACCCTCATGAGGGGATTGTGTATGTTCTAATCCATTTTAGGGATAAATATGTTTGAAAAGTTTTTTATAACCTCACATTATGTGTTAAATTACTATCATAATCATATTCAATCAAAAAATTTATTTCGAGGGTCTTAATCCCATAATCTTCCTCTCCAACTCACTAAACATAGTCTACCAGCTCAAGAGTAGCAATTTGAGATACTCACATGTTACACAAGGAGATAAATGGTGAATAAATATATTATTAATAATATAAAACCCATATTAAATATTTATCCATGTCATTTGTATGTTCAATAAGAGCCTCGGCTCTATGAACAACCCTTAAGGCTCTAAGACACCTAAAACCATGCCTAAAGCCTTCTAGTGGCCCGATGAGAGAGATATGCCCTAAAAATCCTTAGAATGAATATTTTTTACCTTAAAAATACTTCTGTGACATTTAAAGGTCTCATATACATCTAGAGATGTTATTTGGTGGCATGTGAGAAGAATACATTATATGAAATTGGCCTAAAAGTCATGACTGTAAGGTATCTATGAGTATGCATGGTAAGAATTAGACTTAAAATCAAGAAAAAAGGTTTATAAATCATATTAAGATGTTCCATATTAATTTACACACTTTCTTAGGTCTCCTAAGAAGGTATATTATACATTCAAGCTACCAAGTTAGGCCAAAAGGGGAAATTGCACTATTTTGTTGTCCAAGAAGTCCATATGTAGGTTTATGAAGTGTAAAAGGAGAGATTTATTACATCTTATTGAGTTTTACCATGATTTTTTAGGCCTTTATAGACCATAATCAAGTTTTTTAACCTGTAAACTTCTTGAAAAGTGACTCTAATTACCTCTTAAGCCTAAATAAGCACCTAAGCTAGGATTTTGGCCATTCCTTGGTTCACCCATCCATACAAGGTTTCAGAACCCCAAATTTGGCATGAATCATGGTATGAGGTCCATACATTGAATCAAATGTTTATCATTATTTTCACATATGTGAACATTGATTAGATCTCAAACATAATTTCTAGGGCTTGAGGCATAATTGAGGACTAATTATAGAGAGAAATAGGTGGATAACTGTACTTGCACTTCATGTCTAGTCATGAAATTTTTCACAGAGATATAAGATCATACTAAGTACTCAAAAATATACTTATTTTTTTTAATATCATCTACAGATTATTATACACAATGATCTTTGTGTGTTTTGATGGCTACAAGGAATTGGGGATAAGTATGGGCTTTAAGAGTGAAATGAAGTCTGTGAGAGTGTTTGATTCATCCAAGGGGTTTTATACAAAATTTTTTATACTAATATATGAATTTCATGGATAGAGAGTGTATTCATGAATATGAAATTAATATTTGAGTCTTTTGAGCAAAAGGAGGCATAGTGAGGCTAATGGGTTTCAAGATACCTAAGAAGAGATGATCACCATTATAATATTAGTATAAAGACATTCCAAAACTAATGAATTTTTTCAATAACAATTTAAAATTTAATTTTAAGGTTATTTGATGACCAAGTAATTTCACTTGTCACTTTCCAAGCCAAGAAGAAGGCAGTTTGACAAAGAAGACAAATGTGTCAAGCAAGAGAGAAACTCTTATGCCATTTAGAAGAGGAAGCATCTTCAAGAAAGTAACACATGTCAAAAAATACATGTGAGTATCATATAAACTCATTATTTTTAACTTTATCTTTCATGAAAGAACACTAGTCAATCACTCTCTTCTACGCCCCTTTCTTTCTCCTTTCATTCTCTATAAATGTAGCCTTATTTGGATTTGTCTGGATCCTTCGAATTAGTATGGTGAAGCCCTGATCAATTGAACACTTGAAATATTCCTTTGAATAATGAATGAAGCTAATTATTACCTCCTCAAATGCTTTTAATTAGTATACTTGGGTGATTATTGATGGATGTTAGTAGTGATTGTACTCTCTCTCATTTGTCTTCTCCTACCTATTTTCAAATGGATTATCTTCTTTAGGTCACATGGTGAGTTTGATGTATTTATGAATGGTTTAAATGTGTATTTTTAGTTATTAGTGCCTTATACTTCTTGATAAACCCTCTCATTCAATGCATTGGCAATGACATTTATGTTTAAACATTCATGCTTGACTGTTTTCATTTTGAGAAGTGTAACTATATTCAAGCCTAATCCATGTGATTAAGTACATGATAGTCAAATAGAGAGTGTCATTTTGGTGTATCACCTCATTATTTAAGTTTATTTCATGTATTTTCTCTCTATTTTCCTTTTCAAGTTATTAGTGTATTATATCCTAATTGATACATCAAAAGGAATTAACCATATCCCTAGATGTTTGGTCCACATAAAAGCCACCCATAACCTAGGACAAATCCCATTACATAGCTAAAGTTGAGAGGGATTTAAATACCCTCTCAAGGGGAAATTTTGAGCTATAACAATTTTGGCATGCCTAGTGGGATAGGATTATCATCCATTTAAGGAATTTTTTGTGTTATCCTTCAACGCATCAAACTTTCAAGGCAACAACTCAAGTACCAATGGTGATTCCAACTGAATCTCCATTGGGATAGGTAATCTAAGTGACTCAAAAACATTAAATTGGTTTGTATCATCACTCATATGATCAAAAAAATTCTTGTGTACCTTCATATCAATATTTTCAAGTTGATGTTATTCATGGATTATCCTCAAGTAACCCTCAAATAGATTATTTCCATGCTACCAAAATCCTACATATCTCTCTAATCAACCTTCTCAAAGCTATGTTTCTCCTTCTTCAATTTTACTTAGTTTTAAACAAGTTGTACTAGACCTTACAACTATGATGATAAGGATTGATAGAGAAGTAGAACATGGTGCAACTTCTCCTATCTATCCCATTCAAGAAGTTAAAGATCTCTTGCAAGACTTTTGGAGAGTATGAGTAGGTTTTGAGAATGAGGACCATCCAATAAATAAAAAAAATAGAGGTTAAGAAGCTGATGCACTTAGTGGAAAATAGGCTAACGAGATGGGAGTATGTGAATGTCAAATTTATTCAATCCTATGAACCTTATCCTATCCCAATTCCACCTTTGTTTGCTCCAAGTCTCCTCTAAACTATAATACAAGATCAAAATAAGCTTAATAGATCTCTTAGTGATTTCACTAGGCCCAATATTCCATGTTGTAACACTTGTATTCCTAAAGAGAAACATATGTTTATTCCAACCACATTCACTCTTCCTAAATAGCCCAAGACTATTTTATCTTAGAGGCCTTCTTGGACCGTGACTCCTGATTATGTCATGCCTATCCTAGAGAATTAATATTCTCATATACCCATTCAAAGATAAGAGATATAATAGGTTGTATAAGACACACTAAAAGGATTTATAAGTTAGAAGGAGGTTCTTAATATTTAATATCAAGATCAAGAGGAAGGAAGGACATTGGAAGTCAAGCCAAGAGAACTTATAAACCCCTCAAATTCTTCATCTACCATTCAATTTTTATCTATCCAAGAAACATCCAATCATCCTCGTTCTCCTAAAATTCCAATTTGAAAAGATATTCTATCAGGTTTCAAGTTAGATAATCATGTCTCTTTCCCTCCCCCCCTCTCCTTTTATGAAGGATAACAAATTTTATTGAGGGAAGAAGATGGACATTCAAATGTGAAGGAGAGTTTTCCAAAGCTAAGTGATGTGATGGAAGTTATTGAAAATGAAGATCAATCAGCGAAAAGTGAGCCACAATAAGGCTATAAAAGGAGTGTTTCTAGTGTGTATGATTAGGAAATTCTAATTGGCAATCCTTTTTTTCAAGGAGGAGATAAAATAATATTAAAGGATGATGATAGATATGGTCTTGATGAAGGATAACAAGCTAACATGGAAACATTCTCTAATATAAGGGATTCTATTGAAAAGAGTGTAGAAAAATATCCTAATAAAGCATGGAATCATATGTACCATGGTTTCATGAAAGAAATCAAATTGATTGGCAATCATATAATCCCTTTAGAGAAAGAAGATCAACTCCAAGATGAGGTTGTAAAAGTTGATGGCACTCTAGGAGAAGATGAAATAGTTTTGGCATAGCTTGGACATGATGAGTGAGTCTTGAATGGGAAGATAAATACCATTATTCATGGAAGAAGAAGATTATTCTAGCCTTAACCATGAAACAATTAAACAAATTATAGTTGAACATGAGCTTGTTATTCCTCAAGAGAAAGGTAATGTTAGTATTAAACTTTAAATAATTTCAAGTAATAAAGAATAATATGTATTTTAGGAAGATTTATAAATGTGTTTCTCTAGTCTAGATGTTAAACATACAACTCATGATGAGAGTGTTAATGATGTTGTCATGACCAATGAGAATAATCAAGAGATGTATGATAAATATCTTAAATAAAATATCATGATTTATGACCTTGTTGAACCTCATGAGTAAGTACAAGGAGGCCTTAAATAAATTTGGAATTCCTATTTGGACATGTTAAATTAGTTTGAATAACTTGGCAAGATAGCACCACAAGAGGAAGTTTTTGATCAAGAGTTCAAGGCTCTTAGCAATCCAACAAGTCTGATCAGACACCATAAAGAAGTTCAAATCCATGATATGGAAATATATGATCAGTATGACACTCTTTAAGATGAACAAGGGAAAGATATGATTCAAGAGGAAAATATGCTAGTTGGCTAAGAATAAAGTGATCTTGAAGATTTCCTTGATGATATGGCAAGAACTCTCCTTAAAAATGACAACTCTCTAAATGAAGGTTTTTAAGAGATCAAGAAGGATCAGCCTTTGATGAGGAAAGAATGGTATTTTCTATGCCAAGTAGCCAATCTTAGGATGAGTATGACTTTGTCCTTGACTCACATAGTAAACTCATGCACATGAGAATGAAGTAAGAAGGTCTGATTACTGGCCATGGATGTATTGAGATATTGCCAATTATATTGGAAATAAATAAGAATGATCCATAAAATGATATAATAAAATGGAATTTTGTACCATAATATGTCTCATTTCATGAGGCAACTAGTATAATAAGCTTTTCATTTGACACTAAAGTAAAAAGATATGAAGGTTAGTTATACATAGTAGTCTTTGTTTTAGTTTTCCTAAGTGATTTGTAAAACAAGTGTGTGTTTGTGTGTTGTTTTGTTTAGTTTCCTTTGATTTATGTGTTGTTATTGTTTTGTGTGTGTTTGGAGGTCAAGTCAATTATCGTATTTTGGTCAAGCTCAATTTAGGTATGATTTTGTGTGTAAGTGACTCCATTTCCCAATGGAAAGATAAATTTATGATCTAATGAGCATAGCAATCATAAATCCCCAAGAATTCGTCAAAGATGTTAGCTAGATTTTGGATACCAAAGGATATGGTCTTAAAATTCTTCCTTTTGCAATGCATGTTAGCATATTTTAAGGTAAATTTGATAATTTTAAGGTAACATTAATGTTGACTATTTTTACCACAAGTCAAAATAGGTCAACCCCCTATAGTTGAAAAAATAAATAAGGGTCTATTAGGGTCTTATAAGGTGTACCATGATCCTAGTTATGTTATTTGATGTGTTTTAAGCCTTGGCCATATTCAATTTTACTCCTTATGTCATTTCATATCACTTAATGTCACTTTTGGGGTCATTTATGAATATTTTATGTTTTAATAGAGAGACAATTGTTCTAAAGTGTACTTCAACATCCCATGTGTCAATGGAAGTCATAGATATTGTTTCATAACTGATAAAATGCAAGTATAATGTTATAAAAAGAAAATTAGGTAGTTAAAGGCAAGCTTTAGATATTTTATTTATTATGTAGGATTTTTGGCACATGTGGAATGATTTGAAGTGACCCTTTAGGTCCCTTCAACTCATTTCCACACTTTATCAGATTTTAATATCTCAAAAATAGCCTAAAGTTATTATGCTAATCCATCGCTCTTTTTTATATGCAGAGATTGTCAACTAATTTTGGTTTATTATAGATAACAGTAGATGAATTTTGTAAAATGATATTAAGGGATTAAAATAATATTTTTCCACTCCAATTTCAAGGAAAGAGTTCCACATTTTGGTGCTAGGATTAATAAACTAATAGTAATAAATCTACTACTATTTTATGAATGCTCATCCCCATCACCTCTAGTTTTCTCTTCCACAAGGATTGGTCCATACATAGAAGTTGGAGAAAGTATTTCTAGAGAGTATGTAAATACTCATCACATGTTTATTTTTATTATTTTCACATGTGGTGTGAAGGAGTTAGGCAAAGCTATATCACTTTGTTATTTTAAAGATCTATTACTAGTCTCTACATGGTTTCATCATTTGCAGAATCTCATATCCCTATTTTCACCTTCATAACAATGTTGATTCAAGTATAACATGTTTTATTTTTATTATCATTATTCCTCAAGGATATATGGCCTTAAATTCATCTCAAGAGGAATACCTCAGTTAGAAACATGTTACAGTCAACTTCTCTACAAATATTCACATATAGTCAAGTCAAAAGGAGTTTTGAGAAATTATGCACATGGAATTAGGATATATCAATATGTTTAATACACTCTCAAAGCATGAGAAATAAATTTGATCTATTCAAATTATTTATTATTGGTTGCGAAAACTAATTCTTCCATATACATAGTTCTCAGCTTGGATGTTCACCTATAGGTGCTCCAAAGAAGACTGAGCATATTGGAATGAAATCATTTAAACTTGTTTGAAGTATCCCAAGGTGGAGAAGGTTAGTTTAGACTATTATGAGGTATAATATTTGTTGTATAAGTAATTAATCATGAACATATTCATATATTCCATCTTCACATATAGGTTTAATGCATATACACCTATAGGTGGTCCCAATAGAGGAGAGAACATTGAATGTTAGGTGTTTTAATTAGTTTGAATAATTTTTAAGGTCTAGAAACATGTAGAGTACCATTGTGACAATGGTGGATTCATAAGGTGTCAAAAATAATTTAATCCATGATCATAATTCAAGAAATTTTCTAAAGGGATTATTTACCTTAAACTCTCTAAAATAGGGATTCTACCCTACTTTTGATCCTCTCATGGTGGATTATTTTGAAGTGTAAACTAGTCTTGTGGTTTTCATCATGCATCCCAGGCATATGGTTAATTATTTGAAATGATAGGTTTGTTGTTTGATTAAAATAACGTAATATATAAATTCCACCATCTTAAGTAAATAACCACTATATATTGTCAGCATAATCTATAGTATTGTTCAAGTTTCAATGCTCTTTCAATGCACTAAGATATAATAGAAGCATACATTTATGACAAGTGACTTGATTTAGGTATATATGATACCATGAATCTCCATATCAGACAAACATCAATTCATAGGTTTCATGTTTAGTTTATGATAGAGATGATCATGTACAGGAGTCTTGAAACCTCCTAAAGAGCACCTACAGTTTGATTATATACCCATAGTATGCTAAACATGATAGTTTGGATGTTAATCTTAGCATAAGCATGATATATTTAAGTTTTAAAAACTATTATTAAGACCTTTATGACTTTAATAATGTTATAAACATGTAACATGGGGCCAAGACATAAACATCACCTATAGGGAACATCCAAAACTACCACCTACAGTACATAGTTTGCCAACAAGGCCTAGTCAAATGAAGGGTACATGTTGAGAAGGTTGGAAAAGACTTAGGGTGTGAATAATGTTTCAAATAATCTTGAAAAATTATTTAATTATATTAATTAGGTCCTCAGACCAAATAAATATGGTATGGAAAGGTAAATTGAGAAATTTTAACCCTGCATATAGAGAACCTTGCATAGTTAGTCCTGAGTGTTATTTAGGAGATATTTGAGGATTTGGTAGAATTATGGGGTGTTGGATAGAATATATAATACAATAAAAATGGTGTTATCCACCTAATGATATTATCAAGATAAGGAAATAAGATAAAGACTAAGTTTCAAGCCTCAACATACCGTCAGTACATAGTACATGCAACTCATCAACTCTATGAGTCTACCTTGAAGATTTGAAGTGTTTATGACCTTTCAGGGCTTAAAAAGATATGAATATTTATACATAGTATATACATGACCTAATATCACCTTTCATTTTTTTAACTGAGACAATAGGGTAAGTGCCCTTTGTTATATCACAAATATAGGACACTCCCAGGTAGTCTAGACTATAGGTTGGGTGAGTGGATGGTGAGAAGATGTGCTAGGGAGTTTTAATTCTAAGAAATGATTATATCTATAGTTTTAACAAATATGAAACAAAATATAGGATACCCTATAGTGTTGGAAATAAAATAGGGTGTATAAAGCATGCAAGAACACATTCTCACTTATGTGGCCTAAAGCAAGCTTAGATCCCCATAGGGTTTTGAGTTCATTTCCAAGTCAAGATGAACCTTACCATAAATTTTATAATATATATATGGAGGTATAAGGTTGTTTCAAGCCATTTTATTATAGAGATATCACTCACATTAGTCATTTTTGGTTCAAACCTATCACATGGTACACATAATACAAAGAAGAGATCGATAAGCCATCTTTGAAAGCTCGCATCTATATGTATTTATTTCATGGAGACACAAGCATTTGGTTATATTTGAGGAGGGTCCTAAACTTAAACTTTGTTGAATTTTTTGTGAATTTGGATGTAGATTTTGTATGAGCAATCCTTAAGAATCCAAACCTTCTTAGACCTCCAAAACCCTTGATTTTAACCTGATTGGAAAGAGGTGGATGGAAATGAATTCAAAAGGGTGTGATTGATCATAAAAGTGTTTTTTAATTGTATATAAATCTCTCAAGATCCATAACACATGATATTTCTAAACCGTAATTTTATGGAGAGACCTAAAATAGGGTTTTTTGTAAAGATTTGTGTGTCTTGCAAGTATAGAGCAGAATGAAAAGGTGAGAATCATTTGGTGAGGTCAAGAGAGACATATTTTAAATATCCATTTCCATTTCTAACTTCAAAAAATAACATAAACATCACTGGTAATGTTGATAAGTGTTTCAATTGATGTCAATATCAAGGTGGATGTCATTGATGTCTAGATGTATCTATTAAACATGCATGGTGAAGTGACATGTGACAAGAGATAATTTGAATGAAAACTATTGTATCTATATTGAGATAAAATTTTAAGGAAACTTGATGATTCTTTTGAAGTTGATGTCAAGGTTCAATACTTGGTATGCATGTTTGTGTACCAGTTCTTGAGTAAAATTGAGAAGGCTTGTGTATAAGATGCCTAGTCTAGTGCATTAAGGTGCATGGTCACTCAGTGAGATGAATGCAAAGGATGTTATAGGATACTTTAAAATTCACATGATGCATTTGACCACTCAATTGTGCTTCAATGTGAGCCTACAAGGATAAGACCTATAGATCTATTATACAACTAGACTAGTACTAGACTATACCTTACCTAATAAGGGGTCATGAGGTGTTTTCAATACCTATGAATAATGAAAATTAGTGTTATACTATCTGATAACTTTATTTAACATATGATTTAGGTGTAAAGTGCATAGATAGTCGATAAGAGGTATGTATCAAGGCCTAATAAAACTTGAAGGTCAAAAGCTTAAAGAGCAAAGAGTTAAATGGTGGTGTAATGCAGTATCAAGATCATTTTCCAAGGTAAGCATGGATAAATGAACATGATAGAGGTTTTTCATATTTTTTAGGTATCTTGATGAATTCTAAGGTCAATGTAAGGAAGAAAAGGCATGGAATATGGTTTTGAAGTTTCTTATGTGCATACAATAAAGGATTCTCAACTTGAGAAGAATTTTCTTGTATTCATTAGAATGTGTAACCTATGCATGATAACCTATGCCATTATGGTATATGTGGAAATTTCCTATATAAAATTTCTAGTCAATGGTTTCTATATTAAGGGACTAAGATTTTTGAATGATCATTAAGATTATAAGGTGGTTTAAACTTCTCTAAAACCTTAACCTTGAATTAATGTGGAAGATCCTGATATAAATGGATCAAAATGGATTATATGACCTAGTTTTATGATTTTATCATGTAAAGTACTCTCCCAAGTACCTCTATGTTTCATTGGTCTATTAGTTGAGTGAGTGGACCCTATAAGAAATGCCATGTTTCTCAAAAAATTACTATGGTAGGTAGAGATGACTAAGTCGATGTTGTTAAGTGGATGGAGGTTGAATCTTGAGACTTATATATTATGCCCATGGTGGTTTTTGATAATTTTATATACTTAAAAAATACTAAATTTATCATGGAAGTTGACCTATCGCTAAAAGACCTAGTGATGCATATAGTGAGAAAAACTAGGCATAAGTTGGAATGAGATTAAGGATGTGTTTTCATGGATTAAGGATGGATACAAATACATGGGTTTGTTTTTTTATCACCTTTATTACACACTAATATTTATTATATTATTTTGAGTTTAGTATATATGTTGATAATGATGCTTATAGTTTGACCTTTATAGTACAGATGATATAGTGAAGGTGTAAGGATGTGAGATTGGTCTCCAAGACCAATATTGTCACATGAATATGGTATATTTATATTTGAGAGTTTATTAATGATCTAAAATTATCATCAATATCCATAAATATCTCCAAAATTGTCTAGATAAGAGCTAAAAGTCACTCTCACCATGACTATGTTTGAAGGTGTATTGACAAGTTTGATTAAGCAAGTGGGAGTGATGAGTTAGAGGCTCTCTGACCTTCACTAAA
Organism: Torreya grandis; assembly: GCA_037957365.1. Taxonomy (NCBI): domain Eukaryota; kingdom Viridiplantae; phylum Streptophyta; class Pinopsida; order Cupressales; family Taxaceae; genus Torreya; species Torreya grandis. The sequence goes on along the minus strand of JARHVA010004092.1, from coordinate 1,320,107 downwards.
TAATAAAATGAATATATTATATTTTTAAGGAATTATTATCCTATCCATTAAGTTCAAAATATTTTAATTTAGTATAATAGGATTCAAACTTAGAATCCAAAATGTCTTGTCTAACTAAGTAAGGTCTGTGAGAAAGGAGGTCAATAGATTGGTTTGTAGGACCAACAGTTGTTATTTGTGTTTATTATCCTTTTGATGAAATTTTATATTATGATTATTTAATATCATAATAATTAATTTAAATAACTTAAGAGTGTTCCTAAAGGATTCAAAGGTTTATGGTTCCATGATTGTGTTTTGGGACCAATTGGTTTTAAGTGGACTTCTTATAGAGAAGGGTTTGAGCATTTATGACTTGAGTTGTGAGGTCCAATACACATTATGATGAATATGAGTTCATTATTATTCTATTTAAATGTTTTTTCCATGGTTTTTTTTTAAATTTGTGTTTTTACTTCAATTATTCTAGACAGAATTTTTGAGCTTACACAAGGCTAATATGAACTATTCTAATGATGTGTTCTGAGTAGTTGTTTGATTTTAAAAAATCTATAAATCCTAGATGAGATTATAATATATATATTAGGATTACATATGATTTATTTATTCCATTTAAATTTTTTGAATGTTCTCTAAAAGGATCAAAGGGTAATGTGTGTTATTTAGGCCTAATGAGATTAGGTCTCTATAAGACCTAAATGAGAGATAAGGCCTATTTAAGAAATGTCAAATATAAATGGAATAAAATATAATTTTATCCATGTGTATTAAGTTTTATAATATACATTAAATTTTAAACCTAATATTATAATAATTTTTAATTGATGAAGAAGGATATGGACAAGAAAAGTCTTGTATATATACTAGGCCTTTTTTAGGCCTGAGTGAGTGAGTGAGTGTGTAGATGTGAAATTAAGAAAAGTATTATTGTTTGAGATTACATAGGTGGTTAAAAATATCAAATAAATTATATGAATTAGTCCTATAAATCTAAAAGGTTTCATAAGTTCTCTCATGTTAGTTTCAAGCCATAGAAGGGCTCATTGAGTGAAGAAGGTAAAGAACAATTTTTACTTGTGTGAGAGGTAGATTTGAGTGTGATAGAACTAAATAAGATCATAATCAGTTGTGATAGGGAAAAAATATCAAGGTGGATAGTATCAAAATTTTGATTGAGTGGGTTCTTGATTATAAGGGGGTTATAGCCTCCTAGTAAGTTAGTGCTTGCTAAAGTCAAGTTGGTGATTGATAAATTTAGTGGTTGGTGCTTCTTATTGGGCTGGTGTTCAACTAAATTTTATTCATGGTCTTATTGGAAAAATTTCCATGTTGTGTTTTAAAATGTTTTACTCCCATTGAGGATTTCCCACATGCATATTGTGTCCATGTGTTTCATGCTCTTGTGGATTGTTGCTTATGCTTGCTAAAGATGAACATGACTTTATAAATGATCTATGATTACTTAAGTAAATTATTTAATGTATTGAAGACTGATTCACCCCACTCATTAATTTTCATCCAACATATGGTATTATAGCTTGGTCCTTTGAAGTAGGTCTAAAGGCCTAAAATGAAGATTCTAGAAGCAAGGATGTCTAGTAAGTAAGCTCAAGTTGGTTTTTATACCAGTAAGGATCCATTATTCAATGGATCTAACTATTCCTTTTGGAGTGTTATAATGAATATATATTTCATGTCACAAGGATATGATATTTGGTAGTCAGTTATGGATGGTTATACTTCCACTCATATTCCACTAATAGATGCAGTAGGTAAGAAGTCTAGTGAAAATGAATACAAGGCAATGAATGCCATTATTTTTGGCCTATCATAGGTAGATCTGGTAAAGCTTATGCATTTTGATTCATCCAAAGAGATATGGGACAAAATTAAAAACCATCTATAAAGGTGACACCAAGGTAAAGATGGCTAAGTTATAAACCACAAAAGATGGTTTAAAAGCCTAAACAATGAATGAAGATGAAACCATTACATATTACCTATTTAAATTTGATGAATTTTTCAATATCATTAGAGGTTTGGGAAAATAATTAAAATAATCTACTATTTTTCAAAAAGTGTTGAGATCACAACTTCTAAATTTGACTCTATGTATCTATAGTATAAGAAATGCAAGATTTAGACAAGCTAGAGATGGATGGGATTCATGGCATCTTGAATGCCTATGATATGAGAACCAATGAAGGAAGACCTCCTAAGAAAGAATAAAATTTAAAATTTGATAAGAATTCATACTCCAAGAAGGTCAAGGATGAGAAATTCTTAGATGTTGATGATGATCAATTGACAGTTATGTTTACAAGGAAGTTGAGATTTGGTTATGGTAAGTACAAAGGCAAGTGCCATTTAAATGCTTTAAATATGGTAAGATTGGTCACTTTGCATCCAAATGCCCAAATAAGGATACATCTAAGAATGATGAATAACATGATGACCATCATGAAGATGACAAAAATACTTATAATCTTGATAAAAACATGAAGGAATTTAGAAAATATGAAGGCAAAAAATGACCTTTCAAGAACAAGAAAAGTTTCTACACTAAGGAAGATAATACTTATCATGTAAGTGACTCAAGTTAGTTTGATAGTGATGATAGCAGTCATGAACCTAAACATGACAATTATGAAACATTGTTTATGGCCATAGAATCATAAAATGAGGGTTTCTCAAGTAAGAAAGGCATTATGGTTGATGTGGAATCAAGTGAAGAAGAAGCTGAAGTAGATCTTGAGGTAGAATTAGTAAGTACACTAGAGGAATTATAGTTCTAAAGTAAAAATAACCAAAAAATAAGAGCACTTATTAAGGACTATGATGAATAGATTGGCTTTTTTGAGAAAAGGTTGAGTAATGCTTCCAAATAGTATGATGAGATCAGTAATCAAGTTGAGGCACAGATGGAGGTAGTTAATGCAATCCTAAAGGCTAAAGAGGAAGAGTGAACTAGGTATGAAAATAAAGTATAATCCATTAAATTTGAGTTAAATAAATCATCTATAAAAGTGAGAAGATTTGTGAATTTTGAAAAGAGTGCTGAGGCATTAGATGATATCTTGAGCTGTCAAAAGTCTGTAAGTGACAAAATAGGTCTTAGTTTCAAAAAGACTAAAAGGAGGCACCTCAAATCAAGGAGAATGATTTTAATACAAGAAGGTAAACATTAAAATACATATAAAATGACCAAATTATATAAGGTATTCCAATTCATTCAATGGGTAATGTTATGTGTTCAATCAATTTGGTCATAATGCAAGAGAATGTAGAAGACCCTCCAAGAATGAGTAATTATAGGACTATGGAAGGAATCACAACTCACATCAATAAAAAGGTATATATAAGGTGGTTTTGTATTTTTTTCATGATGAAATACACAATTTAATATTCTTTCCTAACAAGGTTAGAATGCCATTAAGTTAAAATAGAAGGTTTGAAGTGTCTAGAGTGCTAGAGAGAATACAAATGAATGTTTGGAAACCAAAAATAATGAAGATGTGTCATGATTAGTCTAAAATATCAAGTGTATTAATTATTTTGATAAAAAATGATTCAAATTTGAAAAAAAGTTAGGAATGCCTATTGTTAGCCCACATTGATGATCAAATGGATGATGAAGAAATCAAACATTTAATGCAAATCAAGCCTATAAGGGTATTGAAGGAGATTCAATTAGATGAGAACATGGAGATCTAAGAACATAATAAAATCATAATGTTTTAATGACCTATAAGAATTGGTGACTCAATTAGGTTTCATGGAGACACTATTTAGGCCATAGAAGCATGATGGATGATTGGCTTGAGGGGTAACTATTTAGCAAAAAGGTTTGGCTATGACAGTCTATGTAGGTATGACTCCAAATGATAATTATACAAGACCCTTTGTCATTAATGTTAAAAGGGGAGAAATTTAAATAAGGGATTTTGACTGACTATAATAAATAAAATAAATTAAACTAAATAATGTTTTACCATCAATGATAAAAGGGGAGTTTGTTGAGAAGTGTTGTCATTGATGTCAAGATGCATCTGCTAAACATGCATGGTGAAGTGACATGTGAGAAGAGATAATTTAAATGAAAAACATTTTCTCTCTATTAAGAGATAATTTTATGGAAACTTGATTATTATTTTTACATGGTATGCATGTTTGTGTACCAGTTCTTGAGTATAAGGTTCTTGAGAAGGATTATGTATAATATGCCTAGTCTGGTGCAAGAAGGTGCATGGTTTCTCAATGAGATGAATGAATATAGGCATAAAATGATGTTTTATGATGCTTTATCATGCATATGAGTCATTTTATCGCTCAAGTGTGCTTCAAAGTGAGCCTACAAGGATAAGACCTATAGACCTATCATGCAACTAGACTATTACTAGACTCTACCTGACCTAATGAAAGGTAATGAGATTTTGTCAATACCTATGAAGGATTAAAATAAATTTTAGATAATTTAATAAATTTATTTAATGTATGAGTGAAGTTTATAGTACATATATAGTGGATAAAAGGTCTATATGAAGGCCTAATGAGGCTTGAAGGTCAAAAGCCTAAAGAACAAAGAGAGATGGTGGACTAATGGGGCATCGATAGTAGTTTCCAAGGTAATAGTGGATAAATGAACATTGATATAGGTGTTTCATATTTTTTTAGGTATTTTTACCAAGTCTAAGGTCAAATTATATAAGAAAAAGCATGGAATATGGTTTTGAGGTTTCTCATATGCATAAAATAAAGGATTCTTAACCCAAAAAGATATTTCTTATATTCGTTGGAATATGTAACCTTTGCATGATAAGATATGCCATTCAAGGTATATTTGTAATTTTATTATATAAAATTTCTAATAATTGGTTTCTAGATTAAGGGCCTAAGCTTTATGAATGATTGTTAAGACTGTAAGGTGGTTTAAACCTCTTTAAAACCCTAACCTTGAACCAATATGGAAGATCTTGATATAAATAGATTATAATGGATTGGATGACCTATTTTGATGATTTTATCATGTAGAGGTCTCTCCTAACTACCTTTAGGTGGCATTATTATATCAATTGAGTGAGTGGAACCTATACGAAAAGCCATGTTTCTCATAAATTTACTATGGTAGGTGTTTTCACCAAATATTACACCTTAGAAGAGGGTGATCAAGCCTCTTATAGATTTTGGGAAAATGGGAACACTTATAGGTATGTGGGTGTACCTATGTTGTAAATGAGCCTCTATAATTAATGGCTAGCTCCCTTAGTATATCTTAAAGTACTTTCACCTATGCTAATTATTTACGTGTGGGGGAAAAGGGATAGAAGTTGCATGAAATAAACCTATTCTAAAAGGGTGATTCACCAAGATGTATTCCACATGGCCATTGCACTTATTTAACAAAAATAAAATTCCTACAACATTAGCCTAAGATTCATGTAATGCACTAGCATTAGTTTTTCAATATGAAGGTTAGATGCATGAAGACTATCCAAGTTAAGTGAAACCATATATCAATAGTAAATACTAAGGCTCATTATATGCTTATGATATATTAATGTACGTAACTAAACTTAATATGACCTACTAGTATGAAATCACTTGCATTAAACATGGAAGGACTAAGAGAAAACAAGGATAGATTGATATCACTTAGCTATTCACTACACATCTCTTCACACACTTTAACAAGATGAGATATGAAATAAAAATAGATTGTATTTATTATTCTAAGTCAAATTAAAATGTCAAAAATAGTAGTTATTTACCATATATGGTATGGTACATTAGACTATAAATACCAAAATGGTAGCTACTTATATAATTTTGGAGAGAGGAGAAAAGACTAAAGTTCAAAGGTCACTATAACACATGTCAATTTGATAAGAGGAGTTACACATGCAGAAAGATGGATTCAAAAAAATTAAAGTTGATAGGAGGAGTTACACATGAAGGAGGATGAATTCAAAAAAATGCCATGTAAGGCCTAATGGGACAAATGGCTCTCAAAACATAAAACTCCTGAAATGTGGCATAAAACTTATTTTACTATGCATAAGAAACTACCTTTTATCATGGATCATATTTAAAGAATTTGAAACCAAGTTAGAGAGAGTTGACACATATGTACTATTTGATGCAGGTTGAAACATACTATGATATTCATAATATGTTATCCTAACTAATAGCTATCTATTAGACACCTGTATTTACCATCTATAGTCATTCATTAGTCTTCTAGACCTTGACTCTTCATATCTGGAAATCACTATTTATCTTGCGTCTCAACTAACCTTTCATGGTATAATATGAATCTAAAGAGATTAATTTGATACAAAATCCTTTTATCCTACATGTTTGACTATTTTGTCATTCCATTTCCATGTCACTCATTCCATTTTAAAATATGCCTATCATCATTTAGACATGTAGTCTCATCGTTTCAATATGGAATCCAATCAAATTTGCTTTGTTGATCACCTCTAGATTCTTTTTTATTCAAATTTAAAAATTGGTCATTGATAATTGATATAGGGTCTCAATATTATTACAATTTAAAGCATCATGTTTAATCTATGTACTATTATTAGCCCATCTAGTTAATGCACTAGTGCTACTTAGTAGTCTTGCATTCGATCTGGGCTCCTTAACATTCGACTCAATGCACATTATTGGATATTAGCTACATGAATCAAAATATGTCATTAATATTATATTAATTTAATGTCATTTCTCCACTTGGAAATTTTTAATTTTATCAAGATATTTTGACTCTCACTCATGCCATGGATCTACTTTTGCATGATCAAATGCATACTGTTGGATCTATCAGGCCCACTAACATCACCTTTTCTCATGTGAGATTATATCTGATTTGAATACCTAATATATTTCCACTTATTTACCTTGTGTTAAATCTTAGGATCATTTGAATCCAAAGGGTCATTTCAAGATGCCTAAAGTTGACATCCTTATGCACATCTATCTTTGCTAGTCCAACTTCAAATGTTTATATCTTGAGATAGCAAGCTCATCAAGACATGGAATTTTCAAAGAATGATCTTAGAAAAAAAAATTGTGTCCATGTATTATTTTTATCCTAAAGGTTTTTCTAAGCATACTTATAAACTTCATAATCAAATTGATCTATTCATTCTTGTGTGACATGCCCTGATGGTCTGACCACCTAGATGACTCCAAATGACATAAGACTAAACTAGATCATGAAAAAGATTAGAATGGAATTAAATGAAATAAAATATACCAAAAAACACCTTAAGACACTATGCTATATCCCCATATCAATTCTTGACTATAGGGAATTGACCCATTTTGACTTGTGGTCAAAATGGTCAACATTCTTGGTGATTTCCCAAGGGTGATATGATTGTTATGCCAAGACTAGTTGCCTAATCTTTTCCATTGGGATATGGATTCACATGTACACAATTTTGACACGAAAACTACCTTTGAAAACACAAAAAACATAAGATAAAGGCATATAAAATGAGACAAACTCAGAAGAAACACACATGTGTTCAATTAGAACACTTAGTGAACAAAACACATACCTAATATACTATTTACAAAACTAACATTTACTCCTCAATAACAAGGTTTCAAATGTATCCCATTCAAATTGATAGGTATATCCTCTCAATTAATCTTTAATAATTAGAAATAATTTATTTACTTACACTTGATGATGGCATATGGCCCACTCCATAGGGTGTCAAATTTGGTATGCTTCCCTAGTTTTGATTTATCTTCATCCCACTTTAATACTATGTCACCTTCTTGAAATGATATTGGATTTTCCTTCTTGTCAAAATAACTCTTCATTAATAATTGGTGATGCTTCATAGCTTGATGGTCCTTATCTCTAGTCTTTTTTAGCTCCATTAATTCTCTCAATTTCACCTCTATTAGAGTGTTTTCAAGAAACTCTAATCATGTGCTAACTCTAAGGTAGACAAATATTGAGAGATAGACAACCTAGACTCTCTTCCATAGACAATCATAAAAGGAGAATTTTTTATTGACCTCTTAGGAGTTATCCTATAATCCCATAAGGATATATTCAATTTGGTGTGTCAAGCTATCTAGTTATACTCTAAGGTTCTCTTGATTATTCTGATCAGATTCTTGTTAGTAAATTTATCCAACCCATTACCTTGAGGGTAGTATTTATATGAATTACTCTATAATATTTCATTACTATTTACCTAATTAACTATCTTATCACCCATAGAATCAAGAGTATTGTATAAAATAATAGTAGGAGTATAAAACCTTGTTATGATGCTCTTATAGACCTCTAAGATAGCTTTCTTACTAGCTTCCTTAAATGTTACTACCTAAACCCACCTTTTAAAATGATTGGTTATTGTGAGTATCCATTAATGACCAACACTTGATAGGGGGTTTATCATTCCAATGAAATCAAGACCCCATTACATGAAAGGTTGATCCACTTGGATAGGATTTAAATGAAGAGATGTAGGCTTATGTTTTCCCACAAAGAAAACACATTGTACACACCTTATCACCTAAGCATGGTAGTCTTTGAAAAATCTAGGTCAATAATATCCTTCCCTCATGATCTTGGCATCTATTTTTCCTAGGAAAATTGACCTCTTATTATTCCATCATGGAATTTCTCAAGGAACACTCCAAATTGGTCAATGTCAATGCACCGTAATAATAAAGTATTAGTATCTCTTTTTAAAAACACATCATTTACAAGGAAAAATGGAATAGCTTGAAATATTAAATATCTCCTTGATATCTACTCATAACATTATAATACTCACCTATTTGAAGTAATTTGATCACATCTTGTGTCCAACTCTGTATATGAAAGGAACCAGCTAGTTGTGGGCAATCATGATTGATTAAAACCTCCTCTTTTGACTCATGAAGATCTAAATCTAGATGTTTTCAAAGGCCCTTACCTATTATCAAATTTTTTACTTTGATATCAACATCATATTCAATTACTTTAGTGATCAACACTGCTCTCTTCTCACTAAGGTCTTTACTCAAAAGAAACTCCTTGATACTAGGGTGAGAGACCATAACATGAATTTTATCATTTGAAACCATATGCCCAAACTTCTTTAGTCCACTTACAACATCAAGGATTTTCTTATTAACAAAGGTATACTTGACTTAATAATCTTCCAAACCTTGACTAAATAATGTAATTGTTTACTCTACACCCTCATCATTCCTTTGCATTAGCATAGCTAATATGGTATCAAGGTTATCAATTGAATACAACATGAATTCTTTAGAAAAATTAGGATTCACATGATGTGTTTCACCAAAGATGCAAAAATAGGTTTGAATCTCCTTAAAAAAATTATCTCACCTAAGAAACTTTGGAAACCTTTCCTATGTAAGAGCAATGATAGGCATAAAATATCCTCTATCCTTTTAATATCAATAGCTAAACCATATTTGTAAATAATGTGTCCTAAGATCTTATCTTCATGGATAATTAAGATGCATTTTTTGGATTAAAAGATACTCCATATTTACTACATCTTTCAAACCCTTGTCTCAAGTGTTGCATATGGTCATTAGCTTATTTATAAAACACTATTATATAATCTAGATAAACCAACAACATTTTATTGATAAAACCTTTTAAGGCCATGTCCATTGATCTTTAAAAGGTAAAACCAACATTTGACAAACCAAATAGCATATTTCTATAAGTAAAACTCCCCAATTTAGTAGTGAATGTTATCTTAAATTGATCATATTAATTCACAACAATCTGATTATAACCTAAATATCCATTTAAGAGATAAAAATGTTGAGATCCTTAAACAACTTGTGAAATCTATTCAATTAAAGGTAGAGGATAGTGATCTTTGAGTAACACGTTATTAATATCTCTAAAGTCCACACAAAGTCTTATCTCCCCATTCTTCTTCCCAATGGGTACAAGGTTAGCTACCCATGTTTAATTCTTGATAGGAAAGATTATTTTAGATTCAAGGAGTTTACTGAGCTCTAACCTCATGATTTTCTCAACCTTGGGATTGATGGGTCTTTATTTTTATCTAACCAGTTTAACTCTAGGTTATAATTCAATGGTATGGTGATATGGGCTAGGATAAAATCCTTTGAGGTCCTTATATTCCCAAGAAAATATATCATGAAACTCGTTACACTACTTAATGAATTCTCGCTTCTCTAATCTAGAAAATACTTTACCTAGTTGAGAAGTTTATCTTTGAAGATCAAGAATATTTCATAGTTATCATCTTTTGTCAACATACTCACTTTTTTTTCTTCTTTTTATCATTTTAATTGAAGATACTTTCCAAGTTTTCTAGACCCTTAGGTATATTATTCTTCCTTAGCTTAAAAATATAATCACCAAATTATTCTTGGAGTCTCCTTTGATTCCTTGAAGGAAACTCAACCTCATTTTGAAAGAATAATGTAATGTGTTTGTCACTATAAAACACTTTCCAATACACTTCATTATCAGGTATAGAAGTTATAATAATGATCTTAATGTGAGATTGATTCCCCTCTTCTTTTATGGTAGTTAAATTATTAAATGAAGCTCTTATAGTAGTTAGTCTATCAACATGATTATTCTGATCCCTTGGACCTGATTGTATGTTGAATGCATTAAATAATTCAAGTAAATACCATACCTTATGCTTATATGAATTAATAAAATGGTTTTTGGTAGAAGACACATTCCAAACCTGATGAAAAACCAATTCACTATCTCCATATACTTGCACGTTCTTGATTTCCTTTCTCTTTACCCATTGAAGGTCATGAATTAAACCTTCATACGCAGCCACATTAAAAGAGAAACTAAAATGGAATATATATGAATCATAGTATCTATATTTTGATGGAGATACAAACATAATAGTAGCTCCTATACCAACTCTACTTTTTGAACCATCAAAAAACATCTTCCACACCTCATCATCTTCACCTTCTTCTTTGGCAAGTAGAGATGTTGTCATTCCTTGTTCATGTATACAATATAATCCTATATTAGTTTCCTCTATAAATGCATAAGGATCATGATCATAAGTCTGGTACTATATTTGTCAAGAAATAAATTAGAAACTCCTTCAAGCTTGGAAGAAGTGCCATCATATACAATAGAATCCTTCTCTTCATGCATAACATAATTCAGATTAGAACTTGTATCAATGTAAGGCTCACTATTAAAAATTACTAGAGGTTGAGTTATTATGGTCACCTTGGTTCCATATCTTGTTTTAAAATCTAATAAAGACTAATTAGCTGAGAGATAACCACCTATCTTGGCTATAAATTCCCTTGATAGGTAGATTGCAAAGTGAGCTAGGAGGTCAACAACAACTATATCTTAAAGGATAAGAAAACTAGGACAATCATGAAAGAAAACTTTAAATTTTTTTATTAGTCCTATCATTTTGGAAGGTGTACGATATATCTAGATAAATCCTTTTCTATGAGGCTCATTCTTTATTCCTAGTTTATTGGTTACCACTTTGGGCATGATTGAAGTAGAAGCTCCACTATCAACTATGCAGTTATGGACCAATTTGTCACCCACTATAAGAATGAGATATAATGATGGAGTTTATCAACCCTAGTGTATGGTTCAATAATAGTGTTAAGATATTTATTAAAGGCAACATGTACATGATTTTGATTTCAAGGAGACACTATTAGGGATAGTAGAAAACTATTTTTGTAGGATCTCATTGTGACCAGGCATATGAATAACATCCCAAATGGAAATGGATATTTATTTACTCTTTAATGAATATAAAATGTTTAAATAATACATACCTAATTTCTCTTTTATTCTTGGAGGAAAGGAAGTGTTTGGAACCCGAGGATTTGGAGTGCCTTGAATAATCTTTCCAACATTCTAATTTGGAAGATGTGCATAGTTATTTGAGGTTACCACACCTTGTTACTTTGTATGACGATTGAATGATCTTGTAGTCATGTTACTATCAGAACCTTAATCTTTTCTTGGATCTAGTGTTGTCTACAATAAATGTTCCTTGATTGAGAATAAAAGATTCCTTAACTAGAAAGCTGGTGAATATCTCTCTTTGCGGTTGTCCACCTTCACTTGTCTACATCATGACTTCCTCAGTTGATAAGAGAGGATTAACTCATTCAAAAATAAGAGCTTACTCTCCAACTTCAACATCATCCATGAATTTGCCTTGATGCCAATCTTCACCTTGCACCAAGTTGATGTGAACTAGTACCATCTCTCTTGTATTGGTGGTGAAGATGGTGTTATGTACATTGGTAGACCTATTAAAGTTAGGTTACCCTTGACCTATTCCTCTCTATAAAAATATATTTTTGATCTGGGAGGATCCATATTCACTCTAAAAAATAAGATATCTAATTTTAGGTTGATCATTATCATGATGAAGAGCTCATCAAGAGATTTCTAGCACATCTCATAGTTCGTAAAATAGAACTTATATGTGCAAAATATCGCACATCAAAGATCAATTAAGGAAAGTAAAAAAATTGGGTTTGGATAGAACATATAATTATACATTGGAAAGTGGTGAGTGGATGACAAGTGGTGAGAGGATATTGGACCACATGGTGGGTCCTCAAGCCACCACGTGGCTTGCCACCATTTAATATCCCATGGTCCATTTTTAATAGTCATTTAATTAACTATATTATTAATTAATTATCCTCACACTTGCCATTTACAAATCCCCACATAATATCCACGTTCCATACCATACATGCTACATTCCAACTATCTAATATCTATAATACATGCCTCATATTCCACATGAAACCCAATATGCCACTCAAATATCCATGTGAAAAACTTTCCAATATACCACATACCCACATGCCATAGAAATAACTAGTAATGCCAACCACTTGGCATATTAAACCATGAATTTTTTTGTTAATAAACAATCCACACTCCCCCCACTTCCCAAATGTGGGATAAAGATTAATATGACCACCAAGCCTATGTAATGGGTTTCAAAACTTTATCTTCAATGATAAAAGGATAACATCCCCACAAATGAACCATTGGGTGTAAACTCTATATAAATCATTGGGAGATTGTATTTGGATCATTTGAAAAGCTTAGTATCAATTGTTAAAGGCTTTAGATAGAAAGCTTGTACGAGTTGCAGAAAGTGTCAGAGGTAGAATTGGGGAAAAGTCTGAAAAGGGACTTATATTATTTTTTCCCAAGGAACAACTTTATAGTTATTCATTTTTCATTTTGGAGATGTTTTTAATTATTTTTCAAGTGTTTTACTAATACATCAACTAATATAGGACATAGAGACATAGGCCTTCATGTCAAACTCCATTATCAATTATGTTGTGGAATGTCTTGAATTATTCTTTTTAAATTGATAATTTGTAAGTTATATTTTTAAATTATTCCATAAATTTATATTTTAAAGAAAAATTAAAATACGTAAAACTATTATTGATAAATTTTATAGATCAAGTCGGTATCACAGCAGTTAGTGTGCTGGGCTAACTTCTATTTAGTCATTGTTCTGGTGCGTCAAGTTTGATATCAAAACTAAATTTATGGGTGAATTTGTGATTTTGTTGATTTAAAAAAAATTATTTATTATAGAAAAATGGATCTAATGCTGGCTCAAATTCAGTTGTTATTGAATACCATTATCACTACAATAAAATGTGGGATAAAGATTAACATGACCAATAAAGCCTATGCAATGGGTTTTGAAACCTTATCCTCAATGATAAAAGGATAAAGTCCCCATCAATAAACCTATGGGTGTAAATTCTATATAAATAATTTGAAACTTTTATTTGTATCATTTGAAAAACTTAGTAGCCATTGTTAAAGGCTTTAGCTAGAAAGCTTGTACGAGTTGTAGAAAGTGCTAGAGGCAGAATTGGGAAAAAGTCTGAAAAGGGACTTATATTATTTTTTCCCAAGGAACAACTTTACAGTTGTTCATTTTTCATTTTAGATATGTTTTTAATTATTTTTCAAGTTTTTTCCTAATAAATTAGCTAATATAAGACCTAGAGACATAGGCATTCATGCCAAACTTCATTATCAATTGTGTTATGGAATGTCTTGAATTATTCTTGTTAAATTGATAATTTATAAGTCAAATTTTTAAAAGTATTCCATAGATTGATATTGTAAAGCAAAATTAAAATATGTAATCATATTATTTATAAATTTTATGGATTAGGTTGGTATCAGAGTAGTTAGTGTGCTAGGATAACTTCTATTTAGGCATTGTTCTAGTGTGTCAAGTTTGATATCAAAACTAAATTTGTTGGTAAATTTGTGATTTTGTTTATTTAACCAAAATAAATTATTATAGAATAGTCTATCTAATGCTGGCTCAAATTTAGTTATTATTGAATACCATTATCACTGTGATAATGCAATACCTACAATCCCAAGAGCAAAGTCAACAAGTGGTAGAGCAATGGTAGGAGTAGAAAATAGAGAGGCTCTAACAGAGCATTGATGCACTATGAGAAGAATTACAATAGGAATGTTGATAGAAGAAGAGGATGCATAGATATTTAAATAATTATGGATATTATGCCTAATGAGGTCATATTGCCAAGCAATGCTAGATCCTACATCCCAGTCAGGCTCCATTATGGTTTAGAAGGTAGAACGAGGAGAGAGGCAAGGCACTAGCCGAGTCTAGTAGTATTCAATCAATCTGACCAATAGTACCTCTTCAATAAAATACAAAGTCTCTAATGTAATATTTGTTGTTGATGGAAGTACCAAATATTATGTTACGCTCTAAGGAAAGTTAAAGGTAGAAATGAAATACTATTGCTAAAGGAAAGTTCATGCAGATATATTTTAACTAGAGTTATGAAGCTAATTATATTACTGAAGGTCTTACGTAATGTCTAAAACTAAGGAATTTTCCATTACACCACACTAAGACATTTGGAGGAGCTGATAACATAGTATGTATAAATGTGACTCATTATGGCATCCTACATTTTGGCATCAAATAGATATTCTTTGATTAATTATTTCTTGATATAGTTCTAGAAGAAGTTGAGGAGATAATTTTGGGTCATTGTTATCTCACATCTTAGCATGCTAGAGACACTGCATCAAGAGAAGGAATCTAACTGATGACCAATCATACCTATGAGATTTAACTTGGGATAAGCCAGATAATAAAGGTACATCTTGATTATAGTAGTGATTCTTATAATTCATATACTCCTACAAGTCCTATCAATGAAAATGATTTTGTAAGCTCAAAATAAAATAATTCTCTAATTATTAATGTATATTCTAATGTACATTCTAAAAATGAAAGCAATGAAATCAACTCTTCTAGTTATATTAACAATGTTAGGGATATTGAATGTACTAACCCTAAACATTCATCAAGTTCATGTGTTGATACATTTGAAAATCACATGAAGGGAATAGGTTATAATCTGTTAGATAAAATGGGATTCAAATGAAAATGCCTTGGCATTAATGGTTAAGGAATTGTCCAACCTATCCAATTGGAAAAGAGACCACTCTATGCAGGATTAGGATATGGAGGTGAAGGATAAATATCGCAAGAAGTTAAGCTGAAGAGTTATTCAAGAAACATACTAGAACACTCTAAATATCTAGAAGTACTCTCCAAAAATGCAATAGTTACATTAGATGAAGAATCTTCAAATGATTCGTCAAGGTATGAAAATAAGAAATACTCAAATGTATCTTATAATTATGCCTTAGAAAACCCTAGAAAGATGCTTAAGAGACATGTCAAGAAGAAGACAACCAAAATAAAATTACCTAAATAAGACATGAAGTTGGGTTTTTACTTTAATGTTAAGGGGAAAATGCTTAAATAAGATAATCAAATTTATCTACAACCCTAGGTAAAGGTTGTAACTACATCTTCAATCAGGTAGAAGACAAAATATTGTCAGTTAGAACCTAAGATAACATTAATGAAAGAGATGACAGTCAATGAGAAGATAACAACTCAAAAATTGTCACCCTAGAAAGGTAAGCAACATTTTTAAAAAGAATAATAGTTAAGCATTCTAAGATAGATGCTATCTTTGATAAAAATTATCAAAAAAATTTGATCTCAAAATATGTTGTAGAAACCCTTTTTTTGTAAACTAAGCCACATTTCCAACCCTATTATTTGGATATAATAGATGATGTTAATGGTGTACGTGTAAGAAAAACATGTAAACTAGGGTTTGCAATTACCACCAAATTTTTAGATGAAGTTAAATTAGATGTGGTTCCAATTCAAATTATTAGCATTATCCTAGGTAAACCATATTTATCTTTGAGAAAGGAACCTTAGTCCAAGAAGGAAAATTAGTAAGGAATTATAAAAGATAGGATATATTATCTCATGTAAGCACATTGATAGTAACCTTTATAGGTAAATAGTGCCTTCAATTTTATTTTATTGATCTATGTTGTAGAGAGGAACACTACAGGGTAATAGAAATATGTCATCATGAGAAGCATCAAGAACAACTCAAAAGATAGGTTATATATTTTAATATATATGTTTAAGAGTGTGAAAACATGCATACATATTTACCTTATTTTTTTAAGACCTAAATATAAGCATTGTTTATAAATGTATAAGACGTATATGGGAAATGTTTGTAATCATTGTGTATAGTTACCATGTTTGTAAAGACCCAAGAAGGTCAACATTTATAACTTATATTGCTATGTAAAATCATAAGAGGGTAATTCTAAAATGGTTGTTTTATAACACCAAGTGACATTCTCATAGTCTTAGAACTAAAGACCTGAAACCAACTTACATTTAGGAAATCATCTGAGCCAAATTCAAGAGCTAGAGCCATGAAAATATCCTCATATTGAGTACCAAGTCTAGTACCAGACTTTTAAGGACAAAAAGCCTTCTCAATGGGGAGGATTGATCTAGGATGATCCATATTCACTCCAAAAATGAAGACATTAAATTTTAGGTTAATCATTTTCATGGTGAAGAGCTCATCAAGATCTTTCTCATGTATCCCATGGTTCACAAAATAGAGCCTATATGCACAAAATATCATACATTAAAGGTCAATTAGGGAAAGTAGAAAAAATTGGATTTGGATAGAACATCCAATTGGATGTTAACAAGTGGTGAGTGGTCGATAATTGGTGAGTGGATGAAAAGTGGCAAGAGGAGATTAGACCATGTGGTGGGTCTTCAAGCCACCACGTATCTTGCCACCATTTAATTTCCCATCATCCATTTTTAATAGTCATTTAATTAACTATATTATTAATTAATTAATTAATTATCCTCACACTTACCATTTATAGATCCCCACATACTATCCATGTTCCATACCATACATGCCACATTCTAACATCCACGTTACATGCCTCATGAAACCCAACATGAAACCCAACATGCCACTCAAATATCCATGTGAAAACCTTTCTAGTATACCACATACCCACAACCACTTGGCATATTAAAGCATGAATTTCATGGTTAATAAACAATGCACACTTTCCCCACTTCCCAAATATGGGATAAATATTAACATGACCACCAAAACCTATGCAACGGGTTTCAAACCCTTATCCTCAATGATAAAAGGATAATGTCCCCATCAGTGAAGCCATTGGTTTAAATTCTATATAAATCATTGGGAACTTGTATTTGTATCATTCAAAAATATTAGCAGCCATTGTTAAAGGCTTTAGCTATAAATCTTGTACAAGTTGCAGAGAGTGTTAGAGGTAGAATTGGGGAAAAGGCCAAAAAAGGACTTATACTATTTTTTCCCAAGGAAAAACTTTCTAGTTCATTTTTCATTTTGGAGATATTTTTAAATATTTTTCAATAATTTTACTAATACATTGATTGATATAAGACTCGAAGATGTAGGCCTTCATGCCAAACTCTATTATCAATTGTGTTATGGAATGTCTTGAATTATTCTTGTTAAATTGATAATTTGTAAGTCAAAATTTTAAATTATTCCATAAATTGATATTGTAAAGCAAAATTAAAATATGTCAGTGTATTATTGCTAAAGTTTATAGATAAAATGGTTCTCCAAAGGATAGATTAGGCTCTAGATATTGAACTTCAAGGGCAAGTTTAGGCTAAATAGGTGGATTAATGGGGTTGAGAACTCTACTAGAGGATGACTTGGTGAGAACCATGAATTATGAGAGTAATTTTATAATAGGACAATGTTCTTGAACTATATTTTATGTTGATGGAGTTTCTAAATGTTTACTAGCATACCAATTTGTAGTTAATGTTCTCAAGATCAACATTCACCTTGACAAAATGTCTTGATGATAATGTGCCCCACAGGGCATGCCAAAAATATTATCACCAAACCTTACACCATAGAAGAGGGTGTTTAATCTACTTCTAGATTTGAGAAACATGGGAATAGTTATAGGTATGTGGGTGTAACTATGGTGGAAGTGAGCCTATAGATTTAAGGGCTAGATCTTTGAGTATATCTTAAAGTTATTTCACCTATGTTAACTATTTTATTATGGGGGGAAAGGGATAGAAGTTTCATGAAATAAACCTATTACTTAAAGGGTGATGCACCAATATTTATTCCACATAACCATTATATTTATTTCACAAAGAAATAAATCCTACAACATTAGCATAAGAGTCCTAGAATGTACTAGCATTAGTGTTTCAATATGAAGGTGAGATGCATGAAGAATATCCAAGGTAAGTACAACCATATATTAACTATAAATGCTAAGGATAATTAGATTATTATGATAGATTCATACACTTAACTACACTTCATATGACCTATTAGGCTGAAATCACTTGCATTAAACATGGAAGGAATGAGAGAAAGTAGGGATAGCTTGATATCACCTAGCTATTCACTATACATCTCTTCACACACTTTAACAAGATGAGATATGAACTCAAAAAAGATTTCATTTATTATTCTAATGTAAATTAAAATGTCAAAATGATTAGGGATTTTCCATACATGGTGTGGTATATTAGATTACAAAGGCCAAAATGGTAGCTACTTATAGAATTTCAGAGAGAAAAGAAAATAATGATGTTCAAAGGTCACAAGAACACATTTCTAGTTGATGTTAAGCATGGGATATACTAAGAGAGGGGGGTGAATCAGTATATCATATATCTTATAAAAATTTCCCTTAATCAAATTCCACTTAACCAAACATTCAAGATATGCAATAAAACTGAAAAAATAAACACACCACAAGATAGAGAGAGACACCAGATATAACATGGAAACCCAATGTGGGAAAAACCATGGAGAATAATCTCAAGTATATGAATGAGCACCAACTCAAAAAATATTCACAAGAACCAACTTGAAAGAGCACCAACCCCTTTTTTGAGCACCAACATAGAAACTATTTGTGAGCACCAACCCACAGGAGCACCAACCCCTTTACTGAGCACCAACACAACAACAATTCATGAGCACCAACTCCTTTGCTGAGCACCAACAAAACAACAATTCATGAGCACCAATACCTTTTCTAAGCACCAACACATCAAAAATTAATGAGCTCTAACCCACAGGAGCACCAACCCCTTTGTGTATACCACACAACTATCTCTCAATGTTGTTATCTCAACAAATGATAGTTCATTACAACATCTCTTTCCTCTCTCTCACCTTTGTTTTTCTAAGCTAGATAT
The DNA here is from genome assembly GCA_037957365.1 of Torreya grandis. NCBI lineage: Eukaryota > Viridiplantae > Streptophyta > Pinopsida > Cupressales > Taxaceae > Torreya > Torreya grandis. Next base: position 1,300,401 of record JARHVA010004092.1, on the reverse strand, counting down.
AACAAATAAAAATCATATTCATCTCTCAAAAATGCTCTTCTAAGATAGATATTACTATCTCAAATCAAACCCTATCTCACATCTTTTAGGGGCTCTGTAACCTTTGACATACTTTGAAGATCTCTTTACTTATTTTGGACATAATTTAGGAATATGGCCAACCTTATGACAATAAAATCAAACAAAATTTCTCATACCTTCTTTTTGAATGTGACCAAGATCTTCCTTTGACTGATTACCTCTCCTCATATAGTCTCTTTCCCTATGACCATCATGATGACAAATAAAACAATGGCCATGACAAGAATTTGAAAACTTGAAAGCATTGGGCTGCCTGATTGGCTTCTTTAATTCACCTTTAAAACTTACCTCCTTCTTTCCTTGGACTAATATTTCATGATATTTCTCAACCTTGATTATAGTATTCTCATTATTATCCTTTAAAGAATAAAACTCAACCTTCAACTAATTATACTCTTCTTCTTTTAATTTCAAACTTGAATTTGTAACCTCTAGCTAATTCTTAAGATCCTGAATAAATATCTTCTTTTCTTTTACTTCTATAGCCAACTTAGAATCCAAGATACTATTAGTGTAGGATTTTATTTTTCCCTATTATTTAATTAGGGAAATTATATATTTGTGCTTACATGGAGTTTCATACATTCGTGGGAAAGGCTAGTTTATGTGGATATGTGTGTCATAAATGTGTCATAAGAATGTCATAAGTAACTCCTTTAATTGGATATTCCGGGTATGGGAGTTACTTCTCTATTATTATCATGTTATCACCAACTTTTGTGGAGGAGTTATATTCTATTATTTGGGTGCTTTGACCACCATTTGTGGAGGATTTACTTACGAACTATCCTATATGTATTCTTCATTATGGCCATCTCATGTTAATCAAATATTGGTTTTTCTCCTATTTGTCTTGTAAAATTTATCTCCTTGTATAATTTAAAATTGATTTAGAATATATGTGATGTGAACTACCTTCATCTCATGTTATCACATCTCCATTGCATTCGCATTATCCATATTCTAGAAACAACTCTGATATGGTATCAGAGCCACCCTGGTAATCGTGTGTCTGGTTATGCTATTAGTTTATTCTGAAATTCTTACTTTGCTTTCTTAGTAGCTTTTTTTTAAATCAGTTGCATTTGAGAGTTTTGGTAGATTTTTTTGAAAACTTATGCAAATCCATATGGAAATTTGTTAAAAAAAATTACTTTTGTTGAGTTTCATTCAGATCTACAACAAAGCAATTTGTGGAAAAATCAATGCTTGGCATCACTTCTGACATAATGGATTGAGTTTTACTGCTCTTTTTTTATTTTCAATCTATAGAATATAAAGGATCATTGATTAATGTAGGTAGACTCAGGTTTGCTACATATTTTCTCCAACTAAGATCTGCCAGCTGCACTTGGTGTTGGATCTGCTCATTTGAGCAGCTTGGCGTCCTTTTCCTGCACTTGGCATCCTTTTCCTGCACTTGGCATCTTTTTCTTGCATTTGATTTCTCTTCTCTAATACATTGAAACTTGATACTATGCGTTGAGATTTTTGAGGTTTTCAAATTTAGTGTCTCTCCTTTTTTTTGCACAACAAACTTAAAACTGCTTTCTTTTGAAAATGGCACACTTTTTCCTTGGTTGGCATCCCATGTGGGACCTTAAACACTTGGCCTTCCATTAAATTGTCTTTTAATTTATTTTTTTGAATTAAAATTGACTTTTCCAACAAAAATTAGTCAATTTGACTGAGTATTAAGTATTTTAGACAATTTGATAATTTGGGGGTTTAAATTTAAACTTGTATCTTCGCCTGTCGAAGACGAAGGGTGAGGCTCAAGTTGGTAGGAGGCCAATTCCCCCTCAAAAAGACCTCATTTGGATTCCTCAATCTGTTTTGATTCTAATGAGTGGTTGGAATGCCACTTTCTCTCTCAAAATAGGCATTTTTTTAATGTTTTAGTGCTTTTTTTTGCAAAAACACTAGTTTACGAGAAATTGAATCTTTAATATCTTGCAAACGGTAACTCAGATTTGGGTGCCATTTTTTTCAAAATTGTTTGTATTTCAATTCTCCATAGTGTAGGCTTGTTATTTTTTAAAAACACACTAGTTTATAAAGTGCCTAAAATTTAGGTCTCTCGAGACGTATTTTCGGTTGAGTCCGATGTCTTGTTTGATTAAATTCTTGCACTAATTGCTCTAAGACACATTCTCAGCTGATCTTGAAATCTTTTGAGTGTACACTTACATATTTAGGGGGGCTCACCATTTTGGGGGGGTGTGATTGCTTTTCAACACTTGCAATCTTCACTTTAATTCTCCTTTCTGCATAATTTCACAACTTACAATCAACACAGCTTCACCTAAATTCAGTTTAAAATGGATTATTTTCAACTTAAACCCCTAAAACCCTTCAACTATCATGAATGGAAGGTTAAAATTTCAATCTTTCTTAGAAGCAAAGGGTTGTATAAGATCACCATGGGTACTGAAGTAAAACCCAGCACTGATGCTGAAAAAGTCAAGTGGTACAACCGTAGTGATGAAGCCTATGGATTATTAAGCTTGTCCATGTATCTAGAAATTCTCTTCCATTTAGAAACCTCCAAGACTCCCAAAGAAATATGGGACACCCTAGAAACTTTATTTGGGAAGTTTGATGAGATGAGAGGTCATGAGCTCGAAAATGAACTCATAATTCTAAGTCCTAGCAACTTTGACACCCTACAGGACTTCTTCACTAAGTTTAAGGCCCTTAGATTGAAATTGAAAGAAAGTGGGATAGATAAGAAAGATTATCAACTCATCCTTTCTATTCTCACTAAGTTAAGTCCAAGCTATTCAGTATTTGTCTCCACTTTCCATGCCACAAAAAATGCCCTTGGCACTACATGGAAAATGCCTTCTTTGGATTCATTCATTGCCGACTTGACTAGGGAAAAAGATAAGCTAATTCAAATGGGCACAATGAAGTCTACTCAACCCCAAGATTTGATATCTAGAAATGGTAAGGATAAGACTTCAACAAAGGAGAAGAAGAAAAAGAACAAGGACAAGGAGAAGAAGAAAGAAAACAACAATCCTACCAAAAATAACATTGAGTCTTCCTCTTCCAATGCTAAACCTAAGAAAGAGAAGATTAAGTGTGCCTATTGTAAAAATATAGGGCATGATGAACACAAATTCATGAAGAAACAAATGGATCACCTAACTCATCTTCTAGAGAAGCACAACATAGGTGTTCTTGAGTCCATCAAGCAAAATTCATCTACCCAAGATTCTACCAAGGCAAAAGGCAAGGGTAAGGAGAAACAAAAGGGCAAGGCCCTTGTAGCTATATTAGCTTCTACATCTTCATGGGTCATTAACTCAGGTGATTCTCACCACATGGGCTCTTCTCTAGTTGAGTTTTCATCTTTAGAGCCTTGTAACATGACTTCAATTAGTTTGGGTGATGACACATCAATTTCCATTGCAGGGAGAGGGTCAATTGAAATGGAAGGAGGAACATTCAATAATGTTTTAAGTGTTCCTTATCTTTCAACCAATCTCCTATCAGTGTACCAAATCACTCACATTGGTTGGGGCATGAGAGTTGAGTTTTCACCAGATTTAGTGGCTATCAAGGAGTTGCATAGTGATACTACAATGGCAGTGGGTAGGGAAGATCACCAAGAAAGGTTATACACCTCACATTTTTCACCTGATTCTTCTCTAACAACATTGCTGACTCATTTAGATGGAGTAGAAAACTATGGCATGAGTAGTTTGGCCACCTTAACAACCACTACCTTGAACAACTTTGCAAAAATGACATGGTCATTGGCTTGCCTTGTGTCCAATTCTCAAAAAGACTTTGCGAGGGGTGCTCCCTTGGGAAGCATCCCAAAGCAAAATTTGACAAATGCAAAGCTTGGATGGCTTCACAACCTTTGGAGTTAGTCCATAGTGATATATTAGGAACCTTTCCCAAACCATCTTTCATAAGGGCTAAGTACATTCTCACTTTCATTAATGATTTCTCTAGGTACACTTGGATATATTTTCTCAAACAAAAGTCTGAAGTGTTTGAAAATTTTCTAGACTTCAAGGCTCTTGTTGAGAAACAAAGTGAGAAATCTATCAAGGTTCTTCAAAATGATAATGGAGGGGAGTATGTCAGAAACATGTTTGAGCAGTTTTACACCATAGAGGGGATTAATTTTTAGTGCATAGTCACTTATAGTCCTTCATAGAATGGGGTTGCAGAATGTGAAAATAGGTTCTTGAAAGAGATGAGTAGTTGTATGATTCACTCCAAATCCTTAGCACTATAGTATTGGGCCAAAGCCATCAATTGCGCTTGCTACATTCAAAAGAGGGTTCCTCATAAAGCTTTGAAATGGATAACACCCTTTGAAGCCTTAGCATAAAAGGAAACCTGATGTTGAGCACCTTAGGGTTTTTGGATCCCTAGCCATGGCCCGCATACTAAAGAAGAAATTCAAAGCTATGGAATGTCAGTCCAAGCCTTTCATCTTTGTAGGATATTCAGATGGTATTAAGGGGTATCACCTTTTAGATCTAGTCACTCATGAGTTATTCATCAAGAGAAGTGTCCATTTTTAGGAGAGTCCTAGAGACTCAACACTTGGCACTTCTCCCTCATTAGATCTACTTCTTCATGATGATTCCTCATTAGATTCAGATCAGCCATAGTAGGTTCCTGACCCAGAGACATCTTCTTCTTCTTCAAGTTTAGATAGTGAGGATAGTGATGTTGTGTCATCCACCTCTAGTCAGTTAGAGGATGAAGAGTTAGCACCTGACTCACCCACTTTTGGGCCACTTTGGGCCAAATAGACACTTGAGAGTGCTAGCACTTGGGTAGGAGATCCCGTAGATGACAGATGTACTAGGGGGGATTTCTAGAGAGATCCACATGCCTTATTTACTTTAGTTTCAAATCCATAGACTTTTTGAGAGGCATCAAGGGTACCTAAGTGGGATAGTGCTATGGAGGAAGAATATTCTTCCTTAATCAAAAATCACACTTGGGATTTGACTTCACTTCCTGAGGGAAGGAAGATGGTTTGATGTAGGTGGATATATCAAACCAAGTTTTTAGTAGATGGGTTGGTTGATAAGTACAAGGCATAATTGGTTTCCAACAGGTGGCAGGCATTGACTACTCAGAGACCTTTACACCCATTACAAAGATGACTTCTATCTGACTCACCTTGGCTATTTCCATAACACATGGTTGGGATGTGCACTAGATGGATGTGAAGAGTGCCTTTCTTCACAGAGACCTAGAGGAAGATATCTACATGGATTAGCCACCAAGATTTGTTTAGGATTGTTCAGTATGTAGACTTAGGAAATCTATCTATGGCCTCAAATAGGCCCCTCGAGCTTGGTATGCCAAGATGGATTCCTTACTTCTCACAATGGGTTTCACTAGGTGCCATTCTAACCCCAATGTCTACTTCTTATGACAAGATGATTCACTCTTGATTTTGGTTCTATATGTTGATGACTTTTTGATCACCAGGAGTTATACATCAGCTAGTGCAGTGGTGAAATCATCCCTCTAGGATAGATTTGACATGACAGACTTAGGTTTGTTGCACTACTTCCTTGGCATCGAGATCTCGCAGTCAAATTTAGGGATTTCTCTTGGAAAACCTAAGTATGCTCTTGATTTATTGTCTCAATTTCACATGGTTGATTGCAATCCATCTCTAACTCCTTTTCTATCAGGAGCCAAGCTTGAGGTTGAATATTCTTCACCATTGGTTGATGCCACTCAGTATCGACAACTTGTTGGTAGTCTCATATACTTGACTCACACCAGGCTCAACATATCATATATAGTGGGACTTGTCTCTAGATTTATGAAATAACCTCATGAGCTACATCAGAAAGTAGCTAAGAGGATCTTGCATTACATACAGGGTTCACATAGATATGGGATTCATTACAAATTTTGCATAGAGTTGACTTGGTTGGATATATATATTCAAACTAGGCTAGTGATTCATAAACTCGTAAGTCCACTTTTGGTTACAATTTCTCTCTAGGTTCTAGTCTTATCAGTTGGTCTAGCAAGAAGCAGAATGTTATTTCTATATCATCCATAGAGGTAGAGTACAGGGGAGCTGTTAATGTAGCTACTGAGGCTACTTGGCTTTAGGGGATTCTTTCTAAGTTTGGCATTCCTATCAGGAAGCCCACCATCATTTATTGTGACAACCACAGTACCATTTAGATTTGTAGGAATTTAGCTTAGCACCAGCAAACCAAGCACATAGAGATTCACATGCATTTCATTCAGGAGCTTATTCATAGTCAAGTCATTGACTTAATCTTTTGTTAGTCTTTAGAGCAGGTTGCAGACATCTTCACCAAACCTTTCATCGAGAGCAAGTTCATTCATCTATGAAATCTTCTTGAGGTGCAGTCTACATCTGTAGTAGCATCATCTTCAGGGGGGACCTTCTAGCCTCTTCATTTCTTTTGTCTCTTTTTTGGGGGGGAGTTTTTTCCTACGAGTTTTCTCCTTTTCTCTATCTTATGAGAGATTGCATTTGTACATGGGTACCTCATCAAGCTTAGTTGCTGGGACCCATTTTATATTTCCACACTTCCCACCTAAGTTGCGCTTATGGGGGGGTATTAGTGTAGGTTTTTATTTTTCCCTATTATTTAATTAGGAAAATTATATATTTGTGCTTACATGGAGTTTTCCTAAATTTGTGGGATAGGCTAGCTTATGTGGAGATGTGTGTCATAGATGTGTAATAGGTGTCATACGAATGTCATAAGTAACTCCTTTAACCAGCTATTCCAGGTATGGGAGTTACTTCTCTATTCTTATCACCTTGTCACCACCTTTTGTGGAGGTGTTATAGTCTATTCTTAGGTGCTTTGACCACCATTTGTGAAGGAGTTACTTACGATCTCTTTTATATGTATTCTTCATTATGGCCATCTCATGCTAATCAAATATTAGGTTTTCTCCTATTTATCTTGTGTAATTTATCTCTTTGTATAATTCCAAATTCCTTTAGCATCTATGTGATGTGCACCTGCTTTATCTTGTGTGATCATGTCTCCATTTCATTTTCATTATCCATATTCTAGCAATAACTGTAATAGATACACACCTATGCTTTAAGAGCTTCAACCACATATTTCAACTCTTGATTCTCCTTCTTTAGTTGCTTGTCCATCTTGTGGTTTTCCTTGATCTACCTTCAAGCTATTAAACCCTTTTTGAAGGAACCTGCTCTGATACTAATTATTAAGCATGGGATATACTGAGAAGGGGGGTGAATCAGTATATCATATATCTTATAAAAATTTCCCTTAATCAAATTCCACTTAACCAAACATTCAAGATATGTAATAAAACTGAAACAATAAACACACCACAATATAGAGAGAGACGCCAGATATAATGTGGAAACCCAATGTGGGAAAAGCCATGGAGAAAAATCTCAAGTATATGAATGAGCACCAAATCAAACAATATTCACAAGCACCAACTTTTAGGAGCACCAACCCATTTATTGAGCACCAACATAGCAATAATTCACAAGCACCAACCCATAAGATCACCAACCCCTTTGCTGAGCACCAACACAGCAAAAATTCATGAGCACCAATCCATAGGAGCACTAACCCCTTTGTTGAGCACCAACATAGGAACAATTCATGAACACCAACCCATAGGATCACCAACCCCTTTGTGTATACCACCCAACTATCTCTCAATGTTGCTATCTCAATAAATGATAGTTTTTTACAACATATCTTTCCTCTCTCTCTCACCTTTGCTCTTCTAAGCTAGATATAACAAATACAAATCATATTCATCTCTCACAAATGTTCTTCTTAGCTAGATATTACTATCTCAAATCAAAATCTATCTCACACATTACAAATGGCTTCTCAAGCCTTTATTTATATCTTTCCAAATGACCTTTGGCCTTCCCCCTTTGTAACCCTTCAATGCTTATGGAAAATGGTGCCAAACCTGTATGACCCTTCATATCCTTGCCTTTGAAAATTCATGTGGTGACCCTTCATGAGCAAAAACATCCTTCCCTCTTTTATCTTTACCTTGGTTGCTTTTCTTATTGCTCAAAGTGTCCCTTCATGAGAAATTGTGCCCTTCCTATTTTGTCTTCACTTGGTGACTCTTGGAATTCCCCAAGATGACTCTTCATGGGAAAATGCATCTCATTCTTCTTTTGTCTTTACCCCATGACTATTTGCCTTCTCCATGGGCCCTTCTTTTGTCTTATATTAAACCAAAAATATATTCATTAATATTAAATAAATATTAACACACATTTGCCAAAATATATCTATTACAAACATTAGTAAATGCAATAGAGCCTTTATCACCAATAATACTAGACCTTTGACATTAATGACAATATAATTTCCAATAGTTGATAAGAGGAGTTACACATGCAAGAAGATGAATTTATAAATATACCATGAAAATTCTAATGGTTAAAATTTCTTTTGAAACATAAAACTCTTGAAAGGTGGCATAGAACTCCATATAGTATGCACAAGAAACTGTCGTTCATCATGAATCATCTCTCTAGCATTTGAAACTAAGTTAGAGATAGTTTACACATATATAATATTTGAGGGAGGTTGAAATATGTTATGTGTTGGGTGAATATTTTGTCAACTAAGTGATGATAAAATGGGTATATCAACCACAGCATAGGGAGATTTACACCATGAAAAGTGTGGGTTTACTAGATCTGGACGAGGTAAATCTCTCCTCTCATCAAGGGGAGGTTCCCTATAAATATTTATGCACTGAATATATATATATATATATATATATATATATATATATATATATATATATATATATAATTAAGCAAAAAATAACATATGGGGTGGTATAACAGCATCTACCTCTCTTTTTTCAGAGGTAATGTATAAAGAACAAAAGAGGAAAATCTTGGTCCTTAGCTAACAACATTCCTCTTCTTTTAGGAATGGTATCAAACATGAAGCAGAAAATCACCTGAAGTAACAAAGTCTACAAGAACACTCACGTAAGCACAAAGTCTTCCGTATCCTCCTTCACTGATTCAGAACAAGCGTAACCATAGAATGAAATGAAGCACAAAGTCTTCACCTGAAACTACAAAAGATAACTAAATCACAAAGATAAAAATAGCTCAAAGTCTATTTTCCACCTTTTATAAATGCCCTTAGATAATATTAACACACCCACTTTGCTTATTGAATCAGATAAACAAGAGCTTATCAAGAAAGAGAACATAAGAAACTATTTCCTAGACAACATAGATAGCTTCAACACAAAGTCTGAAATAAACTTGCTTCTCATTCATTCAACAAAATATGATTTACAAGTTTGAGCACACAGTCTCAAAAAGTGTTTCAATTTCGTTAGAGTTTTTGCTCTCTATTATCCAAGATCTATTTACAAAAGAGGTCTCCACTATATATAGGGAGAAACTCTCAAAATTTAGAAAATATTAAAATACAAAAATATCTTAGTCAAAGATGACTCATCTTTGACTTTTGAGATATTTTTCCAAACTTTTTACATGTAATTACATATTACAAAATTGCATGCACTTTTTACAAAACAAAAGTGCATAAGGAAAGAAGAAGAGAGAAAGTAAAATAGTTTCAGTTTTTGCTGCTAGACTTCTTCAAATGAGCATCATACATAGCAATGGATGCCTAAATTCTTATACTGTCTGGTGCAACTGTGTTCTTGGAGATGATTCTGACTCTGATTAAAGCATCTTTTAATGTTATGATGGACTTAGCATGACCAGCTAATCTAGATTTTAGATTATCCAGAGTTAGCTGAGTATCTAGGATATTGTCTACAGAGGTCATTGAGAAGGCTTTTTCATCAAAATCTCTTTGAATCATCCCCTTAAAACTTTGGATCATTTCTTCAGCTGAGAGAAATTGGTTATCTCTAGATGTGAGGTTGCAAGGCAGTTCTTCTAGTTTATTGAGTAGGCCTGTGTCGCTCTTCTCACTAGCATCCCTGGAAGCTTTGAGATCCTCAATTAAATCCTTGAGTACTTAGATCCTAAAGATCAGTGACTCCTTGATCTCAACATAAGAGTCTTTGCTGGAGATGACACTGATAGATATCAAGGTACTCTTCTTTAGATCCTTCATCTCCCTCCATTTACTAAGATCTTTTTGTAGACACCGTAATTGTGTCTAACCCTTGTCGTCTTCCCCTTAACCTCCATTTTAGTTTTCCATGCCTATTTAACCCCTGTCGACCATTTTCCCACAAGCCTTGACCCCGGTAGCATGTAAAAATGAGCAAAGAGCTAAAGTTAGCCTTTGTCCCCATTATGTATTTGGCGATGACGGTCATAACCCGGCTGACGTTGGTCACTTATCGGCCGACGTCGGTAGTCTTGCTAACATCAGTTATCTTTAACACTATGTTCTCGACCTGAACGCAGGAACCGTTATCCGTTATCTGTTATCCATTTGGTTGCCAATCTATTTCTCGATCGGTTATCGGACCTTCCTTCGTATCAATCAGCAAACCTCTTCATTCAAACAATCAACCAATTCTTGCATCCAACCAATTTGTAATCAACCTCTCGCATTCTCTCTCTGGTACAGGTATTCTACTTCAATCATCTTGCTGGAGGTCTGCTACATCAAACTTCTGTGACACAGCGACAACATCAATCATGTCTCTGACTTTATCTTCAGCACGTAACAGGTAAGCATTTGTTTTGTGTTTTTATTCTGATCTCTGGTTATTATTTTTAATTGCTATCATTACCCAGATTTAGATTCAGACTATAGCCCCGACCTTACTTCCACCCGTATCACCTCTATCCACCCTCTGCAGAATATACAGTCTGTAACTCTGCCCATACCCCTTGCACATAAACCCCCAAACAACCCCTCTGACTCCTAAACCGGCTTCCCGAACCCTCAGACAAAAACATCTGACCTTTTTGCAAATCCTAAGACCCTGTCTAGACCCAACCAGACCTTGTCCAAAACTATTGCCTCGATCGACGCTGGTAATTACCCATACCGACATCGACACTTTAACCGACGTCGGCTCCCTTCCCTGATCGATGCCGGCACAGAGACTGACATCGGTGACTATGCAGAGTAGTTTGTTGCATATCAGGTATGCATTTTACTTTTTGTCTTTTATTTGCTTTCATTCTATCTTTCATTATTTCTACTTCAGTCAAATATTTTGCTTTTTATTAGTGGGTTGATATCCCTTAAGGAAGTCTTCATACTTCAGGGATCAAGCGTTTGCTTGACAGCCCACCATCTCTTCGTCTAACATTTTTTCATGTTTAATCTCTTTTTCTTTACAGGTGTCATTCCTCCACAGCCAAAGAGGAGTACCTTCCAATGTCTGATTTCGGTGCGCATGACTATATCTGGGTATCTTCTAACCCTAGACCATCTCTTAGTTTCTCATTTCTATCTTTTGAATGTGAAAGCGAAATTAGCGTAGAAACATTTTGGCATGCCCAGTGGCACCCTAGGACCTTCCTTGGGTTCTTTCTTTATTTCGTTCATATAGGTGCATTAGGTTCCTTCCTTTTCACCTCTTTTGTCTCTTCTAAACGACATCATAAGCAAGAATAAAAAGAACTTTTCTTTTCTTTCTTGCACTTCTAGACTAGTCAAAACTCATATTCTTCGACTCTTTCTCCATTCGTCTTCATACAAACAAACATTTTGACTTGGGCTTAAAACACGTTGCACTTTCATTTCTGTTTGCTTGCATTTCTTAAACCACACTTAGTAATTAATAAACGCATATTGAATTAATCTAGTCTACTTGATGTTACACGACCTAAGCACTTGCACAAAACAAACATCTTAACTTACCTGAGACAAGGCCTGACTGGGATTTCATCCCCCAGCAGATACCTTACCCATCTCGGTGATCCTACTTGGATTTCATCACCAAGGGTAAAGCCCACTCTGTTCTCTGGCAGAGTCTAATCTCTAGGGGAAGTATATTTTGGCTAAGCAGGCCCAGCTTATCACTGGACTTGTGAAGTGAGGGGAGCTTGCTCCTTAGCACCAGGCCTTGTACGAAACCTAACACAATATTCTTAAGCACCATAACTAACCTGAAACCATCCATAGACTACTTCTTCTAGGACCCGACTCAAAAGCCAATCTTCCTCTACACACATTCTAAGGCATAAGCCACTATAATCCTAATAATTTACTCCTAGGGTTTTAGGATCTGCTTGTGTTCTTCATCTTTTCTGTTCTTATTTGCTTGTTTGAGCTTGTGAGGACATTCTTTCTTGCCTTGAATGGTTCTGACTCGTAGTCAAGCCAAGGCTCTAGTCGATCACGTGAGGCATCACCCGCTTCCGTCTACCCCGTCCATAACCAGTCTTATAATGGAGTTCCACTCAGAGACTAAAATAACTCCTACTAGACCATCCCTGACCCAGACACCTATTGTCCCAGAAGGGGACTAAGATTTTGCATGATTTTTAGACCTCAACGTCAAAGCCTTGCAGCACTATCTCACGAATAGCTGAACGCGAGACTCCTTGGGCAATCCAATCTATGGAATTTTGACCTCTCTTCTCGAAACTGTGGCTGTATCAACAGTGTCTATAGTTCAACCTTTTGACACCTAGGCTATTGCCTCGACTAATGACCAGCCTTTGACCAACCATCCAAGTATGGCCTCTCCCTCCATCTTTGGGCCCACTTCCACTGGGGTTTCGGCCCCCTATCAACCTCAGCCCACTCAACCACTTTCTACCCCCTTTAAGAATCTGGTCATCTCTATTCTGCCTACCCTGGTCCCTATCAACACCAGGGTGGGTACCTATCCATTGGCCCATGTTACCACTAACCAACCCCCTATGGTAACATCGAGCCTAGCCATGCCTTCTACCCAACCATCCTTAGTCTTCTCTTCTATCCCTACGACTATTCATCTATACATTGCACCCTTACTGGTACAACCGACTACGTCGTATGCCTCTTCTAGCCTCTTTCAAGCACCTTAAAATCTAGGGGGTCCTCCACCCACCAATTCGTCAGTAGATATCATCAAAATGCTGATGGACAAGATGTCTAGCCTAGAGACCTCCATTTCCAGCTCATGTAATACTCTCTCATACGAACAAATTTGCAATGAGCCCATCCATCCTTCTATCCCAATCCTACCATATCCTAGCCAGTGAGAACTTCCTAAGTTTTCTCATTTTCAAAGCAAGGAAGACCCACAACAGCACTTACGGGCATTCAAACATGCCTGTTACCTTATCGCCCACGAAGATGCGTTGCTTTTACACACATTTCCTATGTCTCTCTCAGGTGCTGCACTTGACTGGTACAGCTCCCTTACCAGCCATTCCCTCTTCACGTTCACTCAGCTGGCCCAGCTCTTCCTTGATCATTTCTCTATCAACATCACCAAGAAGGTCTCAATCACAGACCTCTATTCTATCCACCAATTCAAGGATGAATCCATTGCTGATTTTGTTGCTCGATGGAGGGGCCTTATCAATCAACTCTCCTTTTCTTTACCCCAACCTGAGCTTATTGAACTTTTCTCCCAAGCCTACGCCAGACATATTTCTTCCACCTTGAAGGTTTAGACCTTCTGCACTTTTGACGAAGCCTTCACGATGGCCCATAAACTTGAGTTACATGCCATCGAGGAGAATAAAGTCAAGTTGCGGAGCAAGAATCCCAACTCCAAGACCAATGACCCCTCTTCTAAGCCTTCTTCATCCAATCCTAAATCTAAAGCTTCAGCAAATTCTGTGGTCATTAGATCTTCCTCCTCTTCGCCTTCAACTAATCAACCTGAGCCATCCACATCTCAAAGTGCCACCCGCTAATTTCAGTAGAGATACATACATCGATAGTATACTCCACTCAGAGAATCATATGCGTCTGTGCTAGAAAAACTCGTCAAACAAGGGGTCCTTAATCTCCCCCAAATTTGACCACCTCCACAATTTGATCCCTCATGTGCCATCCCTGCATGGTATAGGGAAAATGACTTTTGTAACTACCATCGTGTTAAAGGACATGACACAGGCAACTGTAAAACCCTTAAAAACATCATCCAAGACATGTTGGAAAAGGGTGACCTCATCCTCGACAATCCCAATGCGCCACCTAATCAAGGCATCGACATCTTCAAGCAACCATTCCCCAATCATCCACCAACTCAGAACAATATCCAGACCTTGACTGACAACATTCACAAACACAATATACGAACAGTCAATACGGTCTCGCCCTTCATTTCCAACCAACCTCAAGAGGTGAGTCCGTCCATCAATCCATCACATGTGGATGAACCTCTTTCTCAGGTTAGTTCTCCATCAACCTCTCTCATCTTGGAGGATGCCTTGACCTTACCAGCATCGCCAGTTTCACCATCCTCCTTCCTACTACCCCTGGAGGACCTAACCCTTCCTACTCCTCGACTGCAAGTGGAGGGCACAATCATCCCTGCTCTTTACCTGCTTGAGGAGCCTCATTCTCCAGTTTCTTCTCTACCCAGGGAAGAACCTACCTCTCCTTCGTCTCCAACCACATACGAACCTGTCACGACTCCATCATGCCTTGGGTCTGAGACCGCTACACCAGTCTCATCTTCAACCCCACAACCATCCACATCTTCTCAAGAACCTAAACCTCATCCCACATCTTCTCATCCATTTTCCCGACTAGTGGAGAAACTCGAACTTCTCCCTTCTAGGAAAGTGGAGCATCAGGGATTGTGGGAGCATCTCACAGCTCTTTAACATGCCCATCCCCTCTCATCTCATGCAGCTAATCCTCCCATGGAAAAATATCCCAAGACCTTTAACAAAAACTAGACTCCTATTTATAAGCCTCAACCGACCCCATCAAAACCAAAACCCACATCTACCCCATCTAAACCTATCAAGTCACTTGGCGTTTGCCCTATCTCCAACCTCACTCATCCGTAAGTGAAGGTGGACCTAGACTAGACCTCGACCAATAGTAGTCTTCAACCTAGGTCACAGAAGACTGCTAAACCGTAGAGGCAAATGCCTCCTCCTCCATCATCATTGCCCTCCATTTTGGGCCCCCATCCTTCGACCCTGACCAGAGTCCTTCCCACTCTGACTTTTAATCAAAACCAGTCACCTCCTTTGCTTCCTTTGCCTACCGCTAGCCTACCCTCTCCCAAAAGGGTGGTACCTCTCATGAAGAAAGTATCGTCTCCACTTGTCATCACACCGTCAATCCAAAAGGTGGTAGGGAAGCCTCCTCCAACTCCGCCCAAGCAAAAGTCACCAGTATTGCACACATCGATGAGCATGGACCCTTTAGTGGGATCATACTCTTTGATCTTGCATTGACTTTTGTAGACTTCTAGCATAACCCTTCTGCCCATCAGGCCTTTCCAACCTCTCAGGTCTAAGCCCTCCTAGTTCGACGACACGAAGATTTGCTTATATCATCATATGCCAAGACACGATACCGAGACTTGTTGTGCCCTCAAGACCATCATTCCCTGATATCTGGAGAAAGACACTCTTCTATTTGAGGACACTCTCGATCGACCCCTCACTCCTTCTCATAACCCTTTGACCTCTTCAGACCCATCAACATCTCATCAGCAGACCATGACCCCTTCATCTTCTTCACCCCCTATCTTCAAAATCAATGCCATTCACATAACCACCAGGTCACAAAAGGACAAGGTGAAGGAAAAAGCTACCATTCCTTGGACCTACCCTTTCGTCTAGCCACCTCAACCACCCAAGCCTAAGATTTCTATCCTTGGCGTGCCTCAACCCTCTTCTTCTTCCTCTTTAGGGGCAATTCATGACTCTATGTTGAAACAGCTTCACCAGATGCCTATGAAGATGTCCCTTTATGACCTCATCCAAACCTCACCCCAGCATCGTCAAGCCCTCATTAGAGCCCTACAGGTAGTGGAGGTTCAACTCGAGGACCCCCAGCCACTTGTTGCCCTTGTCCACTCTTTAGCCCCTGTTGCCTCCATCACATTCAACGATTCTGAGATTCCCACATCCAACATGGAAGATCAGGATGCCGCCCTATTCATCACTACCTATGTTGATCAGACATGCATTAAACACGTATGATCGACGGAGGTGCCAGCATCAACATTATCTCCACCCATGCCTTTGAACAATTGGCTCTTCCCAAGAATTGTGTCTCCAAAACTAACGCAATCTTACATTCCTTTAATGACACCACTGCCACGACCATTGGCACAGTCATCCTTCACATTTGCATTGGTCCATGCATAGTCTTGAAGCTCTTCTATATCATCAAATGAGAGTTTCAATACAACATCTTGCTAGGCCGACCTTGGATCTGCACCATGGCCTGTGTCCCCTCCACCCTGCACCGTTGTGTGAAATTTGAGCACGATAGGCAAGTCCATACCATTCCCGCTAACCCTTCACCCTTCAAAACTTGTAACACCACCTACCATCCAAATGACATTCTCATTCCTATCAAGCCATCAACCCCGGCATTGCCTCCATCTGTAGAAGCTTCAACCAGTTCACAACCGGTGGTCGTCCTCACACATCCCCTTCAAGCGATGAGCATAGATCCCATGGAAGACATCTTCTAAAGACTTTCATTGGGGGAATATTGCTTGCTGGTCTTAGACATGTTCCAAACTCCACAAGAGTATGGATGCCTTCATCACAGCCCTAGTTACGACCATCGGATCGGGATGATCGTGCCTTATGGTCCTCCTCACCTCCGAACCAACCTTGTCTATGGGGGGATTGATCAAGCTCCTATTGATTGCAATCCTCTTTCTTCACCTCAACCTTTCACATCAAACTTCTCATTTCTTGGCAACCCTGCCTTTGCACACACTTACCTTTACAGGTGTGCATGGAAGGGTTTTGGTTTCAGACGCTATGAGCAGGGCTCCCATCAGCCCATCAAACTGCTCAACGATGACGATGCCAAGAAATAGTATGGCCTGGGATATCATGACCCCACTCAGACCCCTACAGACCTTTGTCCCAAACCAACCATTGACCAATCTCCTCTAGGCTTACCCATTCCTCCTCCTTCACCTATGGAGTCGATGGTTTCCATCCCTCCTAGTTTTTTTTTCATAAACACCATCCGCCTGGAACCCTTGACTTATCAGCTTAATGGGGTGTCCAGGTCTCTCCCTCTCATTTTTCCCAGCATGGTAGAAGATGAGTTGGCAACCATTCACACTGTCCACTGCATTGATGATGATGCCATTCTTTCCTACATGGGCGTCGATGACTCTTTCATCCAGCGCTCTCTCCCTTCTGAGACCCAGGTTATGTTAAATGAATCAACCATTGACATCAACCTCCCTTCTTCTGATGTTCCTCACATCTTAAAGATTGGACAATCTTTAGACGCTTAGGAGCAGCTTGACTATACCCAGTTCCTCTCAGACCATAGCAAAGCCTTTGCCTGGACCTACCGTGACATGCCTGGCATCGACTCCACCATCGCTACCCATAACATTGTCACCAAACCAGAGGCTAAGCCTGTTAGGCAAAAGCTTTGAAAGATGCATCCTTGCGTTGCCCTCCTTGTCAAAGAGAAGCTTCAGTGCCTCCTTTCTGTCTCCTTCATCTAGCCCATCAATTACCTAAAGTGGGTCTCTAACATCATCCTAGTCACCAAGGCGACTGGGGGGATCTGGATCTGCACAGACTATCATGACCTTAACCTAGCTTGTCCCAAAGATGACTTTCTTCTTCCTAACATTGACCAGCTTGTTTATCTCACGCCTCGCCATGAGATGCTATCTCTCATGGACAGGTTTTCAAGATATAATTAAATCTCAATTGCTCTAGAAGATCAGCACAAGACTACTTTCATTACCCCATGGGGGACTTTCTACTATCGAGTCATGCCTTTCAGCTTGAAAAACATAGGCACCACATATTAGCGTGCCATGACCTACATTTTCCATGATCTCCTCCATAAAATCATGGAGGACTATGTGGACGACCTTCTCGGCAAGTCCAAGCTTTGTCGTGACCATTTGACCATTCTCAAAATCATCTTCTCTAACCTTCTTCAATACAATGTCCACCTTAACCCCAAGAAATGTGTCTTTGGGGTCCTCTCCAGCAAACTTCTTGGCTTTATCATTTCTTTCTGTGGCATCGAGATAGATCCCACCAAGATCTGTGCTATCCTCGAGATGCCACCCCTGACCAATCTCAAGCAGCTCCACAGTCTACAAGGGAAGCTCCAGTCCATTCGTCGTTTCATCTCGTAGCTTTCTGACCACTACCAACCTTTTCATCATCTCCTTAAGAAGGATGTCTCTTTTACATGGGATAAGGACTATCAAGAGGGTTTTGAAGCCTTTAAATGCTATCTGGTCTCTCCACCAATCCTCATTCCACCTAAAGATGATCAACCCTTCTACCTTTATATCTCTGTCACCAACCATTCGTTAGGTGCCATGATCCGCACCGAGACGAGCATCACCATGAGCAAGCGGTCTACTATATCAGACGAACACTGGTCGACTATGAAACTCGGTATACTCATATCGAGAAACTCTGTTTGGTGTTAGTCTTTACCACTACCAAGCTCCACCACTATCTTCTTAACCATAAAACCTTTGTCATCACTCACACCGACCCTCTTAATTTTATGCACTCCAAGCCATATCAACATCAACCTATGGCTTGGTGGCTCATGCTGCTTACTAAGTTCAACCTCGAATTCATCCAACAAAAATCTATCAAGGGGCAAACCATCACTGATCAACTGGCAGATGCTCCTCTTCCCAACAATCAACCTTTGCAGTGTGAGTTTCCTGATGAGTCTATCACTGCACTTTCCACCGATGACACTGTCTACCAAATGATCATGTTCTTCGACGGCTCGAAATGTCATCTTGGTGGGGGTGCAAGAGTCATTCTCATCCCACTCGATGGTGAGCCCATGCCTTTGTCTTTCAAGCTCAACTTTAATTGTACCAATAATATGGTTGAATACGAGGCCTTAATTTTGGTACTTTAGACTGCCCTCTCTCTCAGCATCAAGTCCATCAACATCTTCGGCGACTCGCAGCTTGTCGTCAATCAGGTCAACGGTTCATACCTCTATAAAAATGAAATTTTGCAAAGGTACAAAAACCGTGCTGACATTCTCCTTGCATCTTTCAACCATTACCTCTTGCAAACTATTCCTCGATCCATGAATAAGTTTGCTGACACCATGGCTTTTGTCGCTTCCCATATCCCATCTTCCTCATCTGCATCTAGACTTTTTGTCACGGTGCATCGTGTACCATTGCCTTCCTATATCTCTCCTAACATTAATCATGTCAACACTATAGACTCTAGCCCATGAGATGTTTGGTATAAGCAACTTGTAGACTACTTATCTTTTTCTGTCATTCCTCCTAACCTCTCTAACAATGCACGATGAACTTTTATCAAGCGTACTACTCGCTATACCATGCTAAGGGGTCTTCTCTATAAGCGAGGCTTCGATGGCCTCCTTCTTCACTGTCTCACCTCCATTGAAGCATCTCAGGCCATTAAGCAAGTCCATGACAGGATTTGTGGTGAACATTTTAGTGGGAATTCAGTTGCCAAGCACATTCTTCATCTGGGCTATTATTGGCCCACCCTTCATCAAGATTGTAGCGACTATGTTTGGCATTACATTAAGTGTCAGCAACACTCTAACTTGCTTCATCTTCCTAGTCATGCCTTACAAGTCGGTTAGAATTTTTGGCCTTTTTCTCAGTGGGGCATAGATCTCATCAGTGAGATTAACCCTCATTCGTCTCTTTGTCATCAATCCATCATCACTGCCACCGAGTATTTCACCAAGTGGGTGGAAGCCATTCCTCTCATCTCCATAAAAGCCAACAAGATTATCGACTTCATCAGTAGTCACATCATCTGTCACTTCGGTGTCCCTCATAAAATCATCACCGACAATGGCAAGTCCTTCAAAAACAAGACTGTCCAAAAACTTTGCGACTCATTTAGCATCAAGCTCAGTTTCTCTTCACCTTACTACCCACAAGCAAATGGGCAGGCTGAGGCTTCCAACAAAATCTTGACTAAAATTCTCATGAAGGTGGTCAGCGACACTGGAAGGGATTGGCATATTCATATTCCCTTCGCTTTGTGGGCCTACCGCACTAGCATTCAAACCTCCACAGGTGCTACCCCTTTCTCTCTCGTGTATGGAACAGAGGTTGTCCTACCTCTCAAAGTACAGATCCCATCTCTCCACATCTCTTAGCATGACATTCTTTCTAATGATGACTTTCATCAAGATCGCTTAGCTCAACTTGAGTTACTTGACGAGCGCCGTCTTGCTGCCCTCAACCATCTCCATCTCTATCAACATCGCATCAAGCGAGCCTATGACAAAAATCTGCGAGAATGAGATTTCAATATTGGAGACCTTGTCCTCAAAGAGAATCAGCACATGACCAATATGGAGCAAAGTAAATGAGGCAAGTTTGCCCCTAATTGGCTCGAACCTTTCATTATCATGCACAAGTATGGATCAGGGATGTATCATTTGTCTTCTCTTGATGGACAACCAGAACCTGAGCCTCTTAATGCGTTGCATCTGCAACCATTCTACTGTTAGTCGAGTATTCATCCACTTGAAATTTATCTTGAGCTCGTCCCTTGAGCAATCCCCGTCCTCTTAGTCCTCATTCCTTTCAACCCTACTCCCCTTAACAAATCCTATATACCCCTTTTATAAAGTATGGATGCTTTGTCCTAATAAAAGGGAACCCTTGACCTTCTATAGTCTGGTCCATGACTCACATTTCTATCAAAACAAATCAAGATGTCAAAAATATCCAAGGTCACCAAATCGCATCAAAAGCTAGACTGCTCCCTCAAAGGATAGTTGTACTATCATTGTTGTAGCTAATAGACTGCTCCCTCGAAGGACAGCTATTCAAAGCCCTTATATATAAATCAAAATATAGACCACTCTCTCAAAGGATGGCTATGATTAACTCTTGCTACAAACAACAATCTTTCTTAGAAGCTTCCCACATTGATCAGCTTTGCAAATGACCACCAAGCAAATGACATCTCTATGTAGACTTCCCGTATTGATCAGTCTGCACCCAAAAAAAAAAAAGCAAATCATGGACTTGGCTTGTAGTTGTCTCAGGGTTTCCTATAAAAGGGGCAAAAGTTATCTCTGATCTAAAATGGGTTACCCTATCCTCCTCCTATCACCTACTCAAGGGACTTTGAGCTCACTTTAATGTTAAAGTGATTTGATTACCACTCTAACACAACATATGGTCAATGACGTCATGCATGAATGGGGCTCTTGGTTCTAATTACCCCTATCTATGCTATCATTTATGGTCCTTGTCAATGAAAGAGCAATATGCCTTTCACTTTTTCTACACTTTGGTCACATTCAACTTCATCACTTGTCAAACCCAACCAAGCCAACCCAACATTTTCAGACCTGTCACATCATCATAACCTATTCACACTAGTTTTTATAGACACCAATACACATGGAAACTATCAACCAGACGCAATTTATGTTAAGCATAAACCAATACTTGTTGAAGCATAAATAAACCTCAATTCATTTTTAGCATACGTCCATCACGACTATGGAAAATTGCTAGGGATGAAAGACCACATCACCAATGTTACAGAATACACCATTTGGAAAAGTTGTAACATCTTTTTTCTCCTCATCATTTTAACCTTGACCAAGACCAGTCTATCGACCACTTTCACCACCTATCTACCACTCAGACTCCTAGTTTTGAACTACATTGGTCTGAGGCCCTTCACACAAGGGCTATGTAGGCAGCACTCAGATGATATGATATCTTCTGGGGTTAGCTCGACCACCTTCATTTGTTCATCTCTCTGATGGACAAACCTTCTTTCCTCCTTTTGACCATGACCTTTCCCTTAACCAAGACCAATTCCATCCCTTTGACCCTTCCTCCTTAGAAGGGAGAACTACATTGGCCTGAGGCCCTAATGACAGGGGCTATGTAGGCAGCACTCAGTTGACATGAGGTCTTCTGGGGTTAGCTCGACCATTCCTTCATCACATTCCTTCATCCATCCATTCATTCAACCAACCAGCTCTCTATCTCGACCCACCTCGACCATTGACCATTGGAGATCATGCCTATCTCCCCCGACTCCGACTACTTCCAAAGCGATTTTGTCTTGGTTGTTTTTGCATGTATGCTACCTCATGATTGGTTAGCAAAATTGTGCACACACTTTTAACCTTCACAAGTATAGGATTGCAAGCCAGTTGATCCCCACTACTTGTGACATTTTCATGTTTTTGGGAGCACTTCCTGAGCCTAGGATACCTGGAACATGATGACCATTGGAGCTTCAGCTTAGATTGAATAACCCAATCAGCAGATGACTAAATGCTGGGGCCCGGTTATTTCAATTTTGACACTCCTCAACCCTCAACCTGTGACAATTTGACCTGACCATCCTTATGAAGTGGTGTACGTGCAATCATGACTTTTACAGCGTTCTCACTCTATCTTCACCCCTTTTTTACCCAATCTTTGTCAAATCAGCACCTGATTCTAGGTTCCCTTCTCTCAACTCCTACTTTGAGGGGGAATACCTCATCCATAATCGGGGCAACCGACCCTCCTATTTTTGTCTTGCAGTTCATTTGAACAACCAACAAGATGGAATCAACCTTATCCCACACCTGGGGCAACCAACTCCTATTTTTGTCTTGCAGTTCATCCAGAACAACCAACAAGACAAAAAGGGGCAAATGTAGACACTATAATTGTGTCTAACCCTTGTCATCTTCCCCTTAACCTCCATTTTAGTTTTCCACACCTATTTAACCCCTGTCGACCATTTTCCCACAAGCCTTGACCCTGGCAGCATGTAAAAATGAGCAGAGAGATAAAGTTAGCCTTTGTCCCCATTCTACATCTGCTGATGACAATCATAACACGGCCGACGTCAGTCACTTATCAGCTGACATCGGCAGTCCTACTGATGTTGGTTATATTTAACACTACATTCTCGACTCGAACACAGGAACCGTTATCCATTATCCATTATCCATTCAGTTTCCAATCCATTTCTCGATCAATTATCAGACCTTCCTTTGTATCAATCAGCAAACCTCTTCATTCGAATAATCAACCAATTCTTGCATCCAACCAATTTGAAATCAATCTCTCACATTCTCTCTCTGGTATAGGTATTCTACTTTAGTCATCTTACTAGAGGTCTGCTACATCGAACTTCTGCGACACAGTGACAACATCAATCATGTCTCTGACTTTTATCTTCAGTGCATAGCAAGTAAGCATTTGTTCTGTGTTTTTATTCTGATCTCTAGTTATTGTTTTTAATTGTTATCATTACCCAAATTTAGATTCAGACTATAGCCCCAACCTTACTTCCACCTGTATCACCTCTATCCACCCTCTGCAGAATATACAGTCTGTAACTTTGCCCATACCCCTTGCACATAAACCCCCAAACAACCCCTCTGACTCCTAAACCGGCTTCTCGAACCCTCAGACAAAAACATCTGACCTTTCTGCAAATCCTAAGACCGTGTCTAGACCCGACCAGACCCTGTCCAAAACTGTTGCCCTGACCGATGCCGATAATTACCCCTACCGATGTCAGCACTTTAACTAACATTGGCTCCCTTCCCTAACCAATGCCAGCACAGAGACCGACACCCGTGACTGTGCAGAGTAGTTTGTTGCATATCAGGTATGCATTCTACTTTTTGTCTTTTATTTGCTTTCATTCTATCTTTCATTATTTCTACTTCAGTCAAATATTTTGCTTTTTATTAGTGGGTTGATATCCCTTAAGGAAGTCTTTGTACTTCAGGGATCAAGCGTTTGCTTGACAGCCCACCGTCTCTTCGTCTAATATTTTTTTGTGTTTAAACTCTTTTTCTTCGCAGGTGTCATTCCTCCACAGCCAAAGAGGAGTACCTTCCAACATTTGATTTCGGTGCACACGACTATATTCGGGTATCTTCTAACCCTAGACCATCTCTTAGTTTCTCATTTCTATCATTTGAATGTGAAAGCAAAATTAGCGTAGAAACACTTTTTTTGAACTATCAACCTCTTGAGAGATAAAAGAGACTAGGTCATCTAATTTTGCCCTCACCTACCTCATCTTGTTTGTCTTCTCTGCAAACTCTGTAAGTAAGGAAACTCCCTGAGTATGCATTTTTTCAATATAATCATCTAGGACTTTCCCTTTCCAGTAAGTTTTATCTGCCTTTTAAATGATAGGGTCATCTATGGAGAAGGCCTCTAGTGTTGTCGCTTCAAGGGGAAGAGTGAACCTCCTTATTACTGCCGTTGGCTACTCTGTCTTGGCCTTGTAACAATCTTTCATTTCCTTTTCTTGATCAAATTTCTGGACCATGATGTCCATAGCAAACTGAAGATCTCTTTTCACACCTTTGTGAGTAACTTTGCCAAGTTCAACATGAGAGATAGAATAACTGCTCATTTTGAAACCCTCAAGGGTTGCATCTTGTGGAGGGTTGGTAATTTCCAAAAATTTCTGTCCTTTTTCCTTGACCAATTTCGAGAGGATCCTTGGCCTCTTAGGAGCCTTAGCTTTCACCGGCACTATTTTGCCAAAGTCAAAGTCATCTAGAGAGATGGCTAACTTCTTTCTTTTGGGTGTGAATGCTAACATCCAAGGTGGGAGAGAAGTACCTACTATAGCCATAATTCCCTCAGCTAGTGTTATTATGGTGACTTCTACACTGCTAGTAGTGACAGTGGTCACAGTTGAAGTAACAGGTGAAACTGTACTGGCCATAGATTCTGGCTCTTATGTGGAACCTTCTTCCAAATTGAAGGAAGGAGATGATAAACTAGGAATGGATCTAGAGGAGCGAGGAGTACCTCCAGAAGTGCCTTGAGGATCATCAAATATAACTCTAAAATGAGAGGTGGCTCTAGAAGAGGGGACAGTGATAGGAGAGAGAGAGGAGAAGGGGATGCCACAAGAGACTGAGGCAGAGAAGGAGAGACACTTTTGAGTGGTTGTGCCCCTTCTTAGGAAGGTAGAGGCTTAGTCTTTTGTTGTTTTAAAGGTTGATCATCTGTCTCCATCAATTGGGTTGCCTGTGCTTGACAGCTCTGTTCTTCAATTCCTTTAGCTACCACTTATGGCTCTTTAGTAGTCTTTGGCTTTTTGGAAACAAAGATGATTCTAAGCTTGTGAGGCCTAGAAGGGGAAGGAACATCACCTTTGTTCTTGGTCCTGTTCTCTACCTTCTTCTTCATCTCTGCTTGGTACTCAGCCTCTGATCTCGTGATAAATTCTTTCAATACAATCCCTTTGGCTGCTAACCAATCATTGGTGTTAGCCAATATTGGTTCAAATCTTTTCCTCATAGAAGTTAGTTCCTTCTAAGACCACTAAGTTGGAGGAAGAGGGGAGCCAGCAACCTTTTTAGCTAGGTATTTGCTATTAATAATGTTCCCATCATTGACCAGATTGGAGGGGATCTCTGCAAGCCCCAGATATTCAATTTTCTCTAGGGTCAGCCTACAATAGTCCATCTTTCTAATTTCTTCAGCCATCTTCAGGTCGATCTAGATGTCTTCGATCATGGGCTTATGGAATTGAGTCTTTTTCTTGATTTTGTCCTTGACTCCCCTGTAGTCAAATTTGTCTCTTCTCTTGAACTGTTTCAGGGTGACCATCTGCATCTCTATTTCCATGACTTTGGCTTTGGCTACTGTCACAATAGAGTACCTACCAATTTTTATTGGAAACCTAAAACTTGGCTTTTTGAGCTCCATTTTCCTAGTATGCATGACAACCAGTTGTCGGCAAAGTTCCATTAGAACCAACTTGTCAGAAGGGAACCTGGGGAGCATATAGGGGTAGCTTTGGAAAAATCCAACTTGAAGATAGAAGAAGGTGGGAAATTGGAGGAACATACACCCATAGTCATTGATGACTATCCAAGCTTCATTAGACACTCTCTTCTACTCAAGCTGAGGGTCAAAGAGGCATAAAAATATGGCAAAGAAAGCATCATTGACCCTTTTGAAATGGTAGGTTGAACCTTACAGAGTCAACTGGCAGTAATATGAGTAGACTGGGGTGGTCTTTCTATCCCCTTCAGTTGTCAAACTTGGGAAGGTTCGCATCAAAGTAGTTATGTACACAAGGTACGAGGTCATATAAAACTTAGAAGAAGTCTACACCTTAGCTATTTGTGAAGGGCGTTGTTGATTTGTTCAACCCAAAAGATGACCTGCTTACCCTAGAGGATGATCTTAATGAATGGGTACATCCATTCATGGAATTGTGAGGAAGATGGGAGGCCTCGCACTCTACTGAGAAGAGTGATTAAGTCACCAACTTCTTCAATGAAGTCACTCCTCAAGAAGTTTTACGGCCATCTAGATAGACTAGACCTGGGTGCCTTCAGCCACTTATTGTTCATGACTTTTTTTGCCCTCTTAGGGTCTTTATCATACTCCTTTTGGGCTTCTATGAAGTCGATCTTTGTTACTTCAGTAGCTAGAGGGCACATGAAGACTTTGTCAATGAATTCAGGATCCAACTGAATTAACACATTACCGCTGGCATCTGAGACTGACCTTGTCTCTTTGTTGTAGAAGCAGGCACATTGAAGGACAAATTTTGCAAGATGTACTACCACTAGGAAAGTGGAAACCAAGTGGATGTTGCTTTTAATGATCCTCTTTATTTCGGAGCTTGGGTTAGTCACCTTCGTTTGAGCCACGAACTCGGCCATATCTATGTGGCCAATTTTGGTGTCCAAGATGTCATCGACATTAGAGGTGACTAAAGTGATCGAGAAGATGCCTTGGTACTTGTACTTCATCATCTTTGTCTTTTTGGGAGATGTTTCCAGCATTGGAATTGGTCTTGATCAGATGGGTGTTGATGAATAAGAGTTTTTTGAAAGTACTGTAGCCATGATCACACAATTAGGGAAAGGGAGCGAGTTGGAGAATTTGCATATCAAGTGATCATGGTCAATGGAGGTCACTTAAAAAGTTTGGGTCAAAAATTGAGGTGGAAAAGGAGGAAGGAAGGAAAGAAAGGAAAAAGAAGAAAAATCCTCTAGAGTTAGAAATATCTAGAGGAGGATTGCATGGGTGGTGAAAATTGTCGCCACCGTAGGTTGAATTGACAGAGTGCAAGGGTGGAAAAATTCATTATCCATGTAGGATCAACCTGCATAGGTAGTGAATTTTGCTACCCTTGCAGGTTAGAAAAAGAAGGTAAGGGTGGTGTAAATTGCCACCCCTACAGTTTGGGGATGCATTGGTAGGGGCAGAAAATTTTGTCGTCCCTGCATATTGAGTATGCTTTGGCAGCAAAATTCATCGCCGATGCATGTCTAGCAAGGAGGGTGCATGGGTGGTGAAAATCACCACCCGTGCATGAATGAGTCAGTATGGGTGGCAAATTTTTCTGCCATGAAGGTGAAGAACGGGGGGGCTGAGAGGATAGGCAGTGAAAATTTCTGCCCTTGTGGGCTTTGGTGAGAAATCGTGGAGGTATGGGTGGTGAAATTTGTAACCCGTGATGGGTCTAAGAAGAAGACCATGGGCATGAGGTATGGAAGGAAGAAAAAGTAGAATAAAAACACTAAACAACTTTCAAAACTAAAAATGAAGGAAAGAAAGAGGAAAGAAAAGAAAATAAATGCTAAAAATAAGACCCACTTGGAAAGCCACGCGTGCCACAGGCTCAAATCAACAAAAATGTACTTCAAATCATTCATCAGATCATCTAAAAGTAGAAGGCAGGAGGGGAGGAGGAAGATTGAGAAGAAATGAGACCCAAAATAGATTATATGGGGTGAAAAATGCCCCCAACAACTTGCCGTGCGTGGCAATAAATGCCACACATGGAAACCAAGGCATGCATGGGCGACGAAATTTGCCGCCCTTAAATGTTTGGGTGCATGGGTGGCAAAATTTGCCACCCTTGCATAGTTGAAAATTAGGGGTGGCAAAAATTGCTGCCCTTGTAGGTAAGAATGCAAGGGCGGTAAAAATTGTTGCCCTTGCATGCAAGGGCAAAGTGCACTAGTGGCAAATTTTGCCGCTCGTGCACAAAAATAGAATAAATGAAACACTAACTCTAAAAGAGGTAGGTTTGGTCCCATGGACACATCGAGATTGTAATGACCTTCACTTTTTAGGGAAGACATGATTTACAAATTTTTGAAGGTGCAGTCGGACCAAGACAAGAATGAAAAGAACCCGTCTTGAAAACAAACTTAGAGAGACAAAAGATGAAACGGAGAAGTTTCATAGGGGGTTGTTCCCAAAAATGGGCTAAGCTAATTTTGGAAACAATAGCTGGCTCTTATTGGGGAACTTTTGTTAATTAAATTGATTAATGGGAGTAGAAACCAGTCTCTAAGTGCCTTCATCCAAGCCATTGGGCTATGGAGTCAAGCTAAAAATGAAAGAAAAATAGCCAATACGTAAAAACTATACATATATACAAATAGACTTATCCAAGCTTCAAGGATTGAATAGCTTTAGATGCTACCCACTGTGAGGTAATGCAAATGGCATTCCATCTTGGTACTCCAACAAGAAGCTAGCCTCACCATAGAGCTATCGAATGGTGAATGGGCCTCTCCATAGGGAGTTGAATTTATCGTGCATCCCTTTTTGTTCTTGACTCTTTTCCCACAACAAGACTTGATCTCTAACTTGGAATTCACAAACTTTAGATTTTTTATCAAATATTGCCTTCACCTGGTTCTGATGCTCCGTAATCTGATCCACTACCATGGCTCGATGCTCATTCAGCTCGTTCAGACACATGATCCTTTTGTCGACTAAGCTTTCAAAGGTTGAATCTTCGATTACTTTAGTTAACCTGAGTGCTGGTAGTTTCAAGGGTGATGGGGATTTCTACGTTTAATCCATATAGAAGATAGAAAGGCGACATACCTATAGCCCTTTTGGGTGTTATCCTATCTGCCCATAAAGCATCATATAATGTTTTGTGCCAGGTTCTCTGATTGTCGTCCAGGATTCTTATTACTCGATTATGCTTGGCCATTTCCTTGAGGAAAATAATCTGAAGTGTGGGATAAGGTAATTCCATAATAAAAACAAAATTGAGTAATTTCATGTGATGAAAAATAGGCCGCATTATCTGTTACAATCTTTAGTGGGACCCCAAACCTGGAGATGATATTTTCTTTGAGAATAGTGCACACCACTTCAGATGTAGCATGCTTGGTTGGGATGGCCTCCACCCACTTAGTAAAATAATCCATTACCGTGAGGACATAATCATGTCTGGCACTTGAAGATGGGTTGACTACACCAATGAAGTCAATACCCCACTACTAAAATGGTTCCTTGTTCACCACCGGCTTGAGAGGCAAAGCAGCTAGCTTAGGCTTCCCAATAAACTCTTGACACAATTCGCACCTACACACCCATCTGTAGGCATCCTGGAATAGTGTCGACCAATAATACCTTGCTCATAGAATTTTGTGCATTGTCATCGGTGCAAAAAAATGCCCTCCACAGGCCAGATTGTGGAATGACTCTAAGAGTTTTTCTTGTTGCGCCTTATCAACACAACGAACAAATGCCCCATCTAGGTTTCTTTTGTAAAGACCATTGTCCCATAGGACATAACCAACTGCTTTTAATTTAACATTCCATTTCTCTTTATAAGAAAGATGAGTGGGACACTCACCATATGTTAGAAAATGGGCAATGTTAGAATACCACTCATCAGTAGTTGCAACAAAGAGGACCGTAGACACGTCTTCGATCTCTACTTCATTTTTTTCTTTATCTAGAATGATGTTGGTGATCAACTGGCAAAGACCATTTCCCCATACGAGCTTGGTAGGTTTGATGTCCAAATCAAATTTTTGAGTCTTGGCAATCCAGCTACCTCTCTTCATACCAAACTCCTACTGAGTCAAGATGGATTTTACTGTTGTGTTTGGTATGAGAAATTTGGTGTGAGAGTTTAAGATATAAAACCTAAAATGCTTGATTGCTTTGACCACTGCATATGCATGCTTCTCCATAAGTGAATATTTTAGCTCGTGAACCTTGAGTGGACAACTCATGAAAGAGATAGGAGATTATATGCCTTCTTGATTTTGTTGGACTAAAATGGTTGATAGCATATGCTTGGAGGCATAACTATATATTTTAAAACTTTTAGTATAATCTAGACAAACCAAGATTGGTGTGCAAGAAATTGCTTCTTTGATTTCTTTGAACGCCGATTTACCCTCAGCAGTCCACCTAAATGTAGCATTGTCTTTCATCATGTTGACAATGTGACAGGTTTTCTCAGCAAACTTTAATACCTTCATAGGACACAATGTGTCTGAGAAGTTTCCCTTCAGTTACTCTGAAGACAAATTTATTTGGGTTTAAAGAAATACCATTCTAACGATAGCGTTCCAATATCCTTTGCAAATGGTGAACATGCTCAGAACAATGTTTTGAAAACACTGTCAGATCATCTAAGTATACTACAATGACTTTTACCATCTCATCTTTGAAAGCGAGATCCATCACCCTTTGAAATGTGGTGCCTGCATTTATCAGACCAAAAGACATTCTTCGATAAGCGAATGTGCCCCAAGGTGTGGTGAATGTTGTTTTATGCTGATCTACTTTTTTGACTTCGACTTGATTGTACCCCAAAAAATCATCCAGCATTGATAACATTTCTTAACCTGTTACCATCTGCAGAACTTGATATATGATAGGAAGAGGGTAGTTATCTTTTAAATAAAATTGGTTTAAGTTTTTGAAATCCCTACAGATTTGAATTTCACCATTCTTCTTCCTAATAGGCACTATATTGGAAATCTATGTTGAGTGATGGATTGGGAAAATTATCTGGGCGTCAAGCATTTTTTGTATCTCAGCTAAAATAGTACCTGAGATTTTTGGGTTATATTGCCTGGACTTTGCTTGTAAGGTACAGAGTTGGCCTTCAGAGGAATGTTGTGGCGAATGTCATTTGGCCTGAGTGATTTTAGATCATCATAGGAATAGGCCAATACATCTATATATTGATGAAGTAAACTAGCAAGCTTAAATCTCTCCTCAGGGGTGCAACATTTCCCAATGTTTACCATCTTAGGATCTTGCTTGGTTCCCAAGTTTATCTGATCAAAATCTTGAGAGGAGTTTGAATTCATTTGCTATTATTTAATAGACCTATCATGGTTATCAAACAACTTTTCTAGGGAAACCAGGGCTTTGGGAATCTTATGCCCTTTAAGTTGTAGGAAATCCTCACCTGCATTCATATTTGACTCAGGAGTTGCTTCACATTTTTAGAGTTCGCTACCTTCAAAATGCAATTGTTCAAAACTATCCTTTTGCTCTAAAAAGGTGATGATTTGATCATCATTGTTAAATACTTGCCAATGGCTAGCATTATTAGGTACACTTAGCCAAAAGACTAGTTTAATAGTGTACTTATCTCCCTTAAAGTCTGGGTGAGGGACTAAGAGAGTAGCAGAGACAGCTAATGCATCTGCCTAGTCACTGAATTCCCTTAGAATGGTGGAGATATTGAAAGAGTCAAAATTTTCAATCTGATCTCAAACTAAACTGCGATTATGGCGTAACCTTTCATTTTTTGTCTAATAAAGGTTCCTCGCCTAGTAGACTACCAACTCAGTGTCCCCTTTAGCATGGAGTAGCCTAATGCCTTTTTCTCTGGTAGCCTATAGTCCAAGCAACAGGGATTCATACTCAGTCGTGTTGTTGGTATTGTTAAACTAAAATTTGTAGGATAAAGGAATAATGTCTCCCTGAGGAGATACCAACACAACCCTGGCTCCCAAACTAGTAGAAGAGTAGCTACCATCAAATTCTAAGGTCCATACCTCATTAGACGTTGTTTTTTCTCTAAAAACTCCTTCGTTTGAGGAAAGAGGCTCTTCCGTGTGTTTATTTTGATTTGTCAATTTTCCCACTTTGTCAGCTGAACACAATCTCAAGTTATCACCTGTAAGAGTTTCATCAAATACCTCATGGATCCCATCTGTAGATGGGAAGTAGTTGCCCATGTCTGAGGACTCAAATAAAATTTGAGCTTCCAGTGCTGATGATCAAGTAACTACATACCTTGCTTCTTTTTCAGGAAGCAACCTCTTCATGACACCTTGAATTGGGATTCTTACTTCTAACAAGTCCATACTTAGCTCACCTCCAACGTCTTTGTAGAAATTCTATTTGAGTAAGATGTCGTAAGACATTGGAACATCAGCCACTAAAACCATCATCTTTATCCACTTTTTTGTAAATGCCGTGAAAGCATATTGAGCATCTTTTATATGACCAAGGAGGGGAAATTGCTTATTTTCCATAGAAAAACACCTCCCAAAAATTTTGGTTAGAGTTAGGCTAAGAGAATCCGCCACCTTCACGGGCATGACATTATTTGAGGCTCTAGAATCTATAATATAATTACTCAATTTATAACCATTTATAATTAGGGAAATATAGAAAGGTTCTATTTTCCCAAGAGCAATAGGGGGAGTCACAATAAGATTGTTTTGGGCTGGTTTATCTTTAGGAGGATCATGAACAGCCTTCAAAGAATCTTGTCTTATGGGGACGGTTTTGTTTTTTACATATTCTGCTAACCTATCAAATTATTCTGGGTTAGCCCTCAAATATTCAACCTCTGTCATTTGAATTTTAGTCTTTCTAGCATGATCAATTATATCAAATAATTGAAAAGCACTTGAAATAGAGGAAGAGAGTCCATCATCTAGAACTTTAGGATGGCACTAGTCTGATCAGTAGAAGTGGAAGGTATCAGGTGGTTGGAGGTACTTACTTTTTTATGAATTACTTGATCTTTTGATTACAGAGGAAATGGAGTCCCATGTTTAGTGATAGAAACCACTGGCTGGGGTTATTCCTCTGCCTTTCCTTTGTCAGTCTGTGAGGCTGACTAATTTTGAGATCTGGTGAAAATAGCATAGGATCCATCCAAACCCTCCCCTTTACTTCTTACTTCATCCTGGTAATCTAGGAAATTGATATTGGAGTCACTAGCTAATTATTCTTCCTACTCATCAAAGAGATTAGCATCTTCTTGTTGGTCCAACTGAGGTTGGAACGAATAGTCATGTTCAGCCTCTAGGTAATTGACCATTGAATTGGCAGGTGCTACTTCAATGGCCAATTTCCCTGGAGGGGGAGGCAGGCGATTTGGTTGCCCTTGGTTTCGAGTAGTATTACCTTGATACTAATGATTCTCCTAGGCATATCCTGATAGGTAGGAGCAGACGTACCTTGGGATATTTGCCTCTTCAAAGCTATTAGTTCATTTGTCAATTTCTGCACCATAGGATCTGTAGTGCCTGAAGAAGAACTTTTAGCAGATGAAGAGAATTTATTTTTACTAGGGTCTTTTCTGATCTTACCTGCCAGGATAAGATCATCTTCAATCTCAGTAGCCAAATTTTGAGCCAGGGCTAGATTCATAGGGCCAGTTCACCTCAATAAAAAACTTACTTCAGGAAGCTGTGAGTTGATAAAAAAGCACTTGAGATTTTTCAGCGTGGGCTGAGCCACAGTTGGAATCCAGTTTCTCAACTTATTGAATTTAGCTATGAAATCCCTCATGGGTTCTTGGGATTCTTTTTTCATCTTTGTTATCTAAGCTAACAAAGCATGTGCATCTTCAGCAGGTTTAAACCTAGCTTTGAATTTGGATTTGAGCGTATCCCAGTTAGTTATTGACCTGGTCTGTAGTTGATAGAACCAATCTGTGGTAGCTCCTTGTAGGGTTTCCATGAAAAGTCTCACTACTACATCTTCAAATTTGACACCAATTATGCCACATGTTATGGAGAAAGATGCAATATGCTCATCGGGATGAACCTTTCTATCACCACAAAACTTAGAAAAATTTTTCCTAAAACTATGAGGTAGTTCATGCAAAGGTGCAGTTAAATTAAGAGGACCAAAAGAATTGCCCCACAGACCTTGAGCCATTATGATAGGATGATTAAATGGTGAGATAACAAACCTTGGTGGGTTATTTATAGGTAGGGCACTATTAACAGTAAGAAAAGAAGCTCTACCTTGCATTGGTGACCTGATAAGGTCAGGAGGAAGACTCTTAGATCGTTGTAGGAAAGGTGGTGAAGGAAATAGATCAAAATTGCTCTGTTGTGCCAATTCAAATACGGGGTCAAAAACACCCTTAGCTCTCTGGCTTCTAGTGTAGCATGGAGTTTCCAGATTTTTAAATGAAAAAGGGACCGAAACTGCTTCAAGTTGAAGCTTGAGGCTTCAAAATGCACGTTCGTAATCCCCAGTGGAGTCACCAAAAAACTATTGGGTGAATATTTTGTCGTCAACTAACTGATGACAAAATGGGTATATCAACCATAGCATAGGGAGATTTACATCATGAAAAGTGTGGGTTTACCAGATCTAGATGAGGTAAATCTCTCCTCTCATCAAGTGGAGGTTCCCTATAAATATTTATGCGCTAGATATATATATAATTAAGCAAAAAATAACACATGGGTTGGTATAACAGCATCTACCTCTCTTTCTCAGAGGTAATGTATAAAGAACAAAAGAGGAAAATCTTGGTCTTTAGCTAACAACATTCCTCTTCTATCAAGAATGGTATCAAACGTGAAGCAAAAAATCACCTGAAGTAACAAAGTTTGTAAGAACACTCACGTAAGCACAAAATATTTCGTGGCCTCCTTCACTGATTCGGAACAAGCGTAACCGTAGAATGAAATGAAGCACAAAGTCTTCACCTAAAACTACAAAAGATAACTAAATCACAAAGATAAAAATAGCTCAAAGTCTATTTTCCACCTTTTAGAAATGCCCTCAGATAATATTAACACACCCGCTTTGCTTATTGAATCAGATAAACAAGAGATTATCAGGAAAGAGAACATAAGAAACTGTTTCCTAGACAACACAGATAACTTCAACACAAAGTCTGAAATAAACTTGCTTCTCATTCATTCAACAAAATATGATTTACAAGTTTGAGCACACAGTCTCAAAAAGTGTTTCAATTTTGGCAGAGTTTTTGCTCTCTATTATCCAAGATCCATTTACAAAAGAGGTCTCCACTATATATAGAGAGAAACTCTCAAAATTTAGAAAATATTAAAATACAAAAATATCTTAGTCAAAGATGACTCATCTTTGACTTTTGAGATATTTTTCCAAACTTTTTACATGTAATTACATATTACAAAATTGCATGCACTTTTTACAAAACAAAAGTGCATAAGGAAAGAAGAAGAGAGAAAGGAAAATAGCTTTAGTTCTTGCTGCCAGACTTCTTCAAATGAGCATCATACATAGCAATGAATGACTGAATTCCTATACTATCTAGCGCAACCGTGTTCTTGGAGATGATTCTAGCTATGATTAAATCATCCTTCAATGCTGTGATGGACTTAGCATGACTAGCTAATCTATATTTTAGATTATCCAGAGTCAGCTGAGTGTCCAGGATATTGTCTACAGAGGTCATTGAGAAGGCTTTTTCATCAAAATCTCTTTGAATCATTCCCTTAAAACTTTGGATCATTTCTTCAGCGGCGAGAAATTGGTTATCTCTAGAAATGAGGTTGTAAGGCAGTTCTTCTAGTTTATTGAGTAGGCCTGTGTCACTCTTCTCACTAGCATCCCTGGAGGCTTTGAGATCCTCAATTAAATCCTTGAGTACCTGGATCCTGAAGATCAATGACTCCTTGATTTCAACATAAGAGTCTTTATTGGAGATGACATCGATAGATATCAAGGTACTCTTCTTTAGATCCTTCATCTCCCTCCATTTTCTAAGATCTTTTTTTAAACTATCAACCTCCTGAGAGATAAGAGAGACCAGGTCATCTAATTCTGCCCTCACCTTCCTCATTTTTCTTGTCTTCTTTGAAACCTCTGTAAGCAATGAAACTCCTTGAGTATGCATTTTTTCAATATAATCCTCTAGGACTTTCCCCTTTAAGTAAGTTTTCTCTACCTTTTGAATGATAGGGTCATCTACGGAGAAGGCCTCTGGAGTTGCCGCTTTAGGGGGAAGAGTGAACCTCCTTATTACTACCGTCAACTACTCTGTCTTGGCCTTGTAATAATCTTTCATTTCCTTTTCTCGATCAAATTTTTGGACCATGATATCCATAGCAGATTGAAGATCACTTTTCGCACCTTTGTGAGTAACTTTTCCAAGTTCAACATGAGAGATGGAATAACTACTCATTTCAAAACCCTCAAGGGTTGCATCTTGTGGAGGCTTGGCAATTTCCAAAAATTTCTATCCTTTTTCCTTGACCAATTTTAAGAGGATCCTTGGCCTCTTAGGAGCCTTAGCTTTCACCGGCACTATTTTGCCAAAGTCAAAGTCATCTGGAGAGATGGCTAACTTCTTTCTTTTAGGTGTGAATGATAACATCCAAGGTGGGAGAGAAGTACCTACTGTAGCCATAGTTCCCTTAGCTGATGTTACTGCGATAGCTTCTACACTACTAGTGGTGACAGTGGTCATAGTTAGAGTAACAGGCAAAACTATATCGGCCATATATTTTGGCTCTTATGTAGAACTTTCTTCCAGATTGAAGGAAGGAGATGATAAACTAGGAATGGATCTAGAGGAGCGAAGGAGTACCTCTAGAAGTGCCCTAAGGATCGCCAAATATAACTCTAAAAGGAGAGGCAGCTCCATAAG
The DNA here is from genome assembly GCA_037957365.1 of Torreya grandis. Classification (NCBI taxonomy): domain Eukaryota; kingdom Viridiplantae; phylum Streptophyta; class Pinopsida; order Cupressales; family Taxaceae; genus Torreya; species Torreya grandis. The sequence continues at coordinate 1,263,578 of JARHVA010004092.1, read as the reverse complement.
AGGGGACACTGATAGGAGAGAGAGGAGAAGGGGATGCCATAGGAGATTGAGGTGGAGAAGGAGAGACACTTTTGAGTGATTATTCCCCTTCTTGGGAAGGTAGAGGCTCAGTATTTTGCTATTCTAAAGGCTAATCATCTGTCTCCATCGATTAGGTTACCTATGCCTGAGAGCTTTATTCTTCAATTCCTTTAGCTACCGCTTCTGGCTCTTCAATAGTCTTTGGATTTTTGGAAACAAATATGATTCTAGGCTTGTGAGGCCTAGAAGTGGAAGGAACATCACCTTTGTTCTTGGTCCTATTCTCTACCTTTTTCTTCATCTCTGCCTGGTACTCAGCCTCTGATCCCATGATAAATTCCTTCAGTATGATCCCTTTGGCTACTAACCAATCATTGGTGTTAGCCAATATTGGTTCAAATTTTTTTCTCAGAGAAGTTAGTTCCTTCTGAGACCACTGAGTTGGAAGAAGAGGGGAGCCAACAATCTTTTCAACAAGGTATCTTCTATCAATAATGTTCCTATCATCGACTAGATTAGAGGGGATCTCTACAAGCCCTATATATTCAATTTGCTCTAGGGTCAGCCTATAATAGTCTATCTTTTTTATTTCTTTAGCCATCCTCAGGTTGATCCAGATGTCTTCGATCATGGGCTCATGGAATTGAGTCTTTCACCTGATTTTGTCCTTGACTCCCCTATAGTCAAATTTGTCTCTTCTCTTGAACTATTTCAGGGTGACCATCTGCATCTCTATTTTCATGACTTTGGCTTTGGCTACTATCGCAATAGAGTACCTACCAATTTTTATTGAAAACTTGAAACCTAGCTTTTTGAGCTCCATTTGCCTAGTATGCATGACAACCAGTTGTCAGCGAAGTTCCATTAGAACCAACTTGTCAGAAGGGAACCTGGGGAGCATATAAGGGTAGCCTTGGAAAAAGCCAACTCGAAGATAGTAGAAGGTGGGAAATTGGAGGAACATACACCTGTAGTCATTGACGACTGTCCAAGCTTCATCAGACACTCTCTTCTGCTCAAGCTGAGGGTTGAAGAGGCATAAAAATATGGCAAAAAAAGTGTCATTGACCCTTTTGAAATGGTGGGTTGATCCTTGTAGAGTCAGCTGGGGGTAATATGAGTAGACCAGGGTGGTCTTTCTATCCCCTTCAGTTGTCAAACTTGGGAAGGTTTGCATTGAAGTAGCTATCTATATAAGGTACGAGGTCATATAAAACTTAGAAGAAGTTTTCACCTTGGTTAGCTATTTTTGAAGGGAGTTGCTAATTTGTTCACCCCAGAAGATGACCTACTACTACCCTAAAGGATGATCTTAATGAATGGGTACATCCATTCATGGAACTATGAGGAAGATGGGAGGCCTCGCACTCTGCTGAGAAGAGTGATTAAGTCACCAACTTTTTTAATGAAGTCACTCCTCAAGAAGTTTCATGGCCATCTGGATAGACTGGACCTAGGTGCCTTCAGCCACCTATTGTTCTTGACTTTCTTTACCCTCTTAGGGTCTTTGTCGTACTCCTTCTGGGCTTCTACCAGGTTGATCTTTTTTACTTCAGTAGCTGGAGGGCACATGAAGACTTTGTTGATGAATTCGAGATCTAGCCAAATTAACACATTAGTGTTGGCATCTGAGACTGACTTTGTCTCTTTGTTTTAGAAGCAGGCACATTGGAGGATGAATTTTGCATGATGTGCTGCCACTAGGAAAGTGGCAACCAAGTGGATGTTACTTTCAATTATCCTCTTTATTCCAAAGCTTGGGTTTTTCACCTTCATTCGAGCCACAAACTCAGCCATATCTATGTGGCCAATTTTGGTGTCCCAGATGTCGTCGACATTGGAGGTGACTGAAGTGATTGGGAAGATGCTCTAGTACTTGTACTTCATCATCTTTGCCTATTTGGGAGACATTTCTAACATTGGAACTGGTCTCGATCAGATGGGTGTTGATGAATAAGAGTTTTCTAAAAGTATTATAGCCATGATCACACAATTAGGGAAAGGGAGTGAGTTGGAGAATTTGCATATCAAGTGAGCATGGTCAACGGAGGTCACTTAAAAATGCTGGGTCAGAAACTGAGGTGGAAAAGGAGGAAGGAAAGAAAGGAAAAAGAAGAAAAATCCTCTAGAGTTAGAAAAATTTGGAGGAGGACTACATGGGTGGCAAAAATTGCCGCCATCGCAAGTTGAATTGACAGAGTGCAAGGGTAGTGAAATTTGCCACCCATGCAGGATCGGCCTGCATAGGTAGTGAATTTTGCCACCCTTATAAGTTGGAAAAAGAAGGTAGGGGTGGTGAAAATTGCCACCCTTACAGTTTGGGGATGCATTGGTAGGGGCGGTGAATTTCACTGCCCCTACATATTGGGTATGCTTCGGCAGCAAAATTTGCCAACGATGCATGTCTAGCAAGGAGGGTGTGCAGGCGGTGAAAATCACTACCCATGTATGAATGAGTCAGTACGGGCAAAAAAATTTACCACCCATGAAGGTGAAGAATAGGGGGGCCATAACGCATGGACGGCAAAAATTGTCGCCCTTGTGAGCTTTGGTGAGAAACTGTGGAGATACGGGCAGTGAAATTTGTTGCCCGTGACGGGTCTAAGAAGAAGACCATGGGCATGAGGGATAGAAGGAAGAAAAAGTAGAATAAAAACACTAAACAACTTCCAAAACTAAAAACAAAGGAAAGAAAGAGGAAAGAAAAATAAATAAATGCTAAAAATAAGACCCACTTGGAAAGCCGCGTGCGCCACAGGCTCAAATCCATAAAAATGTACTTTAAATCATTCATCGAATCATCCAGATGTAGAAAGTAGGAGGGGAGGAGGAAGAATGAGAAGAAATGAGGCCCAAATCAGATTATATGGGGTGAAAAATGCCTCCAACAACCCACCGCATGTGGTAATAAATGCTGCACATGGAAACTGAGGCATGCATGGGTGGCAAAATTCACCACCCTTGAATGTCTGGGTGCATGGGTGGTGAAATTTGCTGCCCTTACATAGTCGAAAAGTAGGGGCAGCAAAAATTGTCGCCCTTGCAAGTAAGAATGCAGGGGTGGCAAAAATTGCTGCCCTTGCATGCAAGGGCAAAGTGCACTAGCAAAAAATTTTGCCGCTCGTGCACAAAAATAGAAGAAACAAAACACTAACTCTAAAAGAGGCAGGTTTGGTCCCATAGACACATCGAGACCGTAACGACCTTCACTTTTTAGGGAAGACGTGATTTACGAATTTTGAAAGGTGCAGTCGGACCAAGACGAGAATGAAAAGAATCCGTCTTGAAAACAAACTTAGAGAGATGAAAGATGAAACAGACAAGTTTCGTAGGGGGTTGTTCCCAAAAATGGGCTAATATTATTTTGGAAACAACATTATGGTAGTCATAATTTTTATCCATCCTCTAGACACTTATATTTACCATTTGCAGTAATTTATTAGTCTTCTAGACCTCGACTCTTCACATCTAGTAATCACTATTTATCTTACATCTCAATTGAGATTTCATAGAGCCATATGAATTTGAAGAGATTGATTCTCTATATAATCATTTTATCCTACATGTATGCATATATGTAATTCTATTTTTATGTCACTCATTCCATTTAAAAATATACCTATCATCATTTAGACACGTAGTCTCATCTTATCCATCCAAAATCTAATTGAATTTGCTCTATCAATCTCCTCTATAGTCTTTTCAATTCAACTTTCAATTATATAAATTGATCATTTATTTGAGGTCTTGATATTATGAAACTTGGAATCATCACATTCAATCTATGTACTATTGTCATCCCATATGGTTAATGCACTTTTGCCGCTTAGTAGCCTTGCATTCGATCTGGGCTCCTTGACCTTTGACACAATGCACAATGTTGTATCTTATCTACTTGACTCAACACATTTCATTGATCTTATATTTATTTAATTTCATTTCTCCACTTTAAATCTTGTCATTCTATCAATATCTTTTGACTCATTGACTCTCACTCACACCATTGATTTGATTTTACATGATCAAATGCACACTATCGGATCTATCTAGTCTGTTGGCATCACCTTCACCCATGCACCATTAGATCTGATCTAAACACCTAAGATATTTACACTTTTCAACCCTATGTTAAACTTTATGATCATTTGAATTCAAATGGTCATTTCATGAGGCCTAAAGTTTACATCTCCATGCATGTGTATCTTTACTAGTCCAACTTTAAATGCTTATATCTTGAGATAACAAGCTCATCAAGACATGAAATTTGTAGAGGATGATATTGGAACCAAAATAATCATGTCCATGTAGTATTTTTGGATTGAAATTTTTTTTAATCACACCTATAAAATTCATAAGCAAATGGATCTATTCATTCTTTTGAGATATGCCATGACAGTCTGACCCCCTAGATGACTCCAAATGACACAAGACTAAATTAGATTATGATCAAGGTTAAAATGGAATTAATTGACATAAAATAGACCAAAACACACCCTATGACACTATGTTTTATCCCCATATCAAGTCTTTACAATAGGGCATTGACCCATTTTAACTTGTGTTCAAAATGGTCAACATTCTTGGTGATTTCCCAAGAGTGGTATGCTTGTTATGCCAAGAATAGTTTCCTAATACTATCCATTTGTATATGGATTCAATTGTACATATGTTTGACACACAAATTTCCTTTGAAAACACACAAATCAAAAGTGAAAGGCAAGATAAACTAAAAAAACACATGTGTTCAACTAGAACACTTAGTGAACAAAACACATACCTAATATACTATTTACAAAGCTAACCTTTTCTCCTCAATAAAAAGTTTTCAAATTTAGACCATTCATAGGGATAGACAAATCTTCTCCTTCATATTTACTAATTATAAATAATTGTTTTTCTTGCACTGAATGATGACATATGGTTCACTCCATAGGGTGTCAAATTTGGTATGTCTCCTTGGTTTTTATCTATCTTCATCCCACTTCAATACTATGTCACCTTATTAAAATGATCTTGGACTTGCCTTATTATCAAAATACTTCTTAATTAACATTTAGTTATGCTCCATAGCTTGATGAGCCTTATCTCTAGTATTTTATAGCTCCATTAATTTTGTCAATCTCACCTCTATTGGAGTGTTTTCAAGCAACTCTAATTGATATGCCAACTCTAATGTAAGTATATCTTGAGATATAGACAACCTAGACTCTCTTCCATAGACAAGAACAAAAGGAGAATTCCCCATTGACCTCTTGGGAGTTATCCTATCAGCCCATAAGGTTATATTCAATTTGGTATGCCAAGCTCTCTAGTTATGATCCAAGGTTCTCTTGATGATTTTGATCAGATTATTTGTAGTAGATTCAGCCAACCCATTATCGAGAGGGTAATAGTTATATGAAGTACTCAATAATATTCCATTACTATTTTCCCAATAAACTATCTTAACACCTATAAAAGTAAGAGAATTATCTAAAATAATATTAGGAGTGTCAAAACTTGTTATGATTCTCTTATATAAATCTAAGATAGCATTCTAATTAGCTTCCTTAAATTATACTACTTCAACCCACCTTGTAAAATAATCTATTATTTTGAGTATCCATTTATGACCAGTACTTGATGGAGGGTTTATCATGCCAATGAAATCAAGACCCCATTTCATGAAAGGTTGATACACTTAGATAAGTTTCAAAGGAAGAGATGTAGGCTCATGTTTTCCCACAAATAAATAACATTGTACACACCTTCTCACCTAAGCATGGTAGTCTTTGAAAAGTCTAGGTCAATAATATACTTCCCTCATGATCTTAGAAACTATGGTTATCAAGGAGAAATGACCTCCTATTGTTTCATCATGGAATTCATCAAGTAACAATCCAAATTGATCATTGTCAATGCACCTCAAAAACACACCATTAGTATCTCTTCTAAAAATCACAACATCTACAAGGAAAGAGGGAATAAATTTCAATATAAAATATCTCCTTTGATATCTACTCATAGCATTAGGATATTCACGACACTGAATAAATTTGATCACATCTTATGTCCAAATCTATAAATTCAAGTAACTAGCTGGTTGGGAGCAATCATGATTGATTAAAACCTTCTATTTTGACTCATGAAGATCTGAATCTAGATTTTCATAAAGTCCTTTACCTCTTATCAACTTTTTTACTTTTATATCAAAATCATATTCCATTACCTTAGTGATTCACATTTCCCTCTTCTCACTAAGGTATTTGATAAAAAATATTTGATTAAAAAAAACTCCTTGGTACTAGGATGAGAGATCATAACACAAATTTTATTATTTAAGACTTTCTTTAGTCATCTTTCAATAACAAGGACTTTCTTCTCAACAAAGGTGTACTTGACTTCATAATCATCCAAACCTTGACTACAAAATGTAATTGGTTGCTCTACACCCTCATCATTACTTTGAATTAGTATAGATGAGATAGTATTAAGGTTATCAAATGAATACAACATGAAGTCTTTAGAAATTAGGATTCAAAAGAGTAAGATCTTGTGCAATTTCTTTCTGAATGGCTTAAAAACTATTCTTACCTTCCTTAGTCTAGGAAAAGACCTGATTATTTTTTAGCATGGATATGATAGGTTTTACCAAAGATGAAAAACTAGGTATGAATCTCCTTAAAAAATTTATCTTACCTAAGAAAATTTGGGGACCTTTCTTATTTAAGGGCAATGATAGGCCTAAAATAGTCTCTATCTTTGTAGGATAAATAACCAAACCATATTTGGAAAAAATATGTCCTAAGAGATTACCTTTATGGATAAAAAAGATTCATTTTTATTATTTAAGAGATACTACATACTACTTATCTATTTCAAACCATTATCTTAAGTGTTTCATATGTTCATTATCATCCTTAGAAATCAATGTTATATCATCTAGATAAGCCAACAACATCTCATTGATCAAACCTTTTAAGGCCATATCCATTAATCTTTAAAAAGTAGCACTAACATTTGGAAAACCAAATGGCATATTTCTATAAGAAAAAATTCCCCATTTAGTTGTGAATGTTTTCTTAAACTAATCATCTCCATTCATAATAATCTGATTATAACATGAATATTCATCTAAGAGAGAAAAATGTTGAGATCTTGAAATAACTTGAAAATCATACTCTATTAAAGGTAGAGGATAGTTATCTTTAAGTGACACCCTATTAAGATATTTTAAGTCAATGAAAATTATTATCTCCCCAGTCTTATCTACCCATGTTGAATGCTTGATAGGAATGATTATTTAAGATTCAAAGAGTTTAGTGAGCTCTAACCTCATGATTTATTCAATCTTGGGATTTATGGGTCTTTTTCTCTATCTAAATGGTTTAGCTCCAGGTTTCAATTCAATATTATGGTGTGCTAAGATAGGATAAAATCCATTGAGGTCCTTATATTCCCAACCAAATATATCATGAAAATATTTACACAATTCAATAAATGCTTGCATCTCTAATGTATAACATAACTTGCCTATTTTGAGAATTTTATCTTTGTAGATAAATACTCTTTCATAGTTCTCCTCTTTTGCATACATACTCACTTTTTCCTTCTTATTTTGATCATGTTCATTGAAGATAATTTCCAAGGTCACTAGACTCTTAGGTATATTATTTGTCCTTAGCTACACAATATGATCATCAAATTATTCTTGGAATCTCCTTTGATTCCTTGAAGAAAACTCAACCTCATTTTGTAAGAAGTATGCAATGTGTTTATCACTATCAAACACTTTCCAAGACACTTCATTATTAGGTACACAAGGTTTGATAATGATCTTAATATGATGTTATTCCCTCTTCTTTATAGTAGTTAGAGTATTAAATTGAGCTCCTATGGCATTTAGTCTATTAGCATGATTATTATGCTCCCTTGAGAATGATTTTCTGTTGAATAAATTGAATTCTCCAATCAAATAGTATACACTATGATTATATGACTTAATAAAATGGTTCTTGGTAGTACCCACATTCCTAACCTAGTGAACAACCAATTCACTATCTCTATATACTTGCAAGTTCTTGATTCCCTTTCTCCTTGCCCATTAAAGGTCATGTATTAAACCTTCATACTCAACCAAATTACAAGTAAAACTGAAATTAAATATATATGAAGCATATTATTGTTATTTATATGGGGATACCAACATAACACTAGCTCCTACACCAACTCTACTTCTTGAACAATCAAAAAACATCTTCCATACCTCATCATCTTCAGCTTCTTCTTTGGCAAGTAGAGGTGTTGGAATTCCTTCTTCATGTATATAATATATTCCTAGATAAATTTCCTCAAAAAATGCATAAGGATCATGCTCATAAGTATTGGTACCATATTCATCAAGAAATAAATTAGAAATGCCTTCAAGATTGGAAGAAGTGCCATCATCTACAATATAATCTTTATCTTCATGCACAACACAATTCAAATTATAACTTGTATCAACGTAGGGTTCAACATGAAACCTTGAAAGATGCTAAGTTATTATGGTCACCTTGGTTCCATATATTGTTTTAAAATATAATAAATACCAATCAGCTAAGAGATAGCCAACTATCTTGGTTGTAAAGTCCCTTGATAGGTAGATTACAAAGTGAGTTGGGAGGTCAACAACAACTATATCTTAAAGGATAAGAAAACTAGGACAAGAAAAAAAATAAAAATTTCAAGTTTTTTATTAGTCATATCATCTTGGTAGGTGCACTATCTATATGGATAACTGCTTTTCTAAAAGGCTCATACTTTATTCCCAATTTATCCACTACCACTTTGGGCATGACTAAAGTATAAGATCCACTATCAACTATATAGTTATGGACTAGTTTGTCACCCAATATAAGAGTGAGATAAAATGGTGAGGGTTTCTCATCCCTTGTGGATTGTTCAAAAATACTTTTTGGATCATTTTTAAAGGAAACATGTCCATGACATTGATTTTAAGGAGGGACATTATTAGGGATAGTAGATAACTATTTTTGTAGGAGCTCCTTTTAACCAAGCATATGAAGAACATCCCAAAGGGAAATGGATGTTTTATTACTCTTAAATGAATATAAAATGTTTAAATAATACATACCTACTTTATCTTATAGTCTTGGAAGTAAAGAAGTGCTTAGAACCTAAGGTTTTGGAGTGACTTGAATAGTCTTTCTAATGTTCTGATTTGAAAGATGTGCATAGTTATTTATGGTTACCACACTTTTATCCATACATTATTGCTTTGTATGAGGATTGAATGAGATTTTATGAATTTTAATATCACCATGTAAATCCTTTCTCTTGTATCTAGTGTTGTCTATAACAGAGGTTTCTTGATTGAGCACAAAAGTATCCTCAACAAGGAAGTTGGTGGAAATTTCTCTTTGAGGCTATCCACCTTCACTTGTCTACATTATTAATTCCTTAGATAATAAGAGGGGAATAACTCCTCCTTAAGAAATAAGAGATTTCTCTCCACCTTCACCATCATCCATGAATTGGCCTTGTTGTTTATTTCCACCTTGCACCAAGTTGATGTGAACTGGTACCATCTCTCTTGCATTGGTAATGAAGTTGGGGTTATGCATATTAGTAATCCTATTGAATTTAGGTTACCCTTAACCTCTTCTTCTCTAGAAAAATATATTGGTTCTCCAAAGGGTATAATAGTTTGAGGATTTTTAACTTTTAGGGGAAGTTTAGGCTGAATAGGTGGATTAATTAGGTTGAGCACTCTACTAGAGAATCACCAAGTGAGAACCATCAATTATGAAAGCAATTTAATAATAGGATAATGGTGCTAAACTATATTTTATCTTGATGGAGTCACCAAATATTGAGTATCACACCTATTTATAGCCAATGTTATCAAGATCAACATTCACCTTGATAAAATGTCTTGAAGATAATGTGTCCCACCATTCATGAAATAAATATTGTCACTAAATATTACACCCTAAAAGAGGGTGTTTAAGCCTGTTCCAAATTTGAGAAACATGGGAGCTCTTCTAGGTATGTGGGTGTACCTATTTTGGAAGTGATCCTCTAGATTTAAGGGCTAGCTCCTTGAGTATATCTTAAATTACTTTTACCTATGCTAATTATTTTCTTGTGAGGGAAAAGGGATTGAATTTGCATGAAATAAACCTATTCTAAAAGGGTGATACACTAATATGACTTCCACATGACCATCTTACTTATTTAAAAATAAACAATGCTTACAACACCAGCCTAAGAGTCCTAGAATACACTAGCATTAATGTTTCAATATGAAGGTGAGATACTTGAAGACTATCCAAGCTAAGAGAAACCATAGATAAATTGTAGATACTAAGGCTCAATATACATTTATGATATATTAATACACCTAAATATAATTTATAAGACCTGCTAGGTGGAAATCACTTGCATTAAACATGGAAGGACTATGAGAAAGCAAGGATAAATCGATATCACTTAGATATTCACTATGCATCTCTTCACACACTTTAACAAGATGAGATATGAACTCAAAATAGATTACATTTATTATTATAAGGTAATGTACAATGTCAAAATGAGCAGTGATTTACCATACATGATATGGTATATTAGATTACAAAGGCCAAAATGGTAACTACTTATAGAATTTTAGAGAGATGAGAAAATAATGAATTTTAAAGGTCACTAGAACACATGTCTAATTGATAATAAGAGTTACACATGAAGGAGTATGATTTTATAAATATAACATATAAGGTATAATTGGAAAAATGGATTTCAAAACATAAAACTCCTAAAATGTGGCATCTAACTCCTTTTACTATGCATAAGAAATTATCTTTTATCATGGATCATCTCTCGAGAATTTAAAAGTAAGTTGGAGAGAGTTGACACATATGGACTATCTAAAGGAGGTTGAAACATGATATGAAAATCATAATATGTTCTTATAAATGGTAGCTATCCTCTAGACACTTGTATTTACCATCTATAGTCATTCATTTGTCTTTTATACCTTGACTCTTTGCATCGAGTAATCAATATTTATCTTACATCTCGATTGAGCTTTCATGGAGGTATATGAATTTTAATAACTTGCTTAACTATAGATTATTTTGGTCCTACATATATGACTATATGACATTACCTTTCCATATCACTCATTCCATTTTAAAATATACCTGTCATCATTTTGACACATAGTCTCATCTTGTCCATCTAGGATCTAGTCAAATTTGCTCTATCAATCTCCTCTAGAGTCTTTTTGATTTAAATTTGAAAATTTATCATTGATCTAAGGTCTTGAGATTATGACACTTGGTAGTGTTTTGTTTAATATATATACGGTTGTTAACCCATCTGGTTAATGTGCTTATGCCACTTGGAAATAACACATTTGATCTAGGTTCCTTGATCTTTAACTCAACATGTATCATTAGATCTTATCTACATGAATTCATGCATGTCATTAATCTTAGCATTATTTAATTTATTTTCACCACTTGGCACATTGACATTCGATCAAGATATTTTGACTCTTTGACTCTTACACACACTATTGATCTAGTTTTACATGATCAAACATGCACCATTAGATCTATCGGGCTCACTAACATCACCTTCACCCACGTGTCATTATATATAATCTAAACACCCATGATCTTGATACTTTTTGAACCCATGTTAAAACTCAAGAGTATTTTAATCCAAATAGTCATTTCATGAGGCCTAGACTTGATGTCCTTGCATATGTCTATCTCTACTAGTCCAACTTCAAATGCTTATATCTTGAGATATCAAGCTCATCAAGAAAAAAAAATTAGCATAGGATTATTTTAGAACCAAAATCATCATTTCCATGTATTATTTTTCACCTAAAACGTTTTCTAAGCACACTTTTAAAATACATAAGCAAACTGATATGTTTATTCTTGTGTGACATGCCATGATGGTCTAATCCCCTAGATTAATCGAAATGACATAAGACTAACCTAGATCATTACCAAGGTTAAAATGGAATTAAATTACATAAAATATACTAAAACACACCTTATGACACTATTTTTTATCCCCATATCAAGTCTTGACTATAGGGGTTAACCCATTTTAACTTGTGGTCAAAATGGTCGACAATAGGTAGAGTTGACTAAGTTAAATTTTATAAGTTGATGTAGGTTGAACCTTGATAATTATATCTTATGAACGTGGTGGTTTATGATAATTTTAAAAAATTAAAATATGCTAAATTATTCATGGAAGTTGACCTCTCGTTAAAAGACCTAGTGATGTAGATAATTAGAAAACCAGGCAGAAGTGGGAATGAGACCAAGGATGTGTTTTCATGGATTAGGAATGGATCCAAATGCATGGGATTTTTTTAAATACATTTATTACACACTCATATTTATTTTTTGATTTTTATTTCAATATATATGTTGATAATGTTTCTTATAAGTTGACCTGTCTAGTGTAGATGAGATAGTGAAGGTGTAAGGATGTGAGATTGGTCTAGAAGACCAATGTTTTCACTTTACTATGGTATATTTCTATCTAAAATTTACCTAATTATATAATATTATTATCCAAATTCATAATATATATCCAAAAGTGTATGGACAATATTTGAAATTCATTCTAACCATGATTGTGTTTAAAGGTATATTGACAAGTCTGAGTAAGTAAGTGGGAGTGATGAGTTGGAGGCTTTCTAACCTTATATTAAGAATGAAATGCATATATTATTATTTTTTAGTAATTATTATCCTATAAATTCTATTAAAAATATTTTAAGATAGTATAATAGGATTTGAACATAGAAGCTAAAATGGCTTGTCTCACTGAGTAATGTCTGTGAGAAAGGAGGTCAACAGATTGATCTATAAGACAAATAGTTGTATTTTTTTATTATTATAATTTTTATAAAATGTTATTTTAGGGTGATGTAATATAATAATAATTAATTGAAATACCTTAATATTTTTCCTAAAAATATTCAAAGGTTCATGTTTTCATGACTATGTTTTGGGACCAAATGGTAGTTCTGAGTGGACTTCTTGTAGAGAAGGGTTTGAGCATTTCTGCCTTGATTCATGAGGTAAAATACACATGATGATTACTATAACGTCATTTGTATCCTCTATACACAATTTTTTTATCATGGATGTTTATCAAATTTGTGTTTGTGCTTTAATTTTTCTAGATAGACTTTCTGAGTTTACACAAGGCTATTATGAACTATTCTAATGATGTGTTCCAAGTAGTGATTTGAGTTAAAAAATATTATAAAGCCTATATGACCTTAAAATATGTCTATTGGGATGGAATATGATGTTATTATTCCATGTAAATTTTTTTAATTTTCTCTAAATGGATGAAAGGGTAATGTGTGTTATTTATGCATAATGAGATTAGGTGTCCATAAGACCTAAAAGAGAGATAAGGCCTATTTAAGAAAGGTCAGATATAAATGGAATAAAATATCATTTTTTCCATATATATGAATAATTTTAATATAAATTCCATGTCTGACCTAATAGGATAAGATATTTTAACTTAAAAATAAGGATATGGACAAGAAAATTCTTATATATATACTAGGCATTGTTTTAGGCTTGAGTAAGTGAGTGAGTGTGTAGATGTGAAGCAAAGAAAAAGAGTAATGTGTGATCTTAAATAAGTAGTAAAACATATAAAATAAATTATATTAGTTATTCATATACATCTGTAGGGTTTCACAAGTGCTCTCATGATAGTTTCAAGCCATAGAAGGGCTAATTGAGCAAAGAAGGTAAAGGATAATTTTTGCTTGTGTGAGAGGTAGATTTGACTGTGATAGAGAAAAATAAGTTCATAATTAGTTGTGATATGGAAAAAATAGAAACATGTATACTATAAATGTTTTGAGTGAGTGGTTTATTTATCATCACTAGGGTTTTAGCCTCCTATAAAGTTGGTGCTGACTAAATTCAAGTTGGTGCTTGTTCAGTTAGTGCTAAACTAAATTTGATTCATGGTCTTATAGTAAAATATATCCAAGCTATGTTTTAGTGGGTTTTATTCCCCTTGAGGGTTTCTTATATGCATATTATGTTCATTTATTTCATGCTCTTATGGATTTATATTTATGCTTGCTAAAGATCAACATGCTTGTCTAAATGATCTATGATTGCATAAGTAATTTTTTTAAAGTATCAAAGACTGATTCAACCCCCCTCTTATTAATTTTTCTTAAAAAATATAAATTTTTCATCTTAGGTATTATTTGATATAAAATGGAAATAGAGAGTGACTTCCAAGTGAAGAAGATGAGAAGTCTAATTGAGGCACTTTTTAAGGTCTAATTCATGAATTAAAAGGGAAGGATACTATTTATAGGTGTCATATAACTTCCATGGATTTAATTGAATGAATAAAGACCATCTTTATGACAAATGTCAAGATAGACCTATAAGGATATTGACGGTGACTACAGATGGTGAGAATAAGTATCTATAAGAAGGATAAGAGCTAGGGACACATCTAATAATTATTTTGGTGTGATTCTAAACCCTCCTTGGTAGTGCACATGTGTTATATACCACTAGTTTGGTTTGGAGTAGTCAAAATATGCCTCATGACGAAGGAAATTTCAAGAATACATTTAAATACCCCTACATCAATTTTGGAGAGTTTCATGTTTTGGATAGACATATCTATCATTGTGACCCTTGAGCTCCAATTTCTTCTCTCTCTTCCCATATTCTATAAATGCAAGCCATTTTGGATCTTGTATTAAAATTCCACTCTTGATATGGAGAATCCTTGTTGGTTTGATATTGTAATTTACCTTTATAATAAGATATGAAATTTTTTTATTAGTTCATTAACTATCTTTTCAAAGTGTGTGAAGGGATGTATAGTGAATAGTTAAGTGATTGATATCAATCCATGATTTCTATCAATCCTTCCATGTTTGATGCAAGTTATTCCACTCTAACAAGTATTATGAAGTTTTTTCAAGTGTATGGGTATATTTTAAAGTGAAAAAGTAACCTTAGTTTTTAAAATTGATCTCTATTTTGATTACCTTGAGTATTTTTCATGCATATCACCTCCATGATTGAAATACTAATGTTAGAGCAATTCAATATTTGAGGCTAGTATTGTGAGTCTTGTCTCTTAGTGTATGTGTATGATAATTTTTTAGAGATATTTATTATGTATCACCCCATTAGAGTAACTTAATTTCATGTCTAATTATATCTCTTTTCATATAAGTAATTAGTTAGTGTGGGTGATAAGCACTTAAAGATCAATCTAGGGAGCCAGCCCTTAAACCTAGAGATCTACCTCTACTATAAGCAACCCATAAGCCTATAGGTATTCTAATGTTGCCCAAATATTAGAGTAAGATTGAAAAAACTCCTCTAGGGTGTGATATTTGGTGCCAATAGTTTTGGCACACTCGGTGAGATCATTGTCCTAAAGACAACTTGTCAAGATGAATGTTGGTCTTGACAACATCACAGCTACATATAGTGTTCTACTCAATATTTGGTGACTCCATTCAAGGTAATATCTGGTTGTAGACCATTTTTTACCATATTATTGAGTTCATACTTCATGGTAATTACTATTTCATCTTCTAATATAGTTTTTAATCCCATAATCTGACCTCCTCAAACTAAACTTCCTCTTGAAGTTCAACATCCTTAGCCTATTCTACCCTTTGAGGAACAAGAGGGCTTTGCTATCCAAGAAGTTAAAGAGAGTGAAGAAGAAATTGAGGAGAACATGGATAGATATCATGCCTTCCCATCCTTTAACACTAAAAATTTATCCACCTTGATGCATATAATGGCATACCCCCTAATTTTACAAAAAGTGTTCCTACATTTAATGGTGAAAATCATGTCACTCTTGGTGAGCACATTAGGGATATCTCAATTTTTTGTAGTTTTCACAATGTCACTAAAGTCATTATTGTAATTAGAGTCCTTTTCATGTCCCTTAGAGATAAATCACGTTAATGGTATAGGAATTTACCCTGTGGTTGTATCATAACTTGGGATTATTTTAGAGAGCTACTAACATCAAGGTTTAAAGACAAGAGTGATCACACATGACTCATCCATCAACTCAATGTGATTAAAAGATCCCCCAAGGAGACAATGCATGATTTTACTTAGATATTTTAAAGTAATTGGTATAGTTTTCCTCCTCACATGATACCACCCTCTATATTTATGTTTCCCACATATTTGAGGGCTATTGGTATTAACATATCCATAATGTTGTAATTTATGGGTGGATACACCTTACTTGAAGCATATGACCTTGACATTAGAGCTAATAATGTCATCATATAAGCTTGTAATTTACCTCCAAAATTGTTCATGCCTTTTCTACCAAATATTTTTTCTACTACTCCAAGTGTTTCCTAAATTCCAAATTCTAACACCAAGTCAGGGACTACTCCTAAGAAGGTATAAGACACAATTGATTGGGAAGCAAGGTTCAAATTATTATAAGCTCAACTTAGACATGAAATTTTGTAAAAAGGTGTTAATAAAAAACCCCTACCCCTATCCTCAGAAAATAAATAGGTTCCCTCCTCAACAATATGTGTAGGGGAGAGATCAAGGGTAGCCTAACTTCAATAGGCCTACCAATGTATACAATCCATCTTCCACCTCCAACACAAGATCAATGGTATAGGTGAATATTAATCTCATCTAAGGAGAAGAATGGAATAAAGGTTAATTCATGGATGTAAATGGATGTGGAGAGCAATCTTTAGTTTCTCAAGGAGGATTCACTCCTCAACCATCAATAGAATATAATGTGTTCATGCAAGCAAATGAGGGGTGGAATCCTCAAGGAATGAGTTTCACTCACTTCCTAGTTGAAGGTACCTATGTTCTTAACCAAGGTGATTCAGTTAGAGACAATATTATAGTATGAGTAAGAATCTACAATATTTTAATGGTGTGCCTACAAGTTTAACTAGTCCTATTATAAGGTATCAAGGCATGACTACAAGCATGATAGTCCCTACAACTCATGCACATTCTTCAAGTCAGAATATTAGAAAGGCTATCCAAAGTACTTAAGTACCTCAAGTTGTAACTACTTATTTTCCTCCAAAGAAACAACAAAAGGTGAGTACACATACTTTGAACATTTTGGATTTTTTGAAGAATGCTAAGGCATCTATCTCTCTTTGGGATGTCCTTCACATGCCTAACCAAAAAGAGCTTTTATAAAAAATATTTGTCTCAAATTCATGTTATCCCTCAAAAATCAAGTCATGGTGATGTTACTCTCAAAAGTTCTTCTAATAACATTGTGGAACCCTCTACCAAATTTGAGAAGCCTCTACCCTTATACCTCACTCTCATTTTGGGGGATAAGCTTGTTCATAATTGCATAGTTAATAGTAGAGCTAACACTTCAGTGATGCCCAAGGTTTTAGATAATAAATTGAGCCTAAAATATGAACCATATAATAAGGGGGTACTAAAAATTTATGGGACACTTGCTAAGTTAGTAGGACTAGTCAAAATTTTGAAAGCTTTCTTTCATGATTATCCTAGTTTCCCCATCCTTTAAGACATTATGGTTATTATCTTTCCTACCCACTTTACTATCTACCTCTTAAGGGATTTCATAGACAAGATAAGAGAATACCTCTCAACTAATTGGTCCTTCATGGCCTTTAAGATGAGATATGGAGCAAAGGTAACTATCATGACTAAACCACTAGCTAATTTCCATATTGAGCCCTATGTAGAAGCAAGTTCTAATTTGAATTGTCTCATCAATGATCATGAGGAGTGTGTTGTGGATGATGGGACATATTATAATATTGATGGCATATATGATCTATTCATGGATGAATATGGTGTAGACACTTATGGATATGTTCTATAAACATACTTTAAGCAAACTAATCTTGGCACATACATTATCCATGAGGGAACATATGAGCATTCTGAGGTAGGCATTGAGAATTCCTTTTCACAATATCTTGAAGTTAATTACCTCATTCACATGTATGATGATGATATTTTTCAAAGCATGATAAATTAATATGATGAGAATAACTATGTATTTCTTCCTATAATTGATCAAGGAGACCTTGAGGATGATATTCATGAGGAGGAAGATGACCTATGGCAAAGGTTCAATGCCATAATTTAAGAGTTTGATAATTTGGGTAAGTCAACCTCTCCTCATAAGAAGTGTGAACTTGATAGTGATTTTATTGATAAGCCTAACAGTCAGGTTGTTGAGTGTCTTACCAAGCATGAAGTTGAGTGTCCTTTCAAGCATGAGCATCACGCTATTGTTAGATAAGATACTATCATAGAGAAGTTTATTGAACATAAGGTAGATATATTTGTGTTTCAAGAACATCTAAGTCCTTAGCTTGAGGTTTAACCATTTGAATATGTGTGGGAGCATAATGAAGACAAGTTTGATGATCATATACATCAAGAATATCATGACCAAGAGAAAGGTGAGTTTGAGATAGTTGTCATTCTTCTTAACAATTAGTTTGAGAACTGAACATTAGACATAGTAGAAACCAATAATGTTTTAAGTTTAAAAAATATTCTTGAAAGACAAGAAGGGGTGTCTTCAAAGGTTATAATTAGCACACTTGCAGATAGAAGAAGAGATAAGGATGGTAAGATTTTTTATCATCCACATAAGTAACTTTTTTTTAACAAGCATGTTCCACATGATATGTTACTTTCATGAAGTAGAAAGGATGAAAGAGGAACCATCTTTGACCCTAGTTGAAGTATGGTGAATTTTTATTCACCTCAAGTGAGGTCTTGTACATATTAGGATAGGTGTGTGTCTTTGCTTCTATTGTGTGTGTGTTCCATAAGTGTTCTTGAGAACACATATGTGGTGTGTTATTATGTGTGTTATTACTATTTTTTGGTAAATTTTTTTATGGTTTTAGAGGAAATTGAGTTTAAAACTTGTGAATAGGTGAATCCATACCCTAATGGATAAGATTAGGTTACTGGTCTTTGGTATAGTTGGCTTGCCACCCCTAAGAAATTACCAAAAATGTTGACTATTTTAACCTCAAGTAAAAATAGGTCAACCCCATATATTTTAAAACTTATATAAGGGTATATTAGGGTCTTATAAGATGTACCATGGTCCTAGTGATTTTATTTGATGTGTCTTTAGCCTTGGTCATATTCAATTTTACTCCTTATGTCATTTCATGTCACTTAAGGTCACTTTTAGGGTCATTTATGAAGCTTGAATAGTTTTAATAGAGATAAAAGTTTTTTATAATGTAATTAAACATCCCATGGGTTATTTTAATTCATATATACTATTTCATAAATGATAAAATGTAGTTATAATGACATAATAAGAAAATTAGGCAGTTAAAGGCAAATTTTAGTTGTTGTGTAACTTATGTAAGATTTTTTGCATATGTGTAAGGATTTTAAGTGACTCTTCAGGTACATTAAACTCATTTAAATTATTTATCATATTTGAATATCTCAAAAATGGCCTAAAATTGTTCAACTCCTCCATCTCTCTCATGTGCATACAGAAATGGTCAACTAGTTTTGGTTTAGTACAGACAAGAGGATTTGAATTTGGTAAAAATATCTTAAGGGATTAAAATAGTCTTTTTACAATAAAATTTCATGGTAATATTTCCAATTTTGGTGTACTAGTCTTTATGAACCAATTTTATGAATTCTACTATTATTTTCTACATGCTCATCCCCATCACCTCAAGTTTTCTCTTATGTTTGGATTGGTCCATACAAACTAACTGGTGAAAGTGTTTTAGAGAGTATTTAAATAATTATAACATGTTTATTTTTCTTATTTTAATTTTGGTTGTGAAATATTTGAGCAAAGTTATCTCACATTGCTAGTTTAGATCTCCATGTTAGTCTGTAGATGGTTTCATCATTTTCAAAAGCTCATATCCCTATTTTCACCTTCATAACAATGTTGATGAAAGTATAACATGTTGTATTTGTATTTAATTAAATATTTATCATTATTATCCAAGGATATGTGGCCTCAAAGTCATCTCTAGAGGAACAACATAGTCAAAAACATGTTATAGTCAACTTCCCTGCAAATATTCACCTATAATTAAGTAAAAAGGATTTTTTAGCAATTATGAAGATGGAATGAGGAGATTTTAACATGTTTAATAAATTATAAAATCATGATAAATAAATTTAAACTATTAAAATGATTTATGGCTATGATATCTAGTTCTTTCATATACACAGTTCATAGCTTTGATGTTCACCTATAGGTACTTCACAAAATATTGAGCATATTGGAATGAAACCAGTTGAAATTGTTTGAGTTTTCCAAGGTGGAGAAGGTTAGTTTGGACTATTAGGAGTTATGATATTGGTTTTATAACCAATTAATCATGCACATAGTCATATATTCTATCTTCATATATAGGTTTTTTGCATGTTCACCTACAAGTGGTCCCAACAAAGGATAAAACATTGAATGTTAGGTGTTTTAATTAGTTTTAAGCCTTTGTGAGGTACAGAAACATGGAGAGTACCATTGTGAAAATGATGGAGTCATAATGTGAAAAATAGACTTGAATCC
Source organism: Torreya grandis (assembly GCA_037957365.1). Taxonomy (NCBI): domain Eukaryota; kingdom Viridiplantae; phylum Streptophyta; class Pinopsida; order Cupressales; family Taxaceae; genus Torreya; species Torreya grandis. The sequence continues at coordinate 1,242,944 of JARHVA010004092.1, read as the reverse complement.
ATGCTCATAATTAAATAAAGTTTCTAAAGGGATTCTTTACCTTAAACTCTCTAACACATGGATTCTACCCTACTTTTGATCCTCTCATGGTGGAATATCTTGAAGTGTAACCTAGTCTAGTGGTTTCCATCATGCAACCTAGGCATAGGGATAATGATTTGAAATGATATGTTGGTTTTTTAATAAAAATAATGTAATATAGAAAGGTATCCATCTTAATCAAATCATCACTATAGATTGTAAGTATAATCTATAGTACTATTTAGGTTCAAATGGTCTTTTAATGCACTAAAATATAATATAAGCATACCTTTATGATAGGTTACTCGATTTGGGTATAAATGACACCATAAATCTACATATCATCCAAAGAGTGTTTTTGAGGGTTAATTTTTGGGTTTTGATAGAGATGATCACCTATAAGAGTCTTGAATTCTCCTAAAGATCACCTACAGTTTGAATGTATACCCATAATATGCTAAACATGATAGTTTGGATGTTAAACTTAGCATAGGCATGATAGATTTGATTTTAAACAAATATTAAGAGTAAATTTATGAATCAAATTAGGGTATAAACATGTAACATAATTCTAAGTCATAAACATCACCCATAGGGAACATCCAAAACTACCACCTACATTACATAGTCTACCAATTAGGCCTAGTCAAATGAAGGGTACATGTTGCGAAGGTTAGAAAATAAGTAGGGTATAAATCATGTTTTAAATCATATTAATATTTATTTAATTATATTAATTATTTCATCAAGTCCAAATAAATAGGTTATATAAAGGTAAACTAAACAAATCCAACATTACATATAGAGAACCCTACACAATTAGTCATTAGTGCTAGTTAGGAGAGATTTAAAGAGTTGATAGAAGTATGGGGTGTTGGAAAAGTTTGATAATACCTTCATAATGGTGATATACACCTCATGAGATTATAAAGACAAGGAAAAAAGATAGATACTAAGTTTCAATCCTCAACATACTATCAGTATACAATACATGCATAGTCATCAACTTTATGAGTCTACCTTGAGGATTTGGAGTGTTGATGACCTTTCAGGGGTTTCCAAACTATGAAAATTTATACATACAATATTAATGACTTAGTTTCACCTCTCATATATTTTTTATTACTAATACAATAGGGGAAGTTCCCTTTGTTCTATCTCAGATAAAGGGCACTCTCAAGTAGTCTAGACTGTAGGTTGGTGAGTAGATGGTAAGAAGATGTTCTATGGAGTCTTAAGTCCAATTAATTATGATGTAAATAGTTTCAATAAATATTAAAAAACATGTAGGATACCCTATAGGTGCTGGAAATCAAACAAGATGGCCTAAGAATGTAAGAACATAGTCTGGCCTATTTGGCCTAGACCAAGCCTAAAGCCCTACAGAGGTCTAAGTTCATTTCCAAGGAAATATGAACCTTCCCACATATTTGATAATATTTATATGAATGTAGAAGGTTTTTTGAAACCATTGTATTGTAGATAGATCACTCTTATTAGTCATTTTTGGTTTAAACCTATCATAGAATACATAGAATGCAAAGAAGAGCTCGATAGGCCATCTTTGAAAGTTCACATCTATACAGATTGGTTACATGGAGAGCCAAGTAATTGGGTAAATTTAAGGAGGGTATTTATCTTACACTTTAGGTAATTTTTTGGGAAGTTGGATGTCAAGATTGTATGAACAATCCTTAAGAGTCCAAACCCTCTAAGCCCATTTAAACCCTTGAATTTGACCTGATTGGAAAGAGATGGATGGAAATACATTCAAAATGGGATGAATAATTTAGAAAGTGTTTTGTAATTGTAGATAACTCTCTCAAGTACCATGACACATGATTTTTCTAAACCCTAATTATACGAACAAGCCTAAAATAGGGTTTTTTGTAAAAAATTATGTGTCTTATAGGTATAGAGAAGAATAAAAATGTGAGAATAATTTGAGGAGGTCAAGAAAGACATATTATAACTATTCATTTCCATTTATAACTTTATAAAATAACACAAACATCTATGATAACTCATTCATCTCAGGTAGTCTTTGGCAGAAAAGGGAAATGAAGAGTGATTACCAAGTGAAGAAGATTAGAAGTCCAATAGAGGGGACTTTTAAGGTCTAATTCATGGATTAGAAGTTAAGGGGACTCTTTAAAGGTTTCATATCACTCCTTTCATGTATTTTATTTAAAAACTAAAGACAATCTTGATGACAAATGTCAAGATGGACCTATAAGGCTAGTAATGGTGACTATAGATGGTGAGAACAAGTGTCCAAAACAAGGCCATGAGTTAGGGACACATCTAATCACTATTTTAGAATGATTATAACCCATCCTTGGTAGTGGATTTTTTTTAACTCTCCCTATTCTGGTTTAGAATAGTCAAAATATGTTTCATTATGAAGGTATTTTTAACAAGCCATTTAAAGACCCTAATGCCAATTTGAGAGAATTCCATGTTTCAGATGGACATTTGTTTGAGAATACCTTTTATAAATATATTATTTACTTCATTACTCTATAATTTAATTATTTTTCATTCCTTTTCATGTGTCATTATGACCTTTGATCTCCAATTTCTTCTCTCTCTTCCCATAATCTATAAATACAAGCCATTTTGGCTCTTGTATTAAAATTCCACACCTAGTATGGTGAAGCCCTGGTGGTTTGATATTTTATTTTGCCTTTTAAATAATATATGAAATATATTTTTGAGTTCATTTGATATCTTTTCAAAGTGTGTGAATATATGTATAGTGAATAATCAAGCAATTGATATCCATCCTTGCTTTCTCTCAATCCTTCCATGTTTAATGCAAGTTATTCCACTCTAATAGGTCTCATGAAGTGTTTTCAAGTGTATGTGTATATTTTAAAGTATAAAAGTAACCTTTGTGTCTTTAAATTATCTCTATTTTACTTACCTTGAGTATTTTTCATGAATATCACCTCATGATTGAAATACTAATGTTAGAGTAATTCAGGATTTGAGGCTAGTGTTGTGAGTCTTGTCTCTTAGTGCATGTGTATTATAATATTGTGTATATATTTATAGTGTATCACCAAATTATATTATCTTAATTTAATGTATACTTATATCTCTTTTCACATAACCAATCGATTAGTATAGGTGATAAGCACTTAAATATCAATTTAGGGAGCTAGCCCTTAAACCTAGAGGTCTACCTCTACTATAAGTAACCAAAATAATAGAGGTATTCAATGTTGCCCAAATATTAAATTTGGATTAAACAACCTCCTCAAGGGTGTGATATTTTGTGCCAATAATTACATTTGAGCTTAATCTTATCTAGTCACTTCATGTCATAATTCAAGATGATTCAAGTGGTGCTAAGGGTTTAGGGTGTATTTTTAAGTCATATCTCATGTTTCAAAGTCATTTCATACTCCTAGTTTTTACAAGTGCCCAAATAGATTTCATGTTATGTTAAAGGTCAATAGGTCATTGTTAAACTCTTTTATAGGTCTTCATCATGTGTAAAATTGTTTAAAATGCACTTCAAGACCCTAAAAGGTTGATTAACACATAGAGATGTGATTTAAAATGACTTATGAATAAATTTTTAATGTGAAATTGGTATATATTTAATGATAAGTTAGTTTCAAATGATGAAAAGTAATTGCATATGATTTTCAATGATTAAAAGTAGCTTTCCATCCATTTATATAGATCAATAAGGTTAATTCATAGGTGTAAATTATTTAGTATGTGTATTTTCAACTTCCCTAATTCAAATATATGTTTTGAATGTAGGTACAGGTCTAAAGAAGGAAGAAAATTCTTCTTTTATTCCATCAACTCCTTGGCAAGCTAACAAAGGCTAACTTCATATGATCATTTTATACATTCAAGAGAGAGTGGTGACCTAATATTTTTAATATATGAGGGGTCCAAATGGCCTTAAAATAAATTTCCATAGTTTTCATATTGGTGGAATCTCTTTTGTGAACAATTTCTAAGACCCCAGGGTGATCTAAAACTACTTATAAACCTTGTAAGTTTAGTTTTCATTGTATTAAAGTAAAAAAAAATAAAGTGAATGAAATTAATGATTGAATTATATCATATATATATTTAATATCCATATCCCATTATTTTTCAACACTCACTTGGCATGTGTGACCCTTTGAGGAAGCCAAATCTCCATTTATGTTGAGTTGTAGGTTGTTTTATTGGAGTCTTTAAGAGGTTGCGTATCTAAATGTTTAAACTATTGAATATGTATTATCTTCAAGATTTAAAAATAATAAATTCCCCCTCAAAAACCTATAAAATTTAGTATTTTCACCTAAGATAACCTAATATGCATACACAAGTTTGTTACACTCTCAAGGAGGAAAGAGACTTAAAATGTCAAAGAATAGACATGTAGGGTTTTTATTCATATGAAATAATATGAACATATTGACTAGAGATGAGGTTCAAAGGATGTATTAAATATGGGATTTTAGTTACATGGTTATAAAAAAAATTTCAATGTTATTTTCCTTCTCCAAAGTCTTGATGAATTTGTAACTTGAATGCGTATACAACATTTACTCCATTCTCTTAATGGACTATATGCTAAAAGGGTGGTTGTTATGGTTTTAGAGGAATGCCTACTCAAAATTGATTATTTTGGAGACATATAGAGATTTTGAAATGATTAATATATTATCTACAAGATTATAATGGAAAACTAGGTATGAAAAATATAAACCACAGTCAAGAGAATTGTAGGTCTCATTTAGACCTACAGGCTGATGACAATCAAGATTTTGAAGGATTTGGTATCAAAGGATAATTTTAATGAGGTTTAGATAGAAATTAATATAAATATAAAAAATTTAAACACTCATTAAGTAAACTTAAAAAATTTCAAATCCAAAAATGAAATCTCAAACACCTAATGCATACCTACAGTCAAGGAGCCAACACTAGACCTATAGGTTTATTTTGATAAATGCCATAAAGATGTGACTGATATGTCGAATAATGAAGTGTAAATATTATAAATCATTCCTATATATATTTTAAATATTATATGATAATTTAAATATGATTTTTAGTGTTAATGGAGGCAATTTTTATGTTTTGAAGAAGCCTATTTAGGCCTATTAAGCCTAAACTTGCACACACATGCTTGTGTGTATAATTTTGATTTTGTTTATTGTGAGTAAATTTAAGAATAAAGGATAGAAAAATATTTATTGGGACACTTTAAATATTTTTTAATAAAACCAAAAATTATAGATACTCGGTTGAAGAGGTTTCCATTCTAAAATTGCAATCAAAACCCCTGATGCATACCTACAGCTAAGGGAGTTTCAATATAAATAGTGAGAAAAGGATATAAGGTGGTATTGAAAATAATTATTTGGAATTAAATTTTGGGTGGGTTAGGTGCTTAAAATCCATGTAATGTGTCTCCAAATACTTTTTATGCTTTGAAATGAAATAAAAGCTGCCATAATAATCTATTAGGGTCTATTTTGTAAGGTTAATCATAAACCCTCATGAGGGGACTGTGTATGTTCTAATCCATTTGATTGGTAAAAATGTTTGATAAGTGATGGATAACATGACATAAGGTTTTACATTCCTATTTGAGTCATATTAAATCAACAAAATGCTTTTGAGGGTCTTAAGCCCAAGAATCTCTCTCTCCAACTCACTAAACATAATCTACTAGATTAAGAGGGGTAATTTGAGATCCTCAAATTTTACATGAGGATATTCATGGTGATTAATATATTAATAATAATATCACACACATATTCACTACTTATCCATGGAATTTTTATGTTCATTAAGGGCCTGAGCTCTATGAACAATCCTTAAGGGTCTTAGACACCTAAAACCCTGCCTAGACCTTTCTAGTGACCCGATGACAAAGATATGCCTTAAAATGAAAATTTTTACCTTAAAATGACTTTGGTGACCTTAAAAATTCTCCTCAACATTTTTATATGGTATTTTTTTAATGTGGGAAGAATATGGTGTATGGAATCAGCCTAAAAGGCAAGGTTGTAGGCTATTTGTGACTATATAGGGTAATAATTAGCCTTCAAATCAAGTAAAAAGGTCTATCAAGCCTTGTTAAAGGTTAAATATTCAGGTATTCACTTTTTAAATTTTATTAAGGTATATGAGACATTAAATCTACCAATTTGGGCCAAAAAGGATAAATGCACTATTTAATTGTCCAAACAACCCATATGCATTCCTATGAAGAAAAAAAGGAGAGATTTGTTCCAAAATATTGACTTTTCCAATGATTTTTTAGGAATTTGAATACCATAAGAAAAAAATTAACCTACATACTTCTTAATAAGCCACTCCAAATACCCCTCAAGCCTGAATAAGCACCTAAGCTAGGGTTTTGGCCATTCCTTGGTTCACCCATCCATACAAGGTTTCAAAACCACAAATTTTTCATGGATCATGGTTATGAGTTCCTTAAATTGAATCAAATTTTCATTTATATTTCACATGTGTGATAATTTATTGGATTGAAAACTCAATCTCCAGGCTTAAAGGCCTAATTACGGGCTAACTAAAGAGAGAAACATGTGAATAAGTGTAATTTCACTTTATGTTAGGTAAAAAAATTTAAAAAGTTGTAATATCCCACTATTGTTATTAATTTGGCCTATAAATATCAAACTACTATCCCTATCATTCAAAACTTTCAAAAATCTAGTCCTTACCCCTTTGCAGTTAGTCAAACTAGTCAATTATGGTCTAAAAATGCAATTTTTGGTCAACATGTCAAAAAATGGGGTAAAAATAATATAAAATGGTTTAAAAAGTCATTTAATTATCTCAAAATAGCTTTTAATAGGTTCAAAAAGGTGAAAATAGCTTAATTATAAAGTTTTAAACTTTAAAAAGATAATCTGATATGTTTTCTAAGATAAAATGACCCCAAAATAGATCGCACATGCCAAATTGGCAATTTTAAAACATGAAAAAAGATTAAAAGGGTATAATTTTGCATTATTTCCATGGAATTATTTTTAAATCATCTAAACTTGGTAGTGGAAGACTTGTTTTGGCTATTAAAGGGGCAAAATAGGCTTATTTCCTTCATTTTGCAAGAGTATGGATTCCATATAATCCAAGGAATGTGAATTCATCTACATGTCATTATCAAGATTCATCAACAATTTCATAGAAATATAGAACCTAAACTATTCCTCTTTTGGTACTTGCTTAGTTGGCATAAACAGGCCTACTTGTAGGTTTTCTAGTGGTATAGATTGATGAGGAGAGGTACAGTTCTCAAATTTGAGGTGAACAAACTAGGCTCAGAGGGATTATTTATGGTCTAATATTTTTCTCAATTGGATTATCAAGATCATGAACCATTCAGTTGATGCTAGTTCAAATTATGCTACCTTAAAACCAAAAAGGCAACTATTTTTCTCTAATTTCTCCTCACCTCGGCAGAGTTTCAAGGAAATTAAAATTGTTCCAAGATATTGGAAACTTTTTCTATCTCTCCATGGCATTATTAATGTGTTATTCATCTAAATCAAGGTCAAAAAATCTCAAAAAGTAAGTGAGTCAATCTGTAGTATTGTCAAGCTTGCAAAGAGAAGTTATACGATCATGGAGGAAGGAAGCAACCTAAAATTGTCAATAATTCATGTTTGTAGGGTTTTTATCATGTTTTCAATGTTTTAAATCAGTTTTTCAAGGAAATCCTCCAAGAAAATACATTTCTTAGGCCATCTCCATGCTTCCATGTGTCTTAAAAGAGGTAGATTAGCATATTTTAAGGCTTATTTGCAAATTTTGAGGTTTTTGCAAAATTTTAGGTTTGAATTGGGTTCTCTTTCCGTCCTCCAATAGTATCCAATTTAATGTGGTGAGAGGATAGAGTGTTCAAGTTTTCATATGTCCCATCATCTTATCCTTTTTCATGATTTATCATGCTCTTTCCCACCACCATCTTATCCACCTCATCTCATTGCTTCTTGTTCATCCCACCACTTCTCCATTCATGGTAATGTCACCCTTCCATACATCTCCATCACGTATTCTCATATCACATGGGAGAAAAAAGGTTGACAAAGGCTTCACCATCAAACATGATCAAGGAGATATATACATAGCCAAACATCAATACACAATCAATAATACCCTAAAATAGGGATGCAAAAATAGGATGATGTCATAAATGTATAATGAGCATTCAAAATGAGAGAATCTTATTGAAGTTATATTATGATGAATAATTCATAATTTATGAAAATTCATAGCTAAAATATGTTTGGGGTTATCAAGATCATAGACAAAGGTATATAGGCAATCAAAGCATCAAAGTATAGTGAGAAGAAGCATTGCCAGTAAGGTTATACAGTCAAAGCATTATCACAAGGATGATAAGTGCTTATCATGGTAGGGTGGGTCTCCATAAATATTTAGTGACAATAAGAACTTATGATCATGAGGATCACATAAGATAAAGTCATCATGGAACAAAAAGGTAGCTTTAGACCTTGAATTTTGGTACAATTCATGGAGATCACCTATAGCTAAAAAGGAATATAGTTGTGTTTTTCATAAGGTGCATAGACAAATAGTGTCAAAGTGTGACAATGATGATCTCTCCTTTGGTCTCCATATAAATGTCTTCATCAATATTAATGAAGGTAAACAAAAATGATGAATTAAATTGTTAGGACTTCCTTAATTCATATTCAAACTTCTTTCATATAGGGTGACATCATAGTCACCAACAGATAAGAAACACAAACTCAGTCATCTCCAGGATTTGACTTTATGATATGCATGGTCTAAATTGAGAATAATTAAATGTTAAAGGTATTAAGTATGGTTGTTTCATTCATAAATTATTGAAAGAGTGATCCCACCTACAATTTTTCCCTGTCTCAATAAAGGCCCATCTTACAGTCTGAAGAATATTCTTGGCTTCTAGACATTCAAGTCTTATCAAGGGTCTTAATAGGCTTAAGGTTTGCATTAGATTGTTTAAATAGATAAAACCAAAGAGAATAAAAATTTGTAGAACTTAAAGGATGCAAAAAATCCTACAGATAGTCACAAATGACCTACAACCACTGTCATGATACCCTACATACCTATAGATACCAAGAAGGCCTAGTTGCATATGAGCAAGGTTTTCTAAGGGCTTCAAGAGGAGGTTGAATTTAACATAACATCAAAGGGATATTTCAAAATACTAATCAAGGTTTCTTCCTAAGTAATTACAACCCTATACATTGTCATTATCTCTATAGTAGGCTTAAGAGACTTTCACCTATAGCCAACTCTCCTAAACATTTGCATACATGAAGGGTTTTAAGATTTTGAAAACCTAGAATGCATATGGATCATACAAATAAAAGTATATTTCAAGAAATTATTATTAAATATTATTTAAGTCAAAAAATCACTTTGTATGGTCATAACTAGACTAGACAAACACCTACAGTCCCTTGTTTGTATAAGGGTAAGTTACCTTAAAGAATAGTCAAGGATGTTTGGTGCTTAAGAATTCCTTAGGGTTTTGAGGAATCAAGAAGGGGTTGATGTTGATTATATTTCATGGAAAAGATAAAGTACAAAAATATGGATACTTGATGAGGTTAATGGACCAAAAGGAGTACCTACAACCTTGATATAAACCTACAACCACTTGTAAAATCAACCTACAGTGAGCTAGGGTTCATAGAGGGTTTAGGGTCTTATAATTCAAGGTTAAGAAGATTATATGGTGGATTTAAGGGTGACATATTCAAATAGTGATCCTCCACACAACTCTTAACACCATTTATTGGTGATCATTGCTTCCTAAGAATCCTACACCTTGTCATTATCCATACAGGGTTTAAGAAAGCTAAAAACACAATCAGTAGTCATACTTTATATGATTTTATAAATAGTAAGAATTGAATTTCATTATGCATAAATGGACATTATGATGAGTGTTGTAAATAACTCTTAGGGATACTTTTTGAAGCAAGAGAGAAAGATTAAAAGACACTAAATGCACCTATAGCCACTATATGTACAACAAGCATGAAACATAGTCAGGCCTAATGCAAGGACTTTGACAAAAGAAAGGGTATGGTTTAAGTGAGGTTTTATTTTACTAAGAAAGTGTCTATTGATGCAAGAAATTTCACCCAGTGATAGGAAGTCAAACTCATTTCTTCTCCTCACAACATGGAAACTCCCCTCTCACCTGTGGGACTGGCGAAGCTGGAGGGGAGAGTCTCTAGGTAAGGGCTAGCCCCCTTTGATGTATCATGGTTTGTTTCAACAAGTGAAAAATATAGGTATATATATATATACATATATATATATATATATATATATATATATATATATATAAAGGGGGGATGAAAGATGAAAAGGGAAAAGAGAGTGCAGGAAAACAAACCTACTCTAAAGAGGTGATACACCAAAATAAAATGACCTTCACACATCCACTCTTGAAATCAAACAAATGCATACGTACTCTACACACTTGGTAGAAGGACCAAACTATAAGGAACTAATAGGGAGGATATAATGGAAAAAACATAATAGTGATTCACCAAGGCACTGTGGAATGCACATTGTAAGCAACTTCCTCTATTTTGATCTCCTCAAATATAGCTCTTCTCCTTTTAGCTGCAAAAATGGTGCCTTGTAGATAATAGGTCTATTGGTGTTGAACCTATGACAGCATCAAGGAATAATGATTGGACACAGATAAACACTCAAGACACACTCTAAAAATATCTATCCACATGGAGGTAAAAACTGTACTTTATTTGATTCAGGTGAAATTTTCAACAGGGTTGCACCTGGTAAAACCATGGAAAGATTATTACAAATGAACAAGTTTGCAATCTTATATAAAAAAAGAACAAGGAGACTCATTAGCACTTTTTGCTTGCAAGTGGCCTATCACATCTTCATTGGGAAGAGGAAAAAACACTATTGGTGTGTCATCCTTCTAGAAGAGGCCTACTAGAACCATGATGGTCACTTTGTCTTTTTCCATTTTGTCTTATCTGATCTCTCAGCCCATGGGGCAAACTTTCTGTAGGTCACTTCCTTTTGGCTCCTGTTCGTTTAGCATTCCATGTTTGATTTTAAAACAATGGCTATCTTCTATTCTTCTAAACTTGATGTCCACACGGCCATTGTGCTTGGGTCCTTGTTGGCAGTCAGATCCATGTTGGATTTCTGTGGCTTGCCTTAGTCTCTTCGTGGCACTCCTTCCTTGTCTACTTAAGTGGGTCACTTTTGCCTTTGCCTGTTTGCCAGGTCTTAATGTTTTCACGTTGGGCTTTGTATGCTCCGTGGACTTTGTTGGGCTCCCACAAACTTTGTGTCTATGGACAATTTCCCTATGGAATTTTGTCCATAGATGTTTTCCCGCAAACAAAAATTTTGTGGAAATTCTATCCGTGCATTTTTATTTATTCTAAGCCACGGGCTTTTGCCTTTGCATTAAGTGACCTGGCCTTTTCCTTTCCTTTTGTGAACATTTGAAATCTTTGCCTTATGCTACCATGCACGCCAATGAACTAGGCTGATGAGCCAATGAACCAAGCCCGTCTGGAGTTGAGGAAGAACAAACCAAGTGTTGATAAATCAAGGGCTAAACAAATGACTGCACTAGACGAAGAACCACTAACATGAATTGCATAATCTAGAAATGATTGTTTTCAAATAGCAAAGGGAGGAGCTGACCATGATTTTTGCCTATGAGTAAAAATTGGTCAATAGTGTCTTAAAGTAGTGGATTAGTATGAGGTTCAAGGAGAACCTTTATCCTTTCATACCACAAACCTAAGAAAAGGAAACTTGCAGGCCTATGTTGTGACTATGTGAGGACTTATTTGGAAGTAAGGAGGACTTTTCCATGAAAATTAGCTATATAAAACATTAATTCACAATGATCATTGAGGTTAGAATATCATGAAATTTTAAATTAAGAGAAATTAAATTTGAATAAAGAAGAGATAGAATCCTAAAGTAGCCTATAACTCCAACAAACTTCAATCCTTCTTAAGCACAGCTCATCCATATAATCTTGAATGAAAAAGTCATCAAGGGAGAGGGTTTGAGGTTTAAATATTGATATGAAACCTATTGATACTTTTTTAATCATCATAAGATCCTAGACCTCATATTTGACCTTCTCAAGGTCTAAGTCTTATACTTGGTTTATACAAATGTGGTAATACAAACACAATCATTTGAAACAAGCATAAGCCAAGGAGTTTCTAATTGATGTCCTATGCAAGTCAATGAAAATTTAAAATAAAAAACTTAATAAAATATTATAAAATGATTCCAACTCAAGAGTAAAGGTACATAGTACAAGTATATTGTACAGAGAATTAACAGTATAGAGGCCTAATTACCTTGTTTAAGGGTCTTGTGTGCTTGAAAATAGGGGTAAATGAGTTTTTAAAACTCCTAAAATGACTATTGAGACATATAAATATGTTTTTGACCTATAAAACCTCAAAATATCATTAAAACACTTTCAAATATGCAAAACTTAGTCAAATATGTAGATAGACTATGCACAAAAGGTAAATTTGAGAGAAAATTGAGGATTCTAGGAGCTACATGTGGAATCAAGACTTAAAATTTGGTACACGAGTTAATAATGAGTTTCAGAACCATATTTAAAACATTTCATGTCCATTGTATGAGTGGATATACTCATTGTTTTGTATCAGACCTCAGCCTATCCGTTTGAGGTCATGGAGTGCTACAAAAGCTTCTACGACCAAGTAGAGGATTAAATTCATGTTATGATGCCTTTAAATCATAATAAGACCTTTAAATATTTTAAAAACTCCAAATTTTATGTAAACCATTCTCATACAAGCTTTTACAAGCAAATAGGCACATGGGCCAAAAAGGTATTTTTGGACTTTTCATGTAAAATGAATTTTTAGAGTATTTTGATAGAATTTAATAGGTCCCATAATTATTCTTTAAAGTGTTATGAATCAGGAAAAATTTTGTTTTCATCTTGGAGAAGTTTTTCACTTTTTGTAGTTTTAGATACCCTTCCATGCCTCCTATTCAGATGCTTGTATTGTTCACCACATGTGGAGTTTGGCCAAAAAATCTTAGTATGTTTTTAGGATTCCTATGTACTTATAATTAATGAAAATTTGAGATAATTTTATGGTATGTTCTTTATGAACAATTGTTAAGAGTGTAGGTAGCCTAGAATGCAAGCTAAAACCCACAAGAAAATTTCATTCACATGGTAATTTTTCATATCCTTTGCATGGGAAACCAATATTTTTAGGGTTTTAAATGGGGTAAATTTGATACAAAAATAAAAAAAATCTTGTATTTGAAGGTTTTTATTTCATGAATCATCATTTTAAAGATTTAGCTTTAAAACCCTCATAGACCCCTAAAAAACTAGTTTTGAGAAAAGTGAATTTTCTTACCATCAAATAATCATGGATCAAACTAAAACATTTTTAAAAATAAATTATACTCAGAGAGTATTCCATAAATGTCAATTTTATGTATGGAGTTATATAGATGAGGGAAAAAATCTTATTTTTTATGGAAACAAGCATGTAAAATGAAATACAGGGAAGTTCAAAGAAATATAATCAATGGAGATCAAATAATAGGAATTTGTATTTATCCTAAAATATTTATTTGATCATAAATAATCAATATAAGTGTCCCTACTAGCTCAATCAAAATGGCTAGTTTGATGGAAAATAGAGCAAAATAGGCCTAGTCAACCCTATTGATTGAATGGTGAAGGATTTCTCATCAAAACCACATACTTGATGATGAAAAAATTTGTTCCAAGTATAATTCATGGTTTTTTTAAAATTTCATGGCTTATTATTTTAGGTTCAATGGTGACCATGATCATAGATTAGCCTTTAGGTTTTTTTTTGGCCTAAATGGCTTAATTGATCAACATGTCAAGTTTGAGTTTGGTGTTGGAATTGGTCATCAAGGATTTCAAATTGAGTTTTAGAGATTAATATCTAATATTCCATAAATATTCATGCATATTTTCAAGAATTTAAGTGCCACTTCAAATCATGTTCAATTCAAAGGGAGTTGACTAGTCCTTACTAGTTAGCTAATTCCATGTTATCTCATGCAAGAAGTGTTCCTTCACATTCCAACTCATCTTCCAAATTAGTTCAAGATTGAGTTCTCCATACAAGGATTGTAATATAATTACATGCATGAATATTTGACTTGTCAAATGGGCCCACCATCTCCCTTCTATGCCAAAGTTTGAAGTTATATGCAAATTTTGTGGAGTTTTAATATTTTGATGACATTGTAAAAGGAGTTGGTTTTGATTTCATCAAACAAGAGTAATCCTTCTCTCTTTCCAATGCCACATTAGATTAGGTTAAAATTTAGACATATATATTGGATTTTTCAAGCTATTTTTCATTTATTCTAGGAGCTAAAATAAAAATTATATTTGGATCATACATCAATAAAGGAGATCTTCATTTTTCATATGAGTTTTGACAGAGAATAGAGTGTAATTGGTTATGTATCAACATATAAGTGGGATTATATCTCCTTTTGGCAGGTCCCTTCTTCACCTATTTCTTTCTATCTCACCTTTTATAGGTCATTTGAAAATGGAAAAAAGGAATCTTGTAATCTAAAATTATTTCAATCCTTCATCTAAAATATTTATGCTTAAGGGAAATATAGGACTTTTTGGTTTATATGTGTGAATTAGTTTCAAAATATTCCATATTATTTAAATAATTTAGGTGCATCACCCCATTAGATAGGATATCCCTTCAGTTTCCCCTTCCCCTTTTCATCTGAAAATAATAGTGATCAATTTTAATAGATAAACCTTAAGGGAACCAACCCTCTCTAGAGGTTCTTCTCAGTATAGAGTCACTCAAACACTAAGAAATTCCAATAGGGTCTAATTTTGTATTATTTCCACTAAATTATTCTAAAAGCTTCTAAACTTGGTGGTGGAAGACTTGTTTTGGCATTTAAAGGGGAAAAATAGGCTTATTTCCTTCATTTTTAGGAGGAATATGGATTCCATACAATATAGGGTAGGGAAAGTCATCTACAGGTAATTACTAAGATTCATCAATAGTTTCATGGAATTTCATGGCCATACAGGCCCTAAACCAATCCTCTTTTGGTACTTGCTCAGTTGGCATAAACACACCTACCTATAGGTTTTCTAGTGGTATGGATTACTGGGGAGAGGTAAAACTCTCAAATTTGGGGTGAATAAACTAGACTCAAAGGGATTATTTATAATATAAGTGGTCTCTCAATTAGATTATCTAGGCTCATGAACCATTCAATTTTAAGTCAAATCATATTTTGCTACCTTGCAACTATTTTTCTCCAATTTCTCCTCACCTGGGCAGAGTTTTAAGGAAATTCAAATTATTCTAGGCTCTTGGGAATTTTTATATCTATATGGAATTATGAAGGTGTTATTAATCCAATTCAAGATTAAACAAATCTCACAAAGTTAGTCAGTCAATTTGTAGTATTGGCAAGCTTGCAAAGAGAAGTTATACGGTCATGGGAGAAGGAGGAGGCCTCAAATTATAAATAATTCATGTTTTTAGGGTCATGTTTTCCATGTTTTCAATTAGTTTTTTAAAGAAATATTATAATAAAATCCATTGCTTAGGCCATCTCAATGCTTCCATGTGTCTTAAAAGAGGCTAGATTAGCATATTTTAAGGTTTATTTGCAAATGTTGAGGTTTTTAAAAAATTATAGGTTTGAATTGGGTTCCCTTTCCCTCCTCCAATGGTCTCCAATTTAATGTGGTGAGAGTATGGAGTGTTCAAGTTTGCATATGTCCCATATTCCTATCCTTTTTCATGCTCTACCATGCTCTTTCCCACCACCATCCTATCTACCTTATCTCACTGCCATATTCAGCTATTTTCCATTATTTTTAAGCTTCTTGTTCATCTCACCACTTCTCCATTCATGGTTATATCACCCTTCCATTCATCTCCATCACCTACTCTCATCTCACATGAGAGAATGAAGGTTGACAAAGACTTCACCATCAAGCATGATCAAGTAGATATGGACATAGCCAAACATCAAGACACAGTCAATAATACCCTATAGCAAGGATACAAAGATAGGATGATGTCCTAAATGTATAATGAGCATTCAAAATGAGAGAGTATTCTTTAAGTTATATTATGATAAAGAATTCATAATTTATGAAAATTCATAGTGGAGAGATGTTTAGGGTTATCAAGAGCATAGACATAGGTATATAGGCAATCAAAGCATCAAAGTATAGTGAGAAGGAACACTATCAGCAAGGTTGTATAGTCAAAGTGTGGTCACAAGGATGATAAGTGCTTGTCATGGTAGGGTGGGTCTCCATAAATATTTAGTGACATCAAGAACCTATGACCATGAGGAGAAAACAAGAGATATTCATCATGGAAAAAGAAGGTAGCTTTAGACCTTGAATTTTGGTACAATTCATGGAGATCACCTATAGCCAAAAAATAATATAGTTATCTTTTTCATAAGGTTCATAGACAAAAAGTGTCAAAGTGTGATAATGACGATCTCTCCTTTAGTATCCATATAATTGTCTTCATCAAGATTAATGAAGGTAAACAAAAAGGATCAAGTCAAGTTTTTGAACTTTCTTAAGTCATATGAAGACTTCTTCCATATAGGGTGACATCATAATCACCTACAGTTAAGAAACACAAACTTAGTCATCTCCAATAGTTGACTTCATGATATGAATTATCTAAGATGAGAATCATTCAATGTCTAAGGTCTTAATTATAGTTTTTTACTCATAAATTATTGAAAGAGTAAGCCCACCTACAGGTCTTCCCTATCTCAATAAAGGCCCACCTTATAGTCTGAAGAATCTTCTTGGCTTCTAGGCCTTCAAGTCTTATCAAGGGAATTAATAGGCTTAAGGTTTGTATTATGTTTTTTAAAGATATAAAACCAAAGATAATAAAACTTTGAAGAACTTAAAAGGAGGAAAAATATCCTACAAACAATCACAAGTGACCTAAAACCATTATCATGATACCCTACAGGCCTATAGCTACCAAGGAGGCCTTGATGCATATGAGCAAGGTTTTTTAGGGGCTTCAAGAGGAGGTTGGATTTAACATAACATCAAAGGGATATTTCAAAAGATTAATCAGGATTTCTTCCCAAGTAATTACAATCCTACACTTTGTCACTATCTGTATAGTAGGCCTAACAAGCTTTCACCTATAGCCAACTCTCATTAAAATTTACATACATGAAGGGTTCTAGGCTTTTGAAAACCTAGAATGCATATGGATCATCCCAAGAAAAGTCTATTTTAAGACATATTGGGATTCAATATGATTTAAGTCAAAAAATCACTTTGTATGGTCATAACTAAACTAGACATACACCTATATTACCTTGTCTATACAAGGGTAAGTTACCTTAAAGAACAGTCAAGGATGTTTGGTACTTAAGAATGCCTTGGGGTTTTGAGGAATAAAGAAGGGGTTGATGTTGATTAAATTTTATGGAAAAGAGAAAGGAAAAAAATATGGAGACTTGATGAGGCTAATGGAAAAAAATGAGCACCTACAAACTTGATATAGACCTACAGCCACTTGTAGAATCAACCTATAGTGAGCTAGGGTTCCTAGAGGGTTTTGGGTCTTATAATTTAAGTTTAAAAAGATGATATGGTCAATTTAAGGGTTACATATTCAAATAGTTATCCTCCTCACACATCATGACACCATTTTTGGGTGATAATTGCTTCTTAAGCATCCTACACCTTGTCATTATTTGTACAGGGGCTAAGAAAGCTAAAAATATAATTAATAGTCATACTTTATATGATTTTATAACTAATAAGGATTGATTTCCCTAATGCATAAATGGAAATTATGATAAGTGTTCTCATAAAATAAAAGGGATACTTATTGAAGCATGAAAGCAATACTAAAAGACACTAAATTCACCTACAACCACTATCTATACAACAAGCATGAAACACAGTTAGGCCTAATGCAAGGATTGTGACAAAAGAAAGACTATGGTTTAAGTGAGGTTTTAATTTACTAAGAAAGTGTATTAAAGTAGTGGATTATTATGAGGTTAAATTATTTCCTTTATCCTTTCATACCACATACATAAGAAAAGAACACTACATCCCTAAAGAACCCTACAGGGTTGTGTTGTGACTGTGTGAGGGCTTATTTGGTAGTAAAGACTTTTCCATGAAAAGAAGATATATCAAACATCAAGGCATAATTAACATTGAGTTTATCATATCTTGAATGTTGAAATTAAGAGATATTAAATTTGAATAAAGACAAGATTTATTCCTAAAGTAGCCTACAGCTCCAACAACCTTCAATCATTCTTAAGCACAGTTCATTCATATAAGCTTGAATGTAAGAGTCATTAGGGGAGAGAGTTTGAGGTTTAAATATTGATATGAAACCTATTAAGAATTTTTTAATCATAATTAGATCCTAGACCTCACCTTTTACCTTCTCAAGGTCTGACTATTGTACTTAGTCCGTTCAGATGTGCCAATACAAACACAATCATTTGAAGCAAGCATAAGCCAAGGTGTTTCTAATGGATGTCCTATGAAATATAATGACAATTTATAATCAATAAATTCATAAAATCTGATAAAAAAATTATAAATAAAGATTAAAGGTACATAGTACAAGTACATTGTATGGAGAATTAATAGTATAAAGGCCTAATTACCTTGTTTGAGGGTTTTGATGTGCTTAAAAAAAGGGGAAGAGGAGTTTTCAAAAATCATAAAAGGACTATTGAGAAATATGAATATGTTTTTGACCTATAAAACCTCAAAATATCATTAAAACACTTTCAAATATGCAAAACTCAATCAAATATGTAGATAGTCCATGCACAAAGGGCAAATTTGAGAGAAAATTTAGGATTTTGAGAGCTACAGGTGGAATCAAGACTTGAAATTTGTCACATGGGGTCATCATGAGGTGGATAACCATATTTAAAAGTTTAATGTACATTTTATTAGTGGATAAACTTACTATTTTGTCTTAGACCGTAGCCTATCTATTTCAGGTCACCATTGGAGCAAGGATCATTTTAGAGTGCTATAGAAGATTCTAATCCAAAGAAAAGGATTTAAAATAATTTGATTATTTTTTTATATCATAATTATACCTTTAAATAGTGTAAAAACTCTATTTTTTATGCAAACCATTCTCATATAGGCTTTTGCAAACAAATAGGCACATGGGCCAAAAAGGCATTTTTGGACTTTTCAAGCAAAATGGAATTTTAGAGTGTTTTGATCACATGATACATGTACCATAATTATTTTTTCAAGTTTTTTGAATCATTTAAATTTTTATTATCATCTTGGTGATGTTTTTCACTTTTTAGAGTTCTAGACACCCTTCCATGCCTCCTATTAAGATGATCATATGGTTCACCACATGTGGATATTGGATATGTTTTGAGTACCCCTATGTAATTATAATTCATAAACAATTTATATCAATTGAGGGGTTATGCTTTATGAAAATTCATTAAGAGTGTAGGTAGCCCAAAATATAAGCTAAAACCCACAAGCAAATTTCATTCATGTGGTAATTTTTCATATATTTTTCATGGGAACCAAATATTTTAATGGAAGTCATGGGGATAAACATGATACACATAAATGGTAAGATTTTTTAATTTTGAGGTCTATACTTCATGAATCATCATTTTGAAGATGCAGCTTCAAAACCCTCCTAAACATCTAAAAAACTAGTTTTGAGAAAAGTCAAATTTATTGCCATAAAATCATCATGGATCAACCTAGAAAAATTAAAAAATAAATTATACTCAGATATGATTTTAGAAATGTTAATTTTATGTATGGAGTTATATATATGAGGGAAAAAATCATGGTTTTTGTGAAAAAAAACATGTAAAATGAAATTTAGGAAGGTTCAAAGAAATATAATAAGTGGAAATTGAATAATAAGACTTTTTATTCATCCTAAAATATTTATTTTATCATAAATCATCCCAAAATTTTCCCTAATATCTCAATCAAAATGGCTAGTCTGCTGGAATATGTAGCAAAATAGGACTAGTCAACCCTATTGACTGAATGGTGAAGGTTTTATCATCAAAATTACATATTTGATGATGAATAAAGTTGTTCCACATATAATTCATGGTTTTTATATGTTTAATGGATTATTATTTAAATTTTAATAGTGACCAATAGTATGGATTAGCCTTTAGGTTTTTTTGGTCTAAATGGCTTAATTGATTAACTTGTCAAGTTTGAGATTGGCATTGGAATTGGACATCAAGAAGTTCAAATTGAGTTTCAGTGATTCATATTTATTGTTACATAAAGATTCATGCATATTTTCAAGAATTCAAGTGCCACTTCAAAGCATGTTCAGTTCAAAGGGAGTTGATTAGTCCTTATTAGTTAGTTAATTCTATGTCATCTCATGCAAGAAGTGTTCCTTCGTGTTCCAACTTAGCTTCCAAATCAGTTCAACATTGATTTATCCATCCAAGTATTGGTGTACCATTCCATGCATGAAGATTTTACTTGTAAAATGGTCCCACCATCTCCCTTTTATGCCAAAGTTTGAAGTTTCATGCAAATTTTGTGGAGTTTAAAGATTTTTGATGAATTGTTAAAACATTGTAAAAGGAGTTAGTCTTGAGTTAGTCAACTGAGACTAATCATTTTCCCTTTTTATTAACACATTGGCTTAAATTATAATTTAGAAATATATATTATATTTTTCAAGCTATTTTTCATTTATTCTTAGAGCTAAATTAGAAATTATATCTAGCACATACATCAATAAAGGAGATCTTTATTTTCCATATGAGTTTTGACAGAGAATAGAGTGTAATTGATTGTGTATCAACATATAAGTGGGATTATATCTAATTTTGGTAGGTCCCTTCCTCACCTTTTGATTTCTATCTCACCATTTATAGGTCATTTGAAGAGGTAAAAATGAATCTTATAATCCAAAATTCTTTCAATCATTCATCTAAAATATTTATACTTAAGGACAATATAAGACTTGTATTGGTATATATGTGTGCATTAGTTTCAATAACTTCTAGAGGAATTAAAAAATTCAAGTGCATTACCACATTAGATAGGATTTCCCTTTAGTTTACCCTTGTCATATTCATCCAAAAATAATAATGATTAGTTTTAATAGATAAATCTTAAGGGAACCAACCCTCTCTAGAGGTTTTTCTCAGTATAAAGTCACCCAAACTCTTAAAAGTTTCAATTTTACCAACTAGAGTGAGGGTGTGTTTTGTACATCTTCAAGCAAGGTTTACTCTAGATTTATAACAACTAGGTAATCAAAACTATGCCTAATTTTCTATGATCATCTATATATTATTCTACACAAGGAGCTTTTATGTTTGAGGGCTACAAAGAATTGAGGACAAATATAGGCTTTAGGAGTGAAATGAAGTCTTTAAGAGTGTTTGATGCATCCAATGGGATTGATATAATATTTTTAATATTAAGAGAGGACTTTCATGGAGAGAGAGTTCATTAATGAAGATAAAATCAAGACCTGAGGTTTTAAAGCAAAGGGAGGCATAGTGAGGCTAATGGGTTTCAATAAACCTAAGAAGAGATGATCACCACTGTAGTATTAGTATAAAGAAGTTCTAAAACTAATGAAATTTTTTAATAAAAAGGTCAAAGGTAAATTGAATGTGAGTTAATTACCAAGGACTGCCACTTGTAACTTTCCAAGCCAAGAAGAGGGTAGTTTAAAGAAGACAAATGTGTCAAAAAAGGGAGAAACTCCTATGCCATTTAGAAGGTCAATCATATTCAATAAAGAAAAACATGTCAAAGAAGACTTCATGATAATATTAAATAACCTCCTTGCTTGTAAATTGATCTTTCATGAAAGGAAACTTGTAAATTACTCTCTTCTACACCCTTTTCTCTCTCCTCTCATTCTCTAAAAATGTATCCTTGTTTGACTTTGTATGGATCCTTTGGTTGAGTATGGTAAATACCTACTCAAATAAACATGTGTACTATGACTTGAATAATTAATTATGCTTATTCTTAACTCCTCACATGTTTTTAACTAGTTTAATTATGTTATTATTGATGAATGCTATCAGTAATGATTATACTCTCTAATTTGTCCTCTCTTACTATTAGATATTTACATTGCACCTTAGCTGAATAAATGATTGTTTAGGTCCTCTACTCAAATCTAGTCCAACATGGGAATAACCCTAGGATTTGGGTTACCAAATCTTGGGTCAGACTTCTAATAATATTTTTTATTAAGATAGCTCCTTTGATGTATCACTTATCTTATTTACACTAAAACCTACAAATTGTTGGGGTGAAAAGGGAGAGAAAGAGACTTATATTGCACCCTAGATAGGAAAGGGATTGTTCAGGTCCTCTACTCAAATCTAGTCCAACATGGGAATGACTCTAGGTTGTGAGTTACCTAATCTTAGGTTAGACATCTAAGATTTTTAAGGAGCCTATCTCATTTTATGTATCACTTAGCTCATTTCCACTAAAGCCTACTAATTTTTGGTGTGGAAAAGGAGATAAAGATAACTAAAAAGGAAAATTTAAGATAGTGTTGGTGATGCACCTAAATTTATTACTCATCTACTCTATTTGATCTTCTAAAAACACTAATAAGACAAGAAAATATTGAATCTAAAACTCCATATGTCTATTATGCATCAATATTTTATGCAGAGGTTCACCAAGTGATTAAAACTTAAGGGAAGTGATGGAAAGGCCTAATTCAAAGCACTAACCAATTAATTTATCCACTTGTTAGCTTCAATTAAATGACATTAAACACTAAAAATGACCTCCATAACAAGATAAATTAGTAGCTAGATGAAATTAGGACTTGAAAAGGGAGAGATTTCTACCACATATGCAAATCAAACTAACATTAACACACTATACTAGGAAAATGAAATTTGAAATAGTCTTTTATTTATATCAAGAGGTTATAAAGATCAATCTTGGTAGAGTCTAGTCATGCCTAAATGAGGGATCATTTTCAAGGCTTAGAATCCTATATTTATAATATAATGGGATGAGAGAGATGGGGATCATTCATATAAGGATGGATAATAGATCATAATGACCAATATTTCCAATCATCTCACATCGATTCAGTTAGAAAAGATCATAATGTCTAAGACTACTTATAGAAAATAGATACAATAATTGTATTAATCCCTTTCAATCTATATCTAGCCTACATTGATGCTCCTTATAGTTACAATAGCAAGATCAAGTCATTTTCAGTATAACTTTTGGAATTGATGTAGTTATAATAGTTGGATCAATCTATTATGATCTTATTTTGGCATTGATTTTTCCCTACCAAATTTGTCTTTGGTGTTTAAGAATGGAGAAAAGGGTCATAATCATGCTACTAGTTTTGGAGATGAACCCATCAAAGTTGATGTGTCTACCTCTATGGCATCCCCTTAAAATATTTGCTTTGGTTCAACCTCAACTGTATTTGATCTCCATTTAAAGTCTTAGGGTTTTGAATTTTGATATTAGCCCTTGATCTTGATATGGGTCTCTAAAAATTTGCCACCTAATAGCTCTTCATTCATTCTTAAGATTTTTCTATCATCTCCATCTGCTTCTATGCTTTCACCACATGTCAACCTCACATTTAATATAATCTCATTAACCCTTTGACCCTATATGCATCATCAATCTCATTAGTCTAATTGAATTTATACCATTGATCTCTTTCTATTTGATTGAATGTGCACCATTGATCCACTAAGTCACTATGATCATGACACTTTTCAACCCTTTTCTTGATCTTAAAATCCTCTAAAATTTTTACTACAAGCTCACCTTTGATATTTGGATGCATGGTTAAACACATTTCATTGGATCTTCAGGACCCACTAACATCATCCTCGCTTGCTCACTATTGTATCTTTTGATCTAATTAAATGCAAACCATTGATATCATTCCAAGGACCTTTTGACTTGTTGGTTGCCTACATGTCATTGATATATGATCTGATAAAGAGATATTTTGACAAATTTTAGGTATGAATTCATCCTTAGAACATTTTAATTTAAATAGTTATTTAATGAGGCCCAAATTTGGTGTTTGTGCACACATCCCACTTTGTAAGTTTAACTTTTGAATCTTATATCTTTAAGTAAAAAACTCATCAAGATAGAAAAATTTTAGGAGGCCTTGACATGAAAAAAATCATGTCCATGTGCTCTTTTAGCCTTGACTAATTCCCTAAGTGTATTTATCAAATGTGTAACTAGACTAGAATGTTTGTCCCTTTGTGGCATGCTTGTGATGATCTAGTTCTTCTGGACTCATACAATAAATTATTGTCTTTTTATAAGTCTCTAATAAAATTCTAAGACTTTTTGTAACTTGATTCCTTCCCCTGAATGCTTGAAACACCATGAGAACCTACTAGTTTTTTCACATTACAATCTTAGACCTATTTTCAAGTGTAATTCCCAAGGATCAATAAATTAGACTTTAATCTCTCTTAAAGTGTTTCAAAATATTTATAAAAAATATTATACTCTTCTTCTCCTTCTTTTTTTCCACTCATTACATCCAGAAATCTATTCAGCTTCTTATTTTGGATTAGAAAAAATTTGGTATGTAGGCCACATTTGGCTAACATCTTTGGTGTTTCATTAGGTAGCATGCCTACTATGCTTGAGAACTCAATCCATTTACATGACTCTTAGACTCACAAAATAATGACAAATATGATTCATGATTGCAAGTACCCCTTTATTTGCAAAGATAATTAATTCCACTAAAATAGGGAAGGAAACATAGAAAATAAGGAAGCTAACTAAACAAAGAAAATAAATAAACAAATGTGCTAGGGTGGCATTTAGAGGGAAATAAGAATAAAAAATAATTAAACTAACCATGATAGGGTATGATCCTTATAGATCAAAATGGAAATTCATGAACTCACTCATTCTAAAAGATGGTATAAGTTACAAATTAGGATGCTTATTGAACATGACTTTTGATGAGGCACTTTTCTTGCCTACTAACTCTCTTAGCATATCCTCAAATTATTCATCAACAAAAAATTATTCACCAACAAATACAAACTCTTTCTCATACTTCTTTTCAACTACAACCTTGTCAAGTGATATTGCATCTATATATTGTCTTTAAGTGACCTCATTCTTCTTACTATCTATTGTAAGTTCATTAAGTTCTTCAAGTAACTTTGAATAGTCAACCCAATATATGTCATGATCATGAATGAGTGACTCTTGATCAAAATTATCATACACATATTATTCAATGGATAACATATCCCTATAAATATCCCTAGTCTCTTATAGAGATTTAAGATATAGCTACCAATCATCCTTCTATTCTTCATTTTGATCAAACCAAATAGGATCAATTTGAAAAGTATCTTGATACTTCTCAATAGGATATGTCTCAAACTCATTCATGGATTCAACTTGTACTAATTTATTTTGGAGTTATTATACATTAAGACCATCCTTCTCAAGCAGACTTGAGATATCTTCTTCAATATCAGCTACAACCTCATTTTGAACCTATTCCTCAAGTGAAGTATCAATGAAAAACTCTTCCTCATACACACTTGAGACATATTCTTCACACCCTTCAATAAATTGACCCACATCAATCTCTTTCTCATACCTCCATATAATAGGCTCTTCCTAAAGAAGGGAGATGTTGGGAAGGTGATGGGATTCATTTTCTTGAGAAAGGCTATGAAACATAAAAGGTTGATCATGATTATATTTTAGGATCTTGAGGGTAATGGAATCATTTAGGGAGTCTTGAATAGGAGGGAAAGAGAAATTCTTAGAGATCTCTATATCTTACTCCTTCCACTTGGTCATCACCTCATCAAAGCTTGAAACCTCTTTATCCTCATGGATAACTTGAACTTGAAGTATAAGTAAGGAATAAATGGAACTATAAGAAGTCTTAGTCTCTTGAATATATTCTTGAATAGAAGTATGATTCTGCTCTTAACTCCCACTAGGTAGCTCCCTTGGCCCAAATTGAGTATGGTTAAGCACTTCATGAAAAAAAGGAACACAAGAATACTGGTAGGGAATACAAGATTGAGCTTGAGATAATTTGTTCAACTCACTTTTATGCATCTCCCAAACCTCCATCTTCTCCAATAAAATATTTCACAACTCATTCCTCTCCTCCAAATCATTGGATACATTTATAAACAACCAATTCACTTCTTCATACTAAGAATTTGAACAAATTTTTCTTACATATACTAGTAGCTTGAGATTTATTTCATTCATTCTCTTTTAAAGACAAGGTTTCTAATATGCAACGTCATATCGATATGGGGAATGTGAAATCTAGCCTTGAAACTGATATGGTTCACAATGGGGATAAGGGTCATACTCTTGATAATAAGGATCATAATAAACTTGATAAGGCTCAAAATAGCTTGGATAAAACTCCTAGTAAGGTTGATTAGGCTCATAATGAGGCTCATATGGATCATGAGAATAATATTATAACACATCATAGAGATTATAAGGAAGTATAACATATTTTTCCTCATATGTAGCCATGAAAACAACACTAAGAGAGTGTAATAAAATTAGACGTAATTAGAAACTATGCCTCTATTATTAGAAATAAGTGCTTGAGCTTGGAATCACCAAATACTTCATGAAGAACACTATTACAACTATAATTTCACCAAGACTAGATCCAATTGGTCACATCGATCATGATAAAATTATTAGAGACTTATATTTCACCCTATCTAAGCAAAATATTGCTTAGGTCCTCTACTCAAAGCTAGTCCAACATGGGAATAACCCTAGGTTATGGGCTACCTAATTTTGGGTCGAACATCTAGGATTTTTAGTGAGGCTAGATCATCTAATGTATCACTTAGCTCATTTACAATAAAACCAACTAATTTAAGGGGTTAAAATGGAGAGAAAGATAACTAAAATGGGAATCTAAGCTAATGTTGGTGATGCACCTAAATTTATTACTCATCCACTCTATTTGACCATCCTAAAACACTAATGAGATAAGTAAAAGATTGAATCTATAACTCTAGATGTCTATTATGGTTCAATGTTTCATGCATAGATTTATCAAGTGATCAAAAACTGAGGGAAGTGATGGAAAGGTTTGATTCAAGGCATTAACCAATCGATGTATCCACTTTCTAGCTTCAATCAAATGACATTAAACACTAAACATGACCTGCATAACAAGATAAACTAGTAGCTAGGTGAGATCAGGACTTGACAAAGGATAAATTTCTACCATATATGCAAATCAAACTAACATTAACACACTATACTAGGATAATTAAATTTGAAATATTCATCTATTTATCTTAGGCATTTACAAAGATCAATCTTGGCAAAGTCTAGCCGTGCGCAAGAGAAGGACCATTTTCAAGGCTTAGAAACCTATATTTATAATAGAATGGGATGAGAAAGATGGGTATCATGTGTATAAGGATTGATAAATTAGTGTAATGATCAATATTTTCAATCATCTGGCATTGATTTAGTTAGAAAAGATCATAATGTTTAAGACTACTTCTGTAAAATCGATACAACTATATCAATCCCTTTCAATCTATTTCTAGCTTGCATTATTACTCCTTAGGGTTAAAATGGTAGGATCAAGTCATTTTCAATATCAATTATAGAATTGATACAATTATAACATATGAATCAATCTATTATGATCTTGTTCTAGTATTGATTACTCCCTACGGGTTCTTATTTGACATGTAATAATGGAGAAAAGGGTCATAAACATGCTATTAGTTTTGGAGATAAACCCATCAAATCCAAGTGTTTGCCTCCATGGAAACCCATTAAAATATTTTATCTCTTTATACCTCAACTATATTTTATCTCCATTCAAAGTCTCAAGAATTTGAATTTTGATATTGGACTTTGATCTTGATATGGGTTTCTAAAAATATGCCACCTAGTAGCTCTTCATTCATTCTCAAGATTCTAATATCAACTCCATCTACTTCTACACTTAAACCACATGTTAACCTCATGTTTAATTTTATCTCATTCAAACTTTGACCATATACACACTATTAATCTACTTGGTTTAATTGAACTCATGTTGTTGATATCTATCTGCTTGATCAAAAGTGTATCATTGATCTACTAAATCATTGTGATCATGAGACTTGTCATACCTTCACTTGATCTCAAGATCCTATAAAATTTTAACTATGAACTCACCATTGATATTTTTATTAATTATTAAATTCACTATGTTGAATCTTTAGGACCCACTGATGTTATCCTCACCTACTCATTATTGGATCTTTTGATCTAATTAAACTAGACCATTGATCTCATTCTAGGGACCTTTTAACCTATTGACTTCCCACATGTCATTGATATATGATCTTATCAATATATATTTTGACACTTTTCATCCATGTGTTCATATTTTGAACATTTTAATTTATATGGTTATTTCATGAATCCCAAATTTGACATCTACGTGCATGTCCCACTTTACAAGGTCAACTTTAGAAGCTTGTATCTTGAGATAGAGAACTCATAAAGATACAAATTTTTAGGGGACCTTATCAGCATGAAAAACATCATTTCCATGTGGTATTTTTTCCTTTATTTATTCTATAAGTGTATTTATCAAATGTGTAACCAAACTGGACTCTTTGTCCCTTCATGACATGCTTGTGATAGTTTAATTATTCTAAACTTGTGCAAGAAATTAGTGTCTTGTTAGAAGGATATAATGAAATTATAAGACTTTTTTCAACCTATTTCATACTTTTGAATTCTTGAAACATTATGAGAACCTACTGGTCTTTTCACATTACAATCCTAGACCTATTTCCATGCCAACTTCTCAAGGATCAATAAATTTCACTTTAAGCTCGCTTAAAGTGTTTCAAAAACTTTATAAAAAAATATGAGATTATTATTCTCATACTTTTGGTCCACTCATTCCATCCATAACTTTTCTCAACTTCTTATTCTAGATTAGGCAAATTTTGTTATGTAGGCCAAATTTGGCTAACACCTACGTATTTGTAAATGGATTGTCTTCTTGTAGGTTACATGGTGAGTTTGATGTAGTTATGAATGGTTTGAAAGTTTATTTTTAGTCATTATTTCCTTACCTTATACCTCTTTACCAACCCTCTAATTCAATGCATTGGCTATGACATCTATGTTGAAACATTAATAATTAAAGGTCTTTGTTTTGAGAAGTGTAATCGTATTCAGGCCTAATCCATGTTCTTAATTACATGATAGTCAAGTGGAGGGTGTTTTTTTGGTGTCTTATCTCCTGAAATAGGTTTATTTCATGCCTTTTATCTCCCTTTTCCTTTGAAATTTAGTAGTTTAGTAAAGCCTAATTGATACATCAAGGGGAGATAGACCTATAATCTAGAGGTTTAGTCCAACTAAAGGTCACCCATAGCCTAGGACCAATCCCATTACATAGCTCAAGTTTAGAGGTCTTTAATCATCCTCTCAAGGGTAAAAAAATAATCTATAACATTACTTGACATATATATACCTTGGAGAGACTTTTGGGTTTGCTTTTAGAAGAGGTTTAATAGCTTTTTTTCCTATATCATAGTGACAATGAGCCTAAGTATAAATTATACTAATTCCATGCCTTCAAACATCTTCAAAAGGGAAATAATTACTTTCTAAGGAGTAAATTTAAAAATAGTTTAACTACATCTACTCCTCCAAAGAACACTCAGGGTCTACCTGAGGAGAACTCAAAAAACAACTCCTTTCTTCCTAAAAGTCCTACCATGTGTTAATAACCATAGTATAATTCTACCCTACCCCTCTCCTCCATAAACTAACAAGCTTATGGAAAAAACCAAACTTGGATACAATAGTATTAAAAACTTGAATAAAATTGAGGCCAATGTAACCATGATTAATTTTCTCTAAATATTTGATAAAAAATAATTATTGTTGGTAGATTTAACTACTCCTAAATGTAAAGAAAATAATAATAAAATAGATTTATATGTTTCTATTTAAAAATAGAAAATTGAAACTCCTCCCTTTCTATAAACAATTTCCATTTTTGGTAAAAACTTACAGTTATTTGATGGATTCAAATGCTTCAAGAAACATGATGCCTTAATCATTTTTTCAAAAGTTGGGTCTAACTCTTGCTAAGTCAAATAGGAAATTAGTTTAATTTAATAAATTAGAGTTTAAGGTGTTTGGTGAGATGAACGGAATTCATATGTATTTAGATTTTGGTCCAAGAGTATAGTAGTTCATTGATATTCAAGTGGTTAATATCTTAGATGCAAATGAAATGTTTATTAGTAGAGATTGGTATGAAATGTTAAATGAATATATGGAAACTAATTAATCCCACATGTGTCTTCCATGGAATGGTATTCTTAACCAAATCATAATTTCATGAGATTAAAAAGATTCATATTATTGAAAAGTATAATAAGATGAATGACATCCTATATGAATGATTAGAGCTTGGGATATACATGCTTGAAATTAAAGTAAAATATCATTAAAACTTGACATTAACATATTATATGTGTAAGATAAAATAGAGATTGAATAGATAGAGAATCTATATGAGGAGTATTGTTCATTTGTTTGGCATAACACACCAACTCTAGAAGGAAAAAATTAGAGGAAATTTCAACAGGTGTATATTTCCCCTTTTCCCTTCTCCTCTACTAAAAAAAATTAGGCTTAGCAACAACTTCCTCAAGGTCTTTATCTACCAAGTCATGTCAAAATAGATTCCTTAGTTAGATGATGCAATTATTTCCCTATAAGGGGTCTATTTAAAATTCAATCTGACATCTACAAAATAAACTTAGACTAGGAAAGACTCAGGTCATTCATATTTATAAATGAATTCCTTACTAAGTAGTGCTTGTCTTCATAATACTAGATTCAATGATGCTTTGGAAGAGACAATCGATGAACATGCAATTCAGATGAAAATTATAAGTATTGATTATAGATTCAGATACTATAAAACTAAGATAATAGATTATAAAAAATATCAAAATATGAAGGGCATTAAGAATGATAAAATATCCTATATTGCAATGCAAAGAAATTGAGTTCATTCAGTTAAATAAGTATCATGAAACCACTCTTCTATCTGACAAGTATTCACACAATCATAAACAAATATGGTTCTTAAATTTTGAGGAAAATATAACTATAAATAAAGAGGAAGATAATTATCCTATGAATTTTCAAATTATGAACATTATCCTCACATACTTTCAACTTAAATGCATTGCATGAAAAAAACAATGTCTAGGATTCACTCTTTCTAGATCAAACTATAGAAATTCCTCAAAATAGTATAGCTCAAAAGAAAATAAATTAAATAGGAAAATAAAAAAATAAGAAAATAAAAAGGTCTATTTCCTATATTATAGCCTCTAAATATAAATAACCTAACCCTTCTCACCATGAATAATTTGTCTTTTATAGAATCTTAGTCCAATGAATTATAGGCTCAACCCAAAAATGGATAGTTAAGATAGCTCAATGATATGGGTGCACCTGAGGCTAATTTAGGTTCTAATTTGATCGTGAATAATTTGCCACATACAATGATAACTAAATTCCACTTATATTCTATGTAGTTGAATGTATTCGGGATCCTTTTTGGGATTTCCAATGGCCAACAACTTATGGTTGGGAAGCATACATATTTTAGGCCATTAGTCATTTAACACCACAACATAATTTAATTCACATCTTAGGCTCCATGTTCACCCTCTTACACTAAAAAAATATATAAATTTATTTCACATATCTAATTGGGATTGTAGTCTAATTATTGGACTTTGATGACCAAGATAGGTAAGACAGTCACCAAATTTAGGACATGATCCCTTTCATGGAGTCTCATGTATCTATTTTAGGAAATATGCACCATGTAAATTCTTCCTTCTATGTATTAATTTAAATTCTTATTTTATGTTCAAGGACCATGCTAAGTATTATAACTCTACTCATTTTCTACTTGGTTAAGGGCCCAATGTTCATTTAAATTTTACCTAGCTTAGGTGTAATGAGATCTCACCATGTGATGAGATCTCACTCACCTAGAGATTAATTATATTTTCCCAAGATTCCATGTACTCTAATTACTCTATATCCATGAGATATTGGCACATGGTAACATCTCATGCATCTGGGGCTCTGTTAGTTCTTTAGTTTACATAGATTATCCTAGGGCCATGACGAAGTGGGATCATGCCATGTGGCATCATCCCACTTACCCACTCAATCTCCTACCTACCTTGACTACACTGACCATCCTAGGGATGTGGTGAAGAAAGATATTTCCATGTGGTGGCATCTCATTCACCCAAAATTTGGCTAGAGAATGAAGCATTTACGAACTACCTAGGGACGTGGGGAGATTGGATCTCACCATGTGGTTATATCTTATGCATCTAGGTCTCAAAATATTTAAAAAATAAGGTATCCATTATGATTTATTATTTAAAAATAAAAATGTCTAACTAAAATTGAAAATAAATTCCCTTGTAGCAAAATCCAAATTGTCCCATTATATAGTAAAATTTGACTAAACCATTAAGATCCAACAGTTAAAAAACTAGCCACTTATATCCAAACCAATGAAAAATGAACCACCCAAGATAAATTTATCAAATAAATAATAAAAATCTTAAGCTTGAAATATAATTAAGTTCATTCTAAAGTTTTGATTATTTTGATAGGCTATATGGCCATCAAATTTAAGCTCATTAGTTGTTGACTTATATGCTAACATGTCCTCCAATTGCTATGCTCATACCATGTGGCATCCATTCGTTCATTTGGTGCTTTACCATGGTTCTAATTAAATTATTTGTCTAGTAGCTAAGATGCAACAAGATCATGCCATGTGGCATGATCTTGCTTACATAAGAGGTTGCACACCTTATCAAGAGGTACTGACTATAATGAGGCCTTGAGATCATGACAATTTGAATCATATCAAGGATCTAGAGGATTGGATATATTTTTAATGTGCATAAATCACCTAGGGACATGAGTATGTTTAATATTATCATGTGTCATGATCCTACTTACCTATGGACCTTGTATCTATCCCAAAGTGCATTAAATACCTTAGGGTCTAATAGAAATGAGATCAAACCATTTCATGTAATCTCACTTACCTAGCATCTCAAGGATAAGGCCCAATGATCAAGGCCCATTAATGAAGTAAGGAAGCAAGATGTTGTAAGGTCTCCTCATCCCAAACATCTATAAGGTCATAGACTCTTTGAAATAAAATAATTAATGAAATTTCATAAAGTATCAAGTAGATGACAAGTGGCATCTACACATTTATCTAGGTCTTATAAAAATTGAAATAAAACTTTAGCCTATGGAAAAATAAAATTAGTTTTCAAATATGAATTTTGTCTAAAAATGATAAAGTGCTAAACCCAAAAAAAAGGTGAAAGGTAATAAGATTAAGTGAATTGAGGTAGGAACTTTGCCAAAATTGAAGCTAAATTTTGACAAAAAAAACATAGAAAGTGACTAAGTATAAATATGAAACCATGAATATCCTTAGATATTTCCCTTTGAATAAGAACAATGATGGGATTGAATGGGGATGAATCCAAGAGATAAAATAGTCCCACCAACTCAAAAAACACAAATATTTATGTCCAATATAGATTAAATATTAAGTAAATAACTAAAATGAGATAAACCTATAGCCCATTAAACTTAAAATAAATTAGAATTAGACCCAATTAGATTAAAGAGAAGAGTACAAATATTCTGATAAAATAAGGGAATTAGTCCAAACCTAAGGTGAAATGGTCTAAAATGGAAATTTTAGCATTATTCAAAACATTTATCAAGGCATACCAAGACTTATTATATTTAAGCAAATTCAAATGATAAGATCAATGAAGTTCTCTATGGAATCTTCTCATACCAAGTGCACATAATGAACATTTCAATTCTAGACTTGGTTGAAATAGTAAATCAAGATTAGAGTCTATATTATAACATCTTCAGGATCTTTTCCAGTCATATCAATAGATTAAATAGGCTAAGGCCTCAAACCCATTCAAACAAAAGATCAGACTCCATAGCAAAATAGGTTCCATGATTTTTTAAATAAATTTGTGATTGTTGTGCAAACAACAACAAATGGTGACTCTACTGTAAAATACTCTTGGATATTTTAGAACACAAGAAAACTTCCTATAGCCTAGAATCTTTGGTTTATCCTAATTCTTAGAACATGAAACAACTCATGAAAATATAAAGAAAAGACTACAGAGCCCAAATCAAACAATCTCAATGACCTGCATATGCTAGTGTATTCATTTTATTTATAAAATTTACAAGGACCAATTGATGTAATTAGGATCATTGAAATAGTGAATTATACTTTTCAATTAATATATTGACATTGATATGTTTCTAACTAGGCATCTATAGCCTATCAGAGTCACCTCTAGTCCCACACAAAGCCTTACTCTACTTCCATCTAGTCATCCAAAGCTCTAGTAGAGGTTACTTGAATAACCCAAATCTTGAATTATTTAAATAATTTTTTTTTATTTTACTTTATATTTTTATTGATAATCTCAATCCTAGTTTGAGGACCACCATGGTAATGTAGGAGTATCACTTTCAATATGCAATATTTTATTTGGTTAAATTTGTATAGGGTCAAAATAGTCTTGTTCACATCCTTAAGAGTCTTAGGAAGGTATTTGAGTCATAATCCTCTATGAGGTATTAAAATTTTATTTTATTCCATTTAGGATCTTAGGGATGTTTCCCTCCAAAATAGTAAATTTAAATTTTTTAATATTTCTTAAAGAAATATATGATTATTTGTTATTGTATAAAACTTGTAATGAGCTTTAAAGGGTGTGTTAGTAGTATAGGAATGTAATTATGTGTCTTAGAGAGATTATATAAGTCATATTCATCATCATGGGATAAAATAAATCAAAATGTAACAAAATATTATTTATAAAGGCCATTGACTAATTAAAGTTGGAGAAGTTAAGAAAGAATCTCAACTAAATATGTATATTCCAAGCTTTGAAAATGATTTAAAAACATCATAATCATCAAACCTATCATTTAGAAGGAATTAAATACCTTTAAAGATTATAAAATATCAAATTGGGACCATTGCAGATGGTTAATGACAGGTTGTAGATGAAAATAGGGTTTTATTACTATGAAAGTGCAAGTTTCTTGAGAGAAAAGGCTTGATCTTGTTTGATATATATGTAATTAACTATTTATAGATTAATGAACATATTCCATACCATTTTTATTTAATTTTGCGTTCAATATAAGCTAAATTTTTGTATTTTATGAATACCCCTATCTTCTATATAAACACAGTCATCTCAGTCACTTATATTACATGTAAATTCATGAATGCATTGCAAGTGAGGTTTGGGTTAGTTGAAAGGGCATTATAATAATATTTTATATGTTTTATATTTATTTTATAACTCCTATATTATATGAAAAATTAATAATAATCTTTTAGCTTCTACATAGAGTAACCCTAAAATAGGGTTTAAGGCACAAATCGGTTGTAACTCCAGTTTGAACTAGCCAAAATTCATCAACATTTGTATAAATATATAAGAACATGTTTATAAATTTTTATAGGTGTTATTTTTAAAAATAAGGTCTGTGAGATAAGTTATGGTTGATTGTGTGAAGAATTCCTCTAGATGACTGTGAAAAACCTAAAATAGTGTAAGAAATGAAGTTTTTATCTCATTTTTTGGTTTCCAATATTGTCTAAAGATTTATTCATATTGGATAATCATATTAAAACATATTTTAAGTGTTATATGAGATATTTAGTATTTTAAATATCTCAAAACCTATCAGAATGTTAAATTAGGCTTATGCAGGCCTAAAAAACAAAATTATTCTTAGTTGACACTTCTAAGAAACTAATAAACTTTAAAGTAGTTTCTTACCAATATAAAACAACTATGAATATAAAATAGGTCATCAATAAGGTTTATAGGAATATATAAGAAACATATGTCACTTTTTAAGACATAATACGTCTATTTTAATACTATAGTAAGCTTTGGGTTAAATTTTTGGCTTAGATCATAAGGTAATTTGATGAATGAATGAACTCATGTATGTGGATTTATATGATTTGAATAACAATATCCCAAGCCATTCATTGGTTATCAAGAGTGGGTGAATTAATAAAAATAAGTTTCCAACTTATTAAAAGAGATATAATTAGGTTGCAAGTGACTATTTCCAAAATTATAGGTCTCCTTAAGAGAGTTTTGAAGGAGTGATCCATCAAGTGTCATCGCATCATAAAAAAAAAATAGAATTATAGTTTTTTCACTCTTAGAATTTTGATGCAAGGATTTCATCCAAGTAAATCTAGAGATCATTAAGGTGCATTTTATGAGAGGTTTCAAGAGAATATCTTCAAGAGTAAAACACCCCATCCCAAACTTACCAAAATACAAACTAATTTAAAACACATACAAATAGATAAAGCCTTTAGAACTGAATTGAATACTAAATCTAATGACACAAAATACTCATAATTTTTACACACTAAGATGTCATTTATGCCACTAATGTTTAGGCCATCTATTTTAGGTTAATTCATTGATCAACATGTCAAAAATTTGTGCCCCTTCTCTTTACTTTTTTAGTATATTAGTTGATATGGATGCATATGTTTTGTAAGTCAATGTATGAGAACTTTGTTTTATCCCACATTCATAAGAAGTAGTAGTTGCTTATATTAGACTTAATATATAAGTGTTGAGGCCAATGAAGGCATCCAAAAATTTATTGTATTGAGTTTGCTCAAAGGAGGTTACCCCCTCAAAGTGGCTTGTGATCAATATAATCCCTTTGATGTTTTTCTAATTATATAAATCTATTATTTCATGCATTTTCATTAATTTGTTGCTGGAAGATACCTTCATCTAGTATTGAAGCACTTTCTAGAGCCAATTTTTTTCTCTCAGAATTATTTTTCTATTCTGCAACATAATTCATTTAAGTATTTTTCTATATCACAATAATCTATTTTCGATCAAGGTAAATACATGTTTGCATAATTATGGAAATTTATTGGGCATAAGCCCTAAAAATCATTATGAGGAGTACCATATGAACCCCAAAGTATTTGGCCCATTAAGAGGACCTGCCAATAAAATGGGCTATGGCCCTATCCTGATTGACTAGTTCCCATACATGAAGAAAACCAAGAGCTATCATTTAAGGGTAAATTTATGGCCATAAATTTTTTGGAGAGTTTTACTTAGATGACATTGGTGACTAGAGAGATATCTTTAAAACCTTAGACAACCATTAAAACTTAGGGTCCATTTCTATCAATTTCAAAATATTACTAATGGAGTATCCAAAAACTTGCCATATTAGATCTTCACATATTACCAATAGAGTATCAATAGACTTGTCATACTATTTCTAGAATATTCCCATAAGACTCTCAAAATAATTACATCCAAACATTTGATAGAAACTAGAACCCAAAGAATTTTCATCCTATCATTTTTAGAAAATTATCGATAGAGTATTAGAACTCTTAGATATTTTATAGAAAATAGAAACCAGACTATCATAACTCTCAAAATTATTTTTCATTTTTTTCTATATATCTCCATATGTAGCCTCATTGATCCTCAAAAATTATTTGGACACCTAAAATTCTAGTATCCACATTTTATTCCTTATGGTCCCATATCCTGATTCTACTTCTATTTCTTGAAAATCTAAATTTTCCCTATTTTTAGGTTTTGCCATAAATTCTATTTTATCCATTTGCCTCAAAAAATTTCCATAGTGTTCATACCACTTTTTTGTTCCTTTTTCCCTCTTTGATAAATTCTCCAGTTTTTTCATTTTCACTTCTAAAATTTCCCTCGCCTTCATCAATCATACTCCCACTATGCAAAAAAAAAAGTAAAAGTACCTTTACCCCCTCCAATTTAGCCTAAATTGAAAAAAATTATACTAAACATGTCTCAACTCTATTTTTCCTACCCATTGTTAAAAAAAATTATTTTGGCCATGGTAATAACCTAAATAGGAGAAAAAACATGGAGTGTGAAATTACCACCCTCAAGAACTGAATCAAAGATCTTGATGAAAAACTTCTTGGCCTCAATCTTCAACATACTACCTTGAACAATAGATGGCATCTAGAATCCTCTTCAAATGCCATATTTTATTTTTCCAACAATTTTCATGGGCTAAATCTTGATTTTCCTCAATTCAATGGTGCATATCTGATAGGATGGATCTATCAGGAAAAATAATTTTTTTAGTCTACATAATAATTTTGATGCCAAAAAAATCCCACGTGCATCCTTTCAATTGGAACATGAAGCCCTTTAATGGTATTATTTGTCTATCGAGGCTCATGATGAGCCAATATGAACTAATTTTTGCACACTCATTTTTCAATAGTTTAGCCTTAATGCTTTTGATGAATTCATTAGAGCATACACTAAACTTTTCCAAATAGGAACCATGAGAGAATAAGAACTGTGAGAGAATATATTATAGAATTTTAAAAATTAGCCAATCACACAGAGGCATTGTTTGATTAATTCTTCAGGTGTTAATTTGTTAGTATAATAAAGGATACAATTTCATCTAAGGTCAAAATGTTCCAGCTTAACATGATGATGGAATCCCTAGGGTTGGATAAGTTGGCAAAGGATAAGATCATAGCTCAAAATTTATTCAAATCTAATTTTTCTCCATTCAAAAATAAAAATCCATAAGGATATCACATAACACCATCCCCCAGAACCACTCCTATCAAGAATTTTATTAAATCAAAGATGTGAACTCATAAAGAAAAAGGACTATGTTATATTTGTGATAAAAAATTCACTTGAGGACATCGATGTGTTGAGTAAAATCTCTACCTATAGGATGTAGAATCTCCACTTGAAATTATAGTTTAGGAAGATGCTCAAGATATAATAGATGATCTAGAAGAAGCTAAACTAATTATGGAACTTGATTCCTAGGAATACCAACTAGAGATCTCTCTCCATGCCTTAGTAGGAGTCACCACCCCATAAACCATGCAAGTTAGGGGTTAATTCAAGAGGATCTCTCTCTTAATACTCATTTATTTTTCTATCACTCATTAATTCATTGAACCTTGGATCACCAAACAAGTTGATTGTTTTATCCATCCTTGCTCTAACTTTGAAGTCATGATTGCCAATGGGACACATTACCTTGTAAAGGAAAGTGTTGTAATGTGTGTATATCTATTAGAGATTATAAATTGTACTCCAACATGTTTTCCTTGCCTTTAGGCATATGTGTTTTTGTTTTAGGAGCCCAATGGTTATGCATACTTAGACCCATCTTATAGGATTTTGATGAACTTTAGATGCAATTTTTAGATAATGGGAAGAAACACACATTTAAAGGCTTACACTTGGGGTCTCTTATCATCATAAGTTCACATCTCATAGAAAATATTCTTAATAAGAACTTACATAAAATCATTTCCTAGTACCATTCCATTTAAATACAACCATCAATGGTCTCCACTACTCTTAATCTATAAACTATTCTACATAGGTATGCCTATGTCTTTGTTAAACCAGTGGGATTGCCACCTTCATGGCTAGAGGATAATTATATTTATCTCCTTCTTAGAAGTTTTCCTTTAACATCAGGCCCAACCACTACCCATTTTATAAAAATACCAAGATCAAGATGCTCATTCAAGACTTACAAAAGAAAGGCATTATTTGCCCTAGTACTAGCCCATATTCTTCCCTAGTTATCCTTATATATAAAAAATATGGGTCATGGTGCCTCTACATGGACTTTTGAGCACTTTATCACATCAAAATCAAGGAGAAGTTCTCGATATTTGTTATTCATGAAATTCTTGATGAGATTCATAGTGTTCATTTTTTCTCCACTTTGGATATCACCAGATCAAAATTCATGAGGATGTATTCCTAAGATAACTTTTTGCACACGTGATGGCCACTATGAGTTTTTGGTCATCCCCTTTGGATTCACTAATGTTCCTTCAACATTATATCCATTGATTAATTAAATATTTTGACCTTACCTATAGAAATTCATTTTAGTCTTCTTCAATGATATCTTCATCTATAGTAAAACATGGTCTAAGCATCTCTAACATCTGAAGCTTACACTACAACTTCTCTCTAATCATCATTTCTATGTAAAATAGTCTAAATTTGCTTTTGGCTAGGATGAAGTGGAGTATCATAGACATATTATTTCATCCCAAGGTTTTTTGGTGGATCTCAAAAAAAAAATCCATGAAAAATTGGCCTCATCCTCAAACACTAAAGAGCCTTCATGGTTTGTTGGGACTAATTAGATACTATTGAAATTTTATCAAGGATTACAATAATATTTTATTTTTATTGATAGTTATGTTGAAAAAGGATTTTTTTACATGGACACAAGATGTTAAGTGTGCATTTCAATAATTGAAAAAAGCTATGTGTACTACACCTATTCTAGCTATGCCAAATTTTGTCAAGACCTTCACTATTAAGAGTAATGCTTGTAGTAATGGATTTGGTACTATTATCCTATAAAAAGGATGACCCATTTTATTCATCATCAAATCACTTTCTATAAATAATT
This sequence comes from Torreya grandis, assembly GCA_037957365.1. Lineage (NCBI taxonomy): Eukaryota > Viridiplantae > Streptophyta > Pinopsida > Cupressales > Taxaceae > Torreya > Torreya grandis. The sequence continues at coordinate 1,202,110 of JARHVA010004092.1, read as the reverse complement.
TATCACTCTTTAATTATGAGAAGCAAATGATGTCCATTTTACATGCAGTATAGAAGTGGAGGCCATACTTATTGGAGAATCATGTTTTCATCAAAACTAATCAGCAGAGTATAAAGTATTTTCTAGAACAATGTGTCTCAACCCCATCACAATATAAATGGATCAACAAACTCATGGGTTATAAACATGAGATCACTTATAATAAGGATAAGGATAATATTATGGTTGATGTTTTGTCTCACACAATTATAGACCAAACTACCCTTTTAACTATTTGCATGACTATTATGAATTGGTTGGATGCTTTAAAAAAGGGGTATTTCAATGAATCTTCATTATCTCAAAGCATTCATAAATTGGCCATTAACCTCTCTACCATACCACATTATTCTTGGGATGGTCCTTCTTTGTGATACAAGGGTTGTATGGTGCTTCCCCAAAGCATAAATCTTTAGCAGATATATTATATGAAATCCATGATTATCCATCTGTATCATACTTATAGTTTCTCAAAACCTATGAGCAATCACAACACAACTTATTTTTTAAGGGAATTAAAAATTTAATTCAATACATGGTGGCTAAATGTGATACTTGTCAATACAACAAGGGTGAAACAACACTCATTCTTGGGTTGTTCAAACCCTTACCCATCCCTATCAAGATTTGGACACATTTTTATATGGATTTCATTGAGGTACTTCCTAAATATAGAGGGGGAATAGTGATCTTGGTTATCATTGATTGCCTCTCCAAATATAGTCATTTTTGTGGCCTCAACCATCCCTATCCTACCTCAATAGTCATACAAATTTTCTTGGACTAGATTTTTCATCTTCATGACATTCCTTCTTCCATTATCTCAAATCATGATGAAACCTTCACCAACCATTTTTGGATAGAAATATTTTGACACACCAGCACCCGACTGAAGATGAGTTCTAGGTATCATCCACAAATGGATGGCCAGCCTAAAATTGTCAACAAATGCTTGTAAACTTTCCTTCATTACTTCACCTCAGAACAAAAACATTAGTGGGAAAAGTGGTTCCCTCTCATTGAATGGTGGTACAATACCTCCTACAACACTTCAAATAAAATTAATCCATATGAAGTAGTCTATGTTCAAGCACCACCAGTGATCCTTCTATACACCCCCAATAGTTCACTTGTTTAAGTGGTTGACATGATTCTTTGAACCTAAGATCAAATCCTTAGCACCCTATGAGATAATCTTCATGTGGCATAAAATAGAATGAAATGATAGGAATATTAGTATCACTCTGAGTGCACTTTTCAAGTAGGTGATATGGATTTTCTTTGCCTACATCCATACAAACAATCCTCTCTAAAACTTAAAGGGTGTCATAAGATGGCTCCCAAGTTATATGGTCCATATAATGTTCTCTAGAAGATTAGGTTGATTGCTTATAGGTTGGAGCTCCCACATTTTTCTTATGTTAACCGAATAGTTCATGTCTCTTGTTTGAATAAAGTTATTGGCACAAACATCAAAGTGTAAACTATTTTACCAAAACTTGATAATGAAATTTCCATCCTTATTGAGCTAGAGGTAATCCTAGACATACACACATAACAACCTCACTCCTACTCTATCATAGAGGTATTAATTTAGTGGAATATAATGCAACTAGAGGATGCAATATGGGAACCACTATTTTAGATTTAGCACCAATTCCCACATCTGAGGCTTTGAGGATAAAAAAATTTCTTAGAGGGAGGGGATGTTAGGAACCCATGATACCCCTTCTCTTTACTTTGTTAGTATATTAGTTTTTATAGATGCATATGATTTATAAGTCATCTTGTGAGCATTTTATTTTATCCCACATTCATGATAAGTAGTAGTTTTTTAGATTATACTTAGTATATAAGTAAGTGTTGAGGCCAATAAAGGCATCCACGAATTTATTGTATTGAGCTTGGTCAAAGGAAGTTCCCCCTCGAAGTGGAATATGATCAATATAATCCCTTCAATGTTTATAATAATTATAAAAATATATTATTTCATGAATTTTCATTAAATAAATATGTTATTTCATTCATTTTCATTAATTTTTTGTAGGAGGATCCTATCACAACATGGAACCATAGGGAAAATAGATGGTCTAGACCAAAAATAAACAACAACAAAACCAGATCGATAATAAAAAATCAATAAAAGTAGATAAACAACACACACCAAAAATGAAAAAAGTAAGGAAAAAAGAAAATGGGAATTATTCATAGGATCACCCCAAGCTAGTTCAATCTTGGAAGTAGTGCTTGAATAATTTTCCATCAATAGGCAATGCAACATCCTCACCAATTAGACACCTTAGGTGGAAATCATTTTCACCTAGTATTTTAGAGATATATAAGGGTCATAGCCAAAGGGCATCAAATTTTCTATGTTAACCCTTATTTTCATGAGCCTTTTCCCAAATAAGTACTAAATTAGAGATATGAAATGTTTTTTTATCTCACTTTTCAAACCAATGTTTTGCAACTCCTTGATGCTTGCTAAAGTGTAACAAGAATACATCATACTTCTATTCCAATTATATTAGATTTAAGAATCAATATTATATTTTATTATTAGTTTCCAAGTAATATTTAATGAACATTAAGTTTTAGATTTTGAGTTTTACATACAAGATAGGGACTTAAACATACACTAAATGATATAGGTAAGTACCTAGATAATACTTAATTATAGTCCTATCAACCATAATGTAAAATCTAGAACATTATGCTAGTCTCTAAGATTCCTCTCCAAGAATTTATTGATCACGTCTAAGAAGTTATTATTGTTGAATGAGATAACTCATTACCTTGTAGATAATAATCAGATAAAACTTTAAGGATTACCCAATTGTCATAGGCCCACTCGATAAATTGTAGTGAGAAGAAAGCAAAGTCATTGTCACATACCAAGATAAATAGTATACCAAAATTAGTAATAATGTAGTCCTCAAAGAATTTGATCACCACTTCAATTGTGTATTTATTAAATACTTTGGATTTATTCCATCTTGTGTAATTGGTTGGACCTAAATTTAAGTCCCCACTTTATAAATGGTTGGACCTAAATTTAAGTCCCCACTTTATAAATGGTTGGACCTAAATAACCAGTTGTAATTGTATGACTGGAGTACATTCTTTATGCATAGATACTTGAAAAATATGGTAGCTTATTACATGAGCATGTGCATCCTTGAATACATGTGGCTAGTAATATCTGATTTTGAGTATTAATGAGCTATGACACTCCTTTAACCATGGCTATTCCATATTTCCCATGGAAATCAATGAGTATTCCATCCACTACTCTATTTATGCATCTCATATATATTATTATGTGGTTCCTTATATATAATATACTTGACTTGACCATGAAGCTATCAATTTTTAGTCATAAATATATCCTCTAAGTGGATATTAGGTATCTAGGACACTCATTATTTTTAAAATAGTATACAATGTCCAAATAATAATCATCAATAGTAATGTTCTATATTGTATACTATTGGAAGGTAATATATGGACCTAATTCTACCATGGTTTTACTGAGCCCCTAACCTTTAAAAATATTTATTGGTTGTATATCTAGATCAAACTCTTGTAAAATGGTCATCTACTTCCCACATCTCTCACATAGCTCATTTAACATCAACATTGCTTTAACAACTAAATCGAGCACCACAATAATCACTTTGTTGTGCAAGATGTAATACCTAAACATTTTTATGGCTTTGATCAAGGCAAAATATTATTTATGAATGTTATATTACCTAAGTTCAACATATATATGTGAAAATTTCATAAATTAAATGGGTTTATCATCCCTATATTATTTCCTCTACATTAGGAATGTTGCACTAGCATTCTCTAAAATGGAGTAGTTATAAAATGGTTACATGAAATATAGACTTATGAGAATTGGTGTGATCATAATTAACCTTTTTATATTAAAAAAAATCACTTATGATTCAAGAGTCAATTCTATGTTTGCATCATTCTTTATCATTTTTTTGAGTGGTCAAACTATTTATGTGAATCTTGAAATCTACTTCCTCACAAAGTTGATTTTTATAAATAATGATTTATGATCTTTCATGCTACCAAGCAATGGTATTTTTAGAATTGTTTTAGGTCTTTCTAGGCCTATAAAAAAACCATGTTTAAAAATGGTGTAGCCTAATAAATTTCCTTCAATCACCCTAGATATGCATTTATTTGGGTTAAAATAAATACCATGATCTTTTAATCTTTAAAAAATCATCCTCAAGTCCTTGACATGGTCAGCTCGATCCTTCAAAATAATAGATGAGTTATCCATGTAGATGATAATTAATTTTCCAATGAGGAACTTGAATGCAATTTCCATGGCTCATTTTAAGGTGGCACTCACATTGATAAGGTTAAATGAAATCCTCATATATGTGAATTTACACCATTTGGTTGTCAATGAAGTCTTCATTTTATCCTAATAATTGATCATCACGTGATTATATCCTAAATAGCCATTTAGGAATGGCATCATTTGAGAGCCATTTACTATTTTTAGGACTTCATATAATGAAGCTAATGGCTAGTTATCCTTCTCTGATGTTTTGTTCAAAATTTTAAAGTCTACATAGTGTCAAATTTATCCACTTTTATTTTGAACTAGTACCAAATTAGCCACCTAGGTGGAATACCTAATAGGATAGATGATCTATGAAAAAAGTAGATTTTACACTTCTTTTAAAATTAAAGGTTCTAACAATGGATTGATTGGACTTTATCTCTATTAGAATTGTTTGACACTAGGTTTTAGATGAATATTATGTGTAAGGATGGATGTTTAAAACACTTTAAAGTATTCATAACTCTATGCAATAGTGTCACCAAAGTCTTTCAAGGCCTGCACAATCCTTTGTTTTTCATCTTGGGTGCAAGTTATACCTAAAATCACATGTTTTGATTAACCTAAATTTACCACATTGAAATGAACATGGAGAATACCTTTGGTATAGGTTGATTGGTATTTCTCATCATGAAATCCCATGTTGAATAACTTCTCTAATAACACCATACATTTTGATACATTATTAGTTTTCAAGTTGATGACCCCTTATTCATCTAGTTTAAACTCCTATTTTTCATTCAAATTAATGATGTGAGACTCAAATATTTCAATGTTGGTGATGAATTTTATGATATGGTAGTCATCATTGAAAACTTGGAAGTTTCTAGCATCATATGGAATAAGAGAAGAAAACAAATCTAATGAAAATATCCTCAATTTAGAGTTAGTTATGGGTTTTAGTGCACTCATGGTCATTGTTAATGCATCTAACTTTAATTATTCCCTCATTACAACATATATATGTTGAATTCATTGAAATCATCAATAATTTTCCACACTTTATTTTCAAATTTGTAAAATTATTTGTCATTACAAGCATAATGTCTTTTAATTTCTTTGACCACAAGTTCTGAATTGCCAAGGACTTTTAGGTTCTTCACATTCTTCCTTATCATAAAATAGATTCCATACACTAATTATTTATACTTAGCACAATGTTAGTTCATGCAAACTATAGTTACAATGTTGAAAAATATCACCTCTCCCTTAGGTTGATGAGCTCTATCCTATCACTACACCTGGTCTTAGATTTGGAATAATAAAACTTCATGGTCCATATATGATCTTTAGATTTGTGTAGTAGATTATGAAAGGTGGTTATTTCCACTATGTTCACTTATTTATTACCTTCCTATACTTCTAAAATTAAAATAACTTTGTCTTTATGTATCAATGATCTTCTAGTTTGATCTTTGATAGTATTTATTGGTACATAATTATTCAAAATGTCAGTGTAAATAGCCTCTAAGCCTTTTCATCCTTTTTTCTCACATATATGGCCTTTATCAACCTTTAAATGTGTTAGGTTAAGAATTTGAATTCATAATAATTTTGGTGTGTAGAAGAAATCCTCTTCATCCATTTAATCCAATTCCTTAACTTTATGTTCTTCCTATATAGTTAGCATGTTGATGAAGAATTTTCCATAAGCTTTCACTTCTTTCTCAAGTGCATAGACCCCTAGATTAAACTCCTCATACAGGGTCTCATATTTTACTATGTAATCATTTAATCCATATTTACATCTCTCTCAATCCTAATTTTATCAAGAATACCTCTCCATGAAAGCCACATGTGGGAGAAATTAGTGGCCATATACCTATGGAGTGTCTTCAACTAGTCTCGATTGAGAAACATCCCATATGCCTCAGGTATATCAACCACTTAGATGTTAAGGAATTGTTGGACCCTAAGATTATAATTTAATTGCATTTTAATGTAATTTATCTCACCAACCACCTTGACCTCTAAATTTTTTAGTTAAACTAACTTTTAGGTATATTTTATAGGTGTCAATCCAAACTACTAGTAAATGGCATAAACCATGACATTACCTAAAGCACCTAAATCCACCAAATAATTATGTAAATTTTTCCCAAAAAATCTAATTATTTGCAAAAAAGGGGGAGTATCCATTTTTTCTTTATAGACATCAACATGAACATCATCTATGTTATTATATGATTTCCTTTTTGGGGAAGATAATTATTTTAACATTATTATATCATCTATGTTTTTCTAGCTAGACATCTAAAGTAAATCAAACATTATTATGTTGACCTTCATTTTCTTTAGGTCTTCTACAATTCTATATCTATGTTTATTTTTTTCTATTGGTTTATCATCTTTAGAAGGTGCATCGATATTCCTAAACTAATATGAGGTGGTAGGTTCTTTGGGGGATGAAGGTTTATTACTTGAATTTTCATTTGGTGGAACATGGATGTTGTTTAGAGGAGTAGAGGTAGTCAAATGACTCTATAACTTACTTTTCAAATAATAGTTGTTCTTTACATTCAAATGTTTTAAAATCATGGACCTCATCTAGGTTGTCTTTAGGGTCATTTTCACTTTCAAAATGGAAATCATAGGTCTCTATGTCCATGACAGTGCTCAAGTTATCACCATTTGGTCCTGGTTTACAATTTTATAGTATAAACACTAATTTAAAGGTTATCCATCTTGTTTTGGAAGATGTTTGATGCCAATGCAAAATTATCACAATCTATCTTAGCATATTCTATTACATTTACATTATACACCATTTGGGAAAGGCTAGGTATACCATATTTACTAAATTTGAGGCATCATTGTTGATTGTATTCATGTTGTTAAGGGGAATAGACACATTTTCATTATTAGGATTAGTGTTCCACTATCTATTAGTCATATAAAAGTTGTATTTTTTTTTAGGTGAGTTATTTACAACTTGGTTGGTTTTTTGGGGTACTTTTCTATAAATTTTTACCATATCATTATCCAATCTCTAGACCATTTTCTAAAAATTAGATACCTTTGGATTCATGGGGGCACTTTGGTTACTTTTGCTTGAGGTGGTGGGATAGCCACTAGTGTAGTAGCATTTAAAAACACATGGACATCAGGATGCACTATGTTATGTTTATTACTATCAAGGATTTTATTGTTTATAAACTAAAGGATATCCTACAAGTTATTTCTAGGAATAACATAGCCACTTGCATTAGGCATGATAGTAGTGTTATTATAAGAAATTATAACTATTTATTACTCACAAGATATAACAACATATAATTTAGAGAAGCATAGGGTTGATTGTTAGGCATGTGGTTCAATGGAATTATATTATAGACTAGATTTGGACTTGATCACATAGCTCCTAAGATTGGGTTCACCATAGGAGTGTTTTGCATCAAATCCTAGTTGACCATATAAAATTGGTTTTAGCCCTCAAGTTATCCTAATGATAGCATGGGAAAAGCACCATATCTTTGATTTACCATATTTTGTTCAATATTGACTACTTCATTGTATACCAAGGACAAATTTCCTCCTAAGGAACATAAAACTCATGGGGTATAACTACCTCAAGTATGTTTGTATATTGATAAGCTCAATTTGAGTTTAGGGTCCTTCAACATTTTTTACAATTTATGAAAAATAGTAAATAAAATACTCATGGTTTTATTGGGTTCTCTAAAGATAGCTATGAACTAGTGATAAAATATGGCATGGTCTATTGGTATCTTAAAGTGGTTAATGAACTCATTCTCAAGGTTATCCTAACAGGTGATGAATCCATCTAGAAGACCAAAATGCCAACCATACATTGGCTCATCCAAGTGTAAGGAAATAACCTACAAGTGAAATATTCATGTTGAACTTGAGTTTTGATCAAGGTGTCCTTGAATGGATGTATATGTTACTATGTTATTATTACCCCACCATGAACATACCTAAAGAAGAACATCTCAATATTTTTAGGTAAGTAATGGGTAAGTATTAGAATTTCATAGGATAATTAACTCCTCCTAACCAAGTAATATTAGCCATTTTTGGGTTTTGAAGGAGTGAAAAAATGGTTCTAAAAGTAACTATAGCAATGGGGGAGTTGTTGGATGAGTAATTTTATATGTGCTTAGACTTCCCTTTATCAGTCCTAGTTCTCCTAATTCCTAAAAATTGTAATAGATCAAAGTCACCCTCAATAGACTTCAACATTGTGACAAATCTGATATTTTTTAATTTTATAAACCTATAACATTCATGTCTCAGTACAACTTGTAAAATGTTATAGATAATTAATATTAAATATCAAAGAATACTTCATTAGGCCCTCCTTGTGCTAATCTATTAGTGGCTTGTTTGGCACAACACACCAACTCCATGAGGATAAGAGGAGATTAAAGTCTCAACTAATCAGTGTTTCCCATTTTCTCTTCCACCTCTCCTAAAAGGAAGTAGGCTCAATAAAAACTTCCCCAAGGTTTTTTTCTACTAGGTAATGTCAAACTTGATACCTCAGTTAGCTGATGCAAGTTGTTTCCTATAAGGGGACTATTTAAAATGCACTTTTATATCTATAAAATAAAATTAGACTAGGAAAGACTTAGCTCATTCAAATTTCTCAATGATTTCCTCATTGAATAGTGCTTATCTTCATCATAATATATTCAACAATGCTTTATAAGAGACAAGTGATGAACATGCAATACAGATGATACTTGTAAGTACTAATTTTAGATTAGGCTACTCTAAAAATAAGATAAAATATTATTAAAAAATATTAAAATATTAAGGGTAGAAAGAATGAAAAAAGATCATTAATTTTAATGTAGATTAATTTGGCTCATTCAGTTAGATAAATCCCATGAAACCACTATTTTATCTAACCAATATTCACATATTCATACATAAATATGGTGCTTAAATTATGAGGAAAGCCTAACTATGAATAAAGAGGAACATAATAACCATTTGAATGAAAAATTATGAACATTAGACTCAAAACATTTTAATTTAAAGATGATTCATGGAAGAAACAACATATAGGATTCACCGTTTCCAATAGAAACTATAGAAATGCCTTAAAACAGCATAGCTCATAAGAAAAGAAACTAACTAGGAAATCAAAAACAATAAGAAAATAAAAATTTATGGTTTATCTATTCTAGCCTCTAAGTCTAAATGAAATATCCTCTATCATAATGAATATTTGGTCTTATATATACTCTCAGTTCAATCAATTCTAATCTCAACCCATAAATGGGCATTTATGATAGGTCAGTGAGCTAGGTCCACGTAAGGATAACTCAGGTTTTATCTATCTGTGATCAAATTTATAGGGACCATACTAACTAAATTCAACCTAAATATAGTGTAGTGGAATTTATTTGGGATCCATTTTAGGATTTCTAGTTGGACACATCTTACTATTGGAGACCATGCCTCTTTTAGGAAAATTTTGTCCTTTACAATCTTCACTTGGTCCCAAGGTGCATTTCATTAGTGACTCAACATAATACCTAATTTATTTGGAATACTTAACTACATAATTAACCTCTTACACTATAATATAAGATATAACTTAATTACATAGATAAAATTAGGCTTACAGTCTAATTTTTAGACTTTGATGACCTAGACGAAAAAGATAACCACAAAATTTAGGCCTTGATCCCTTTCATGGATGCCCATGTATTTAATTTAGTAAATATGTGCCACATGGATTCTTCCTAATATGCAAAAATTTTAATGTGTATTTTATGTTCTAGAACCGTGTTAGTGGTATTAATTTTCTCATCTACTACTTGGATGAGATCCCAATGTTCTTTTAACTTTTCCATGGCTCTAGTGTAACAATATCTCACCACTTGGTGAGATATCACTTACTTGGAGATTATTGACCCCATTTTGATATTCCATGTACTATAATTACTCTAGAGCCTTGATATCTTGACACATGGTGAGATCACATGCATCTAGGGCTTTGTTAGTTCTTTAGTATATGTAGAATGTTTTGGGGGCATAAGGAATCAAGATCATGTCATGTGGCACCATCCTATTTACATGCTCGATATCTTTCCTACCTCAACTTCAATTCCATCTTGGGCATATGGTAAAGTGAAATATTAACCCAAAATATGGATAAATAATGATGCATGTATGAATCACTTGGGGATGTGGAGATATTGGAGCTCACCATGTGGTTATATATTATGAATTTGTGTTTTAAAATCCTGTAGAGAGAAGGTAGCCATTAGGATTTATTTTTTAAAAATAAAAATGGATAAGTAAAAGTGAAAATAAATTACATTCTATACAAACCCAAATTATCCCATTATCTATTAAAATTTGACTAAGTCACTAGGATCCAATAGTAAAAAAATTACCAACTTATATTCAAACTAAAGTAAAAATGAAACACCCAAGATAAATTTAGCAAATAAAATATTCTAACTACTAATATAGAAATCCAATTAATTTCATTCTTTATTTTTGATGATTTTATGGGTTACACAATCATCAAATTTAATATCATGAATTGTTAACAAGGATGTCAATGTGTCTTCCAATTGGCATGGTCTTACCACATGATAGCCATTCATTTATTCATGGCTTAATAAGGTTCTAACTAGATTGTCTATCTGATAGCTTAGATGTAATGAGATCATGTGATGTGGTTTGATATCACTTACCTAGGAGGTCATGAGCCTCAACTTGAAAGCTAAGAGGTAATGACTATAGTAAAGCCCTAGGATCATCATAAGTGGCACCATCCCAAGGATCCAAAGGATTGGCATGATTTTTTATGTCCATGGATCATCTAGGGAACTATGGAGGATAAATAGTGACATGTGTCATCATCTTTCTTATGAAAGGATTTTATCACTATATTGAAGTACATTAATTACCTTGGAGTCCTTAATAAATGAGATCACACCATGTGGCATAATCTCACATACCTAGGAGCTCAAAATAAGTCCCAATGATAAAGGCACCCTAATGAAGTGTGAAAGTGAGATGATGATATGTGTCCTAATCACAAGCATATGTAAGGTCACAAACTCTTGGAAATATACTAATCCTTAAAAGTTTGTGGATTAGAGAGTGGGTGACAAGTAACATCACATTTATTTGGTACCTGTGAAAACTAAAAATAACCATTAGCTTACAATAAAATAAAATCTATGTTCATTTTCAAATAAATTTTTTTTCTAAAAATGACTAAGTACTAGACCCAAAATAAAGGTGAAAAGCAATAAAATTAAGAAAACAAAGGAAAACACTTTTCCAAACTTTATGCTAAAGTTTAACCTATAAAATAGAAAGTGACTACATATAAATATGAAACCATGAATATCCTTAGACATTTCCCTTTGAATATGAAAAATGATGGGAATGAATGGGGATGAATACATTTGATAAACATTCCCACTTACTCAAAAAAGCATAGCCAGTTATGTCTAATACAAATAAAATGATTAAGTCAAGAACTAAAATAAGATGAACCCCTAACCCATTTAAATTTAAATAAATAAAAATTGGAAAAATTATCTTAAAAATAAGAGGAAAAATATTTTAAGATAATTAAACCTAAGGTGAAATGGTCTTAAAAGGGAAAGTTTAGAAATATTCAAAACATGTCTCAAGAAAAACCAAGACTTATTATATTTAAGCAAATTCAGATGATAAGATCAATGGATTCCTCTATGAAATATTATCAAACCAAATGCACATAATTAAAATTTTAAATCTAGACTTTGTTTAAATAGTAAATCAATATTAAATTCTAGATTGTGGCGTCTTCAATACCTTTTCTGATCATATTAATAGATAAAATAGGCTAAAGCCTCCAAACCCATTCAAACAAAAACCTGACTCCAAAGCAAAAAAGGTTCCATGATTTACAAAATAAATTAGGGCATGTTTTTCAAGAAATAATAATGAATATGTCTAATATACACCTATAATACCTTCATTCCATAGTCTTTCCCTAGAAAATGGAAACTCAAAACTTTCTAGTCCAAGAATAAAATGTGGCAAGTTGGTGTTTATTTCAACATTAGGGACACCAAAAACATAAATAAAAAAATTAAAACATGGTGATCTAATTTAAAATAATGAGTTCAAAATCCATTGGAATGAATATAATTTCATTATACGTACCCCTTTTCTTACTTTATCTATTCATGACTAAACTAGAAGATGGTTGGAAATTTAATAACAAATCATATGCATGCTTGATGGTGAAAAATAGAATAAATAAGTGTTTCATCATCACCTAACTTTTGGAGTACAATAAAAACAACTAAATATCACATATATACCCTAAAATATGATTCCTCTAATTCTAAGAGCATGTGTGTTTTTGGGGAATAGCTCATTAACCCAAGAGTAAAATATCACTTAGTTACATTTTTATTGTAATTTGCATGCACAAATAATGTGGTTGATTATGAAGCAGTATTTCATGGCCTCCAATTTACTCTTAATAATAAATTCAAAAAATAGAAGGTGATTGGCTACTTATAATTGGTGTTTAAAAAAGTTAGAAACTAGTGTGCTTGTAAATATAAGTGTTTGTCTAGATATCACAACTAGGTATGGGATTTAATAGAGGATTTTGATGCATTTAATATTCAAATTTTACCTCATAGAATAAATCATATGGTGTATGCCTTGGAATTTTTTGTTATCACCTTGGAACTAATTCTTGGATCCAAGTTGAATAGATCTTTTAGTGGAGCTAGTTTGTATCCCTTACACTCTATATAATGCTAAAAACTTCCAAGTATTAAAATATGATCATCATTTTATTAAATTCATTAAAAACATGGATTTATTTGAATCTTATATCATAGATGAAGATGATATAGATGATTTTGAATTAGATAAGGAAGGAGTGATAAATTTGAAAATGAACACCATAATGAAGGGTATGGTCTCAATGGAGAGCATGTTTTATATGGATTATCAAGGTTATAATAAAAATATCCCCTAATAAAGTTGATAATTATAATATGGGAATTGTCAGTGACACAAAGAGTGTGATTTTAGTCAACACCTACACTTAAAATAAAAAATAATGTATCATGCAAGCCCTTAAGGACTTAAAATATGTTATAGCATGGATGTACAAGGATATAAAGGTATTCAATACTTCCATCCTCACTCACACCATTAATATCATGTCAAGAGTGTTAGATTTATAATAACTAAGGGGGGTGTGAATTAGTGATCCCAAATATTTCAATTTAAATTCCAATCCTTTCAAATAATTATACAATCAACATATATCAACTTGATCAAGAAAACATTAACAAGAGAGTCCATTAATTCAATGCATACACAAGATTAAACACACAAAAATTATTTCCTATGGGAAACCCTCATGGGGAATAAAAAACACTCTCAATCTTGAAACACATGGACTACTTGTCCTATAAGAGTTTACAAAGAAGATACTGGTCAAGTCCTTTAGACCAAAAAACTTGATCAAGTCCTCCTGACCAAAGGATTTTAGTGAAACACTCTTAAAAAAATAGAAACTACCTATAAGTAAGATCAAGTATTTTAGACCCTCCTTTGAATTCAAAACCTCAACCTTAAGACTAATTTATTCAACACTTGATGATGGATCTCGGATTGTCTATCCCCTGCACAAACTCCATCTCCATCTCATATGCACACATAGAGCTCTTCGCATATCCTCAAACTATAAGATAACTAATATATCATAAAAATTATGACCTATAAGTCATACACATAATCAATAAAGTTGTATTCTCATTAACTCTTCCAATAATCACACTACCTATCCTCTCTTATTCACTTCAATGTATACTCCACTCACACAAGCCTTGCACAAGTCTATCTTAAAAGTCTTTCTCCAAATCTATAAATAACCATATTTGATTTCACTATTTATATATCCTTCATGAATTATCATGTCTTGTTTGGACATTAGGCATGTCTTAACCTTAAGGCATCTTACATGGGTCACACTTAAGCACAACACACTTTCAAATAGGCCTAAGTCACCTTTTAGGTCATATGATGACCCATTCACCTCTATGACACTTCTCCAAGAAAACTAAGAAAAAAATAACACTTTCAAAATCATAAACCCATGCCACATGATCTATAGGTCCCATTTAAGTTCCAACATCCATCATATCACTCTTCTACTGAACCTTAATTAGCTAAAACATTACTTTATACACATAGTAATTATGAATAAAAACATAGTCAACTTCTAACCCATTATTCATACTACATATGAGTTTTCAAACCTTCATAATGCACAAAAATGGTCCTCATTGAGTCTTAAAAACTACCAAATAATTATGTCATCGTAAAACACAGAAACAACATCAATGCAAGCTCAAACATCCTTCTTGAGCTCTTAATAGATGAATGTCAAACACATAGTCGACTTTGATCCTTCATAGCTTTGATTTTACTAACTTTTAGACCTTCAAATATATATTTCATGATGAAAATTGGAGTCATATACATTTTTTACACCTAAGTAAATTCTACATAGATCAAAATATATAGCTTAAAAACTAATCACTAGTTTTTCCTTTGTAAATTTGAATATTTAAATCCAAACGATCACAGTTAAACTTCAGTCACTAAAAACACATCTCATGTCCTCACTGATTAGATAAAATATGCACCATTAATCTTATTCAAAATTTAAAGCATAGATCACCACTACCCAAATGTTAAAATTTGAACACTTGGCCTCATCTCATGCAATCTTGTAATCTTGATCACACACGCTCCTCGATCTCTTTGACATTGTCTTTGCTTTAATAATGCTTGAGTTTAATACACACCATAGATTTCAATCAATAAAAATACCTAATCACCATTTATCCTTGGAATAATCTTTATTCTTCTCAATGTTAAATAGTGAACACTTGGCACCATCTCGTTGCATCCTAACATCTTGGAATAAACATGCTTTGTCGATCTTATATACGTAGCTTGGTATTTATCTATGTTAAACATTAGATACCTTAAAATCATCTCAATCAATACACACTATTATATTAATTTTTATAATCACCCATGAGCCATTGGATCTCCATTTGGTCTTGGTATTTAACATCATGAAAAATAGACTATGGGAACCATTGCAATCTACCTAGAAGGCCAACTTTGCACCTCAATAAAAATTTTTGCACTTAAATAAATGATCTAAGATTTAGACCATATGATCTCTTCATATATTAAATCCAATAATATATCAATATTCTCTTGAAAACCTTGTGTGTGTGAGATATAATTCCATTAATCTGCTCACTTAGATTTATCTACCATAGAGCCAACTATGTTAATCAACTACCTAAGAGGCCAACTTTGAATATGCATATATTTTGACATGCTTCATTGCATGACCTAAAATTTAGCACATATAAATTAGGAAAAAAACTTAACAAACCCATATGATGAATTTCTCTTGAAATGTCCACATGTGTGATATATTTCATCATCAAACTACTTACTTGGCTCTTTCTTGCCTTATGAAAATTTGGCTAAGTATGGGAAAACACTGTCAAACTATTTGGGAGCCCAACTTTGCACTTGCATATATTTTGTTAGGCTTAGTCACATGAATTAAGATTTATAAAATATTAACTAAGTAAAAATTTGATCGCAACCATATGACTAACTCCCCTTGACTCATCTACACATGGCAATGGTGATGTCATCAAACTACCTACTCAAATTTTCTACCACTAGACCCAAAAGGTCTAGATGAAAACAATAATCAACTAGATGAAAGCCACTCATGGACATAAAAAATCAAATCATAGAAAAAATCTTATAGGACCCCTTGTACATGATCAATACTCCATACTCATCTCTAAACATCTCTATCCATGTAAAAATTTAAGATCAACCAAGCCCCCTTCAATCATACTAGAATAAACACATTGCACACTTTGTCATTATCACATATAATATCAAGGCACTTCATCCAATCACTATGAGACCTCCATGACATCACCATGACATCATTTACAACTCTAAAAATATCCCCATTTATCATTGATGTCAACACACATCATATAACTCACCTTCCTTCTCTCTCTTCAAGCACTCTCACAATAAGAACTTTCTCCCCCTTTGACACAATGACAAAGTGGGAACCAACTGATCCCAAGGACCTAAAAATACTACCAATAGGATAAGACCATATTAGAAAGATATTAAAAACTCCCCATTACCTTGAGCCTACCTTTTTTTTCCTTGTTAACATCCTCTTACCACAAGCCAACATTATTCTTCAACCAATCACTACAACCAATGAAGACATAACACACAAAACATTGGCATATAATGAAACACACCAAGAAACATTTAAGAGGGACTCTTCCTATGATTTTTGAGCCATTTCACCTCTTGATCATCTTTATATCTTCACACACTGTGAATAACCACCATACAAGCTTAATATCCTTCTCTCTCAAACCACCTCAAGGACCACTAACAAAAATTTATGCCACTCACCAAATATGAAACATGCACTAAACAAACATGATAAATCACCTTCAAATACTCATGCCTTTCTCTTTTAGATTAACTAAAAAAAATCACTCTTCTTCTTATTAGACTGATCTAATCTCCTTATATCCCTACCTAGAACTTACAGAGCCCACAAATTTTATTAGACACGCCATCAAGACCTGAAACTTCATATCTAGAGTACTCTCATATGCCCCCTCAAGCACACTAATTTGAAACACCTATATCAACCTTTGAAAAATAATTACTTCACAAACTATCTTGCCAATTAGGCCTCCATCTTGATAAAAACATGAATAATTTGAAAACCACAAACCTTCAAATACCTATGAAGCTTAACTTGACAATTGATTTGGCCCATTCAGACTATTAACAAACATCAAATCTCATATCATAAGGTAGACCACTTTTATAACAAATCCCAAAATTGTAGAATCTCAAAATAAATAGAGTCAACAAACTTCCTTCTGGTCAACATCCACCTTTGAAACTTCTTGTACACCTAAAGATAATAATTACATACTTATGGGCTAAGATTTGAGCTTCCACATATTTGGGAACCAATATATCCTTCAGACCAAAAAATCACCTAGAATATGCTAGATTTACATCACCAGACCTTTCCATGTAAAAAGATCATCTTAACATATCACAAATCCTCTTTTACCACTTGAAAAACTCCAATCTAACCCTATAGACTAACCATATATAGTTTTAACATCACCACAACATATCTTCAACCTAGACATACTTGTTCTAGCTAAAAACACTCATCTCTACCCTTTTAGGTCCTCTGAAGAACACCATAACAACACTTACTTTTCCACTATAAGTAGTCTCTTAAGAATCATAGACAAAGGCATCTTTTATACCATAATGATCTAAAACAAAGTGAAGCCAGGAGTGACCCACATCTCCTCAATAACCACTAGAATCCTCTTATAGCTATAAGACTTTTTTCTCTCTCTCTTCTTCTTCTTATTCCAAACTATGACAATTGTTTCCTTTTCTATGTCACTCTCTTTCTCTTATAAGATAGAATTGACAACACATAAACAAACTATAAAATCTTGACATACCTTTTCATTTGAAGAATCAACCTTAAAATTCTAAACTTCATCACTAAGCACTAATAATTGATGTTTTTTGCATAAATCTTGCTACACAATAGCAACATGTTCACTTAGATCTATACATACCTTAGAACTAGCTTCAACAAACACCTTGGTCTTCTCTTTTAGCTTAGTCTCTTTATTCACAACATGAGAAGAAAAATAAATCCTTTGGCACTCTTCACCTTCTATAGTATTCTCAACCATAACAAATAGATTACTTGGACATGTAGTCTCATCATGACTCAAACTTACCACCTTTGGTTTCCATGAGCTAACTTGCCTTCTTCATTTCATTCTTAGAGCATGATTGAACCTATTCTAATTTCTACACCTTTTCTCATAGAATATAGGAATGTGACCAATATTTTCATAGTTGTAGCAAACAACACTCCTTGATGGAAACTTAACTTGTCTTACCTTATTCAAATAAAAATTATCAATGTGTCTAATGTCATGACAATTGAAATAAACTACTCTTTTTGAAGAAAATGTACCTTACCTTTCCTTATTTGGAAAATTCTTAGAAAAGTGTCCCTTATTAAGATAGTTGAATCACTTAACTTTGCTTACACCACTTGACTAATTATTCCCATCATAGTTCTATGCAAACTCATTTCTAACAGATCTCTTGAATTCTCTAGATCTATAACCAAGCTGATTACAAGTATAACAGTAACCATTAAAATTTACATACCTCATGACATTTTGGTTGTCTGGTCTAATATATCTTTATTCTACTAGCATATTTATTCATTGTTAGATTATTTGTCTTCAAAGGTTAATCCACCTTTCTCTCATTGACATTCATGTCAACTTGAGAATAAACTTTGGGATCCTCATTAAAACCCAGTCTAGATCTGTCACTAGCTAACTTTTGAATCTTTAAGAGATCACCTAGATCATTATAAATTTTATCGAAACTGACAAATGATTTCACCTTGCTTTTAGACTTATCTAACTCATCTTTCAAAGACACAATCTCATAAGCATACTTTGAGAATTCTTCTTCTTTGTCTATTAGACTTGTATACATAGATTCTAACTTAGAATTAAGAAACATGATAAAAACCTCATGATCTCTAGAGTCTTCAACCAATCTTGTCTCAAACACATAAATTGTTCCTCATAGTCCTTGAGTTTATATTTCATCTTCTTATTTATCTTCTTCTCAATATTTAGTTCTTCAAGAGCATTTGTCAATGTAGTCTCATAGTCTATCTCATCTTCATCATCATCTGAATCACTCCAAGTAAAATCCTTTTAATGTGATCAACTTACTTCTTCAACCATGAAGAGGGCTTTATCTTCATCAAGACCATAATATTCATGATCACACTCTGAGTTACTGAATTCACTCTCATCTGATGAGCTATAATCTTCTTTGGTGGAGAGACTCTTGTTGTCCTTGAATTACTTCTCGTTGTAAAACCATCTGAATCCCTTTTTTCTTTTATCAACCTTAAATGATCTCTTGTCATCAACATGACCTTAATCATTATTTTCAACATCATCCTTCATATACATATGAGGGAACTTAATAGAAAAATTTCATGTCTCTCCATAATTGAAGCATTTAATGGGTAGTTTAACCTTATACTTGCATGAACCTATTTTCAATTTCCTTAAAATCAAAGTAATTAGTTCATCCTCATCTATATCATAAATTTCATCATCCTTGGGTTTATTACCTTGGAACTTCTTCTTTGGATTCATCTTTATCTTGAATGTTGCTTCCTTCTTTGATGGTATATCATCATTCTTCCTCATCTCATAGGCAATAAGGGTGACATGCAATCGATCCATATTCAACTGAGTCAGATCATGACTTTCCTCTATAGTATATAATTTTGGATCAAACTTGTAGAGATATTTATAATTTTTTAACTATATTAGCCTCTTCAAGGTTATCTCCAAGACATATAATGATGATCAAAATCTCATCAACTCTTTACAAAAAGGATGCCACAAAATCTCCTTCCTTCATCTTGAGACTTTCAAATTGACTTTTGTGAGTCTGTAACTTAGCACTATTGACCTTTGAATCTCCTTCATTAATGATCTAAATTTTGTCACATATCTATTTATCAGATTTATAATGGATTACCTTGGTGAACTTAGTCTCTATAAGATCATAAGTGATGGAATTCATTGCCTAAGAATTATTCTCAAATAGATTCTTATCTATATTATTAGATGGAGTAGAAGGAACAACATAACCATCCATAATATATTACCATACATCAAACCCAAGGGACATAATTTATGTCCTCATCCTTGTAATCTAAAAAGCATAATTGGATCAATTGAACATCAGTGCTTGCTTAGTAGATAAACCTCTTTGATGATTACCCATATTATACCATGGATCACCTTCAAGCTGTCAAGCCTTTACCAAAGAACCTAATTTAATAACAATTATTATATCTAGAATCACCGAGAAGGGGAGGTGAATCAGTAAGCCCATATATTTCAATTTCAATTCCAATCCTTTTAAATAATTAAGCAATCAACATATATCAACTTGATCAAGAAACATTAACAATAGAGCTCATTAATTTAATGTATACACAAGATCAAACACAAAACACATAGTTCCTATGGGAAACCCTCATGGGGAATAAATCCATCTCTCAAGCTAGCAACACATGGACTACTTATCCTATAAGAGTTTACAAACAAGAGACTAGTCAAGTCCTTTAGACTAGAAACCTTGATCAATTCCTCTTGACCAAGGGATTTTAATGAAACACCTATTTCACAAGGCAAAACTAACCCTAAATAAGATCAAGTTTGTTAGACCCTCAATTTAAGTGAACACCTCCAATTTAGGACTGATGTCTTTAACACCCGATGATGGATCTCTGATTGTCTATCCCCTGTACAAACTCCCTCTATATCTCAAATGCACATGTAGACCTCTTTGCATATCCTCAAACTACAAGATCAATAATATATCATTATATATGTGACCTATATGTCATACACATAGTTAACAAAAATTTCTTCTCATAAACTCATCCAACAGGAACACTTCCTATCATGTCTTCTTTGTTTCAATGCATACCCCTCTCACATAGGCCTTGTATAAATCTCTCTTATAAGTCTATTTCCAGATCTAAAAATCACCATATTTGATATCACTAGTTATATAACCTTCATGAATTATCATGTCTTATTTAGCCATTAGGAATTCCTTAACCCTTAAGGCATCTTAGATGGGTCACACTTAAACACAACACACTTTCAAATAGGCCTAAGTCACCTTTTGGGTCTTCTGATGACCCATTCACCTCTTTGACACTTCTCCAAGAAATATAAGAACATGAGAGCACTTTAAAACTTATTAATCCATGCCACATGATCTATAGGTCCCCTTTAAGTTATAAAATCCATCATATCACTCTTCTACTAACCCCTAATTAGCTCAAACACTACTTTGTACACACAATCATTACAAACAAAAACACAATCAACTTATAACTCTTTATTCATACTGCATATGATTTATAAAAACTTCATAATACAAAAATATAGTTTAAATTACTATACAATACTCCCAAATATATAATTCATCATGAGACATTGAAACAACATCGACAAAAGCTCAAACATCCTTCCCAGGTTCTTAACAGATAAATGTTGAACACATAATCAACTTTGAACCTTCATAACTTTAAATATACACACTTTAATACCTTAAAATCTATATTTATATATGCATCTTTAATTCCTATACAAATTTTATTTTTACACCATGGGCTAATTTTGCATATATAGAAAGATATAGCATAAAAAATGAGCAATAATTTTTCCTTTACAAATTTGAATATTTAAATCCAAACGGTCACAGTTAAACTTTGGTCACTAAAAATACATATCATGTACTTATAATTTAGATAAAATACATACTTTTAAGCTTATTGAAAATTTAACTCATATATTTCCACTACCCAAACATTAAACTTCAAACACTTGGTCTCATCTCATGCAATCTTGATCACACACGCTCTATTGATCTCTTTGAGATTGTCCTTGCTTTAACAATGCTACATAATTATCACTTTAACCTCTTCAATTTAATACGTACCATTTATTTTAATTATTATAAACACCCAATCACCATTTGACCTTGGAAGAAGATTGATCTTTATCTCTACTCAATGTTAAACATCAAACACTTGGCACCATCTCGCTACATCCTGATATCTTGGAATAAACGTGCTCCATCGATCATTTATACATAGATCGGTCTTTATCTATGTTAAAAATTAGACACCTTAAAATCATATCACTTAGTATGTAACATTATATAATTATGAAGGATCTCTTGTGAGCTATTGGATCTCCATTTGGTCCTAGTCTTTAACATCATGCAAAATAGACTATGGGAACCATTGCAATCTTTCTAGAAGGCCAACTTTACACCTCAATAACTTTTGTTGCACTTAGATGAATGACATAAAATTTATACCATATGATATCCTCACATATTAAAATCTAACCATATATCAATCTTCTCTTAGAATGCTCATGTGTGAGAGATATAACACCATTAATCTGCTCACTTATATTTATCTACCATAGAGCCAACTCTACCAATCAACTACGTGGGAGGCCAACTTTGAACATGCATATATTTTTACATGATTCATTGTATGAAAAAAATTATAAAATATCAAATATTCATAAACTAAATAAACCCATATGATCGACTTCTCCTAAAATTTCCACACGTGTGAGATATGCCATCATCAAACTACTTAGCTCTTTCTTGTCTCGTACAAATTTGGCTATGGTAAAACACTATAAAACTACTTGGGAACCCAACTTTGCACTTACATATATCTTGTCACATTTATTCATATTAATTTAAATTTATCACATAGAAAATAGGTATAAATATGTTCACAACCATATGACCAAATCCCCCTGACTCATCCACATGTGGTAATGGTGATGTTAGTAAATTGCCTACTTAGATTTTATGCCACTAGACCCAAAAGTTATAGATGAAAATAATGATCAACCAAATTAAATCCACTCATGAACACAATTACTCAAATCATATAAAACCTCTTATAGGTTCCCTTTCACATACTCAATACTCCATACTCATCCTTGAACACATCTATCCATGTCAAAATTGAAGATCAACCAAGCCTTCTTCAAGCATACTAGAACAAACACATTCCACTTTTTCATTATCACTTAGATTATCAAGTCACTTCATCCACTCACTAGGACACCTTCATGACATCACCATAGCATCATTTACAACACTCCAATAGAGAGTGAACTAGTTCCATCAAAAATAGACTTGTGAATCTATTACCAAAGCCTTTGATCTTAATGAAAGTGAAAATTTTATTATCAACCAAAATCATCTTTCTTATCAAGCACTCCACATGTGTGGCAAATATTATTATATTTTAAATTAATAATGGAAATATATAAATTTATTTGGACTTATGTAACCTAAACAAAGATTCAGAGAAGTATAATTAACCACTACCTTCACTATATTAAGTGTTATAAATGATGAATGACTCTCAAATGATATAATTTTTATACATGTATTTAGGTTATAATGAGGTTATGATTAACTATGAATATTGAATTACAACAATAATTGCAATGAAATGGGTTACATTCACATACAAAAATATGTTATTTATCATAATTAATGTGGTTATTACTTTTCATTGTAGCATGGACATCACATTCAAATATATTATCAATAATTTCATTTCCATATAAATGGATGATTTAACTCTCCATTTCAAGAACCAAGAAGACCATGTGAAGGATTTAAGAATGGTGTTATAGAGGTGTAGACAGCATGGTATCTCCCTAAATCTAAAAAGGTATATGTTTGGGTTATCGAAGGAAATTTATTGGGTCGCATCATTTCCAAAAGATGTATATCAATAGACCTATAAAGAGTTGAGGTAATTAATAAAATTCCATTACCTAGCAGTAGAAAAGAGATGGAATCATTCTTCATCAATATCCATTTCATGAAAAATAAATATCTAGTTTCACTAAAATAGTTAGACCACTAAAAAACATGTTGAAATATGTTTCTAAAATTAAATGGACTATTTAAGTACAAGGCATTTTTGTTTAATTCAAAAAATCAATTGTAAATGCTCTGGTATTGATAAGCCCTGATCATACACAACTTCTACATTTATTCCTTCACCTTTAAACCTTAAAGTGTTTCTATTTTGACTTAGAAGAGAGAGGTTCAAGATGATAGACCATTATATTTTATGACCTATCCACTAAGAAATTCTAAAATAGGATATTCAATAATTGATAAATAAGTGTTTTCTCTTATCAAAGTAGTTAAGAATTTTAGGCATTACATCCTATGCAACAAATTATTTGTCATTGTCCTTGGTCCTACCATAAAATATATTATTGATGATTTTTATGCAAACCACATAAAATTTTAATAGGTATCATGTAACATTTTAGTATCACTAAAAATCATTCACTTTAAGGCACAAGTCACAAGGTATTATGTTTTATAAACAACCTATTGGTGGAATAGTGGTGAGCGAGATAGATTATTTACCATGGATGGGTTAGTTATGGATGAATATAAATCTACTTGAGATTGGTTTCTTTGTGATGGTTCTAACATAATGTGGGTATAGATTCAAAATAAACTCAAAGCGGAAGGAAAGGTAGGGAAAAAAGGAGGCTTATGGACCACACTAGATAAAACCTTTCAAGACCTATACTTGAAATATAGGTTGGACAAGATATCATAGACCAATGATTACTAAAAAATATTGTATCACACCAATAATAAAACATGGATATAATTTAAATGGAATCAACATATAAAATACTTAAACACATTAAATAAAAGGTTGTTACATTTTTTATACTAAAATAACACATATATAAGGGGGGATTATGATTTATATGTAAAAGGTATTCAAATCAGATATAACTTAATATGAATGACTTTATATATAAATAGATAACTCATACACAACCAAAGACTAAGAAACTAAAATGATATAACTTCTTACACAATCCAAAATTTGGAGAAGAATCAAGAGTTGCACATCAAGACTAAAATTGCATAACTTCTTTGAGATTTCCTATTAATATTTAAGAGCCAAAGGGAGCCAAAATTATCCTCCCTTTGGGATAGAGAGGTTATAAGTATAAATAGGCTTGGTATGGGGTAGACCTCATATCTCAACATAATTCTAATAATATAATAACAAAAATAATACTTGTATCCAAAACTCATGCAAAGGAGGCATGTGAAATAGTCAGCCCAAAATAGTATTTCATGTATAAAAATAATATGTATACAATGTTTATTCAAAACCAAAGTTTTGATTTATTAAAAACAAGTAAGTCAATATTATAATTATATGGGTGATGATGTGGAAACACTAGCTAAATAATATACTAGATTGACAGTTAGAGGGACTCAAGTATTAACTTTGGTTCCTTGTGGGATTAAAATGGACACACTTAGAGTTTACATGACTATAAATCCTAGAAACTGGGAACCCTAAGATGATGTGTCAACACTAGGAGTTGGTTGTGTGGTTGGCACTAACACTAAATATATCTAGTTTTCCTTAATTTATTTAATTAACATGTGTGCTACTTTTAAATCATTATTAATGATTTCAAAATTGAGTAAGGAAGGTTTGAAGAGTTTGATAGCCTCAACCATCAATCATATTTGTTTAACTTTTGGTCTCTTGAATTTTGCTCCCATCAACTCTTATTACCTTGTCCTTAGAAAAATATACAAATTACAAAATTTCATCATTGATCCTATATATTTTTCCTTGAAATACATCCTTGAAGTTATTTGCAGATGCTTGTAGGAAATTTAAAAATTTCAGCTTGTTGACTAGTTCAATTATAGGAGTAATCATATTAATAATCCTCGTGTCTTTTAGAATTTCCAAGGCCTCACTTTCATGATTTGATAAATGTCCCAATAAAATTTTAATATGGTTATGCCAATTGAGGGAAGCATCCTTTTTTATAATTACATAATTAGGGTACTATGATACATCTATGTTGGTAATTAAGATCAATTGATTAGAAGCATTGGTTCTAAAACATTGAACCAAGAAATTGAACCTTTTTCTCTAGCACTTTTATCTAGTGCCAAAATTTGGTCATATTTGTTTTTTTAACTAGTTTCTTACTCTATAAAAACAAATAATATACAGAACGTTGTATATTTTAGTTGATTCACTCTACACATCATCAAGTATTTCCCAAAGAGCATGTGTAGTTTATCTCTATTATAGCCTATATTGTGTTTCCTCTTTATTTTTGACAATCTCTTTCATGGATTTACTGATTGAATCCATAAAATAATAAAAATATTTATTATATTCATTAGGAATCCCTTGAATTCTTTTTATATTACTTTGGCAAGGGAAAAAAAATTATCTTTACTTAAATTCAATTTATTCCTTTATTTCTAGATTCAAAGCCTTCCTCTTCCTCACCCTTTGTATGGTTCCACTCTTTTTGTCGAACCAAGTAGAGACTATGGGTAATTCAATAACAACTAAATTATAGCTCTCATATTGTTTTCTTTGTATCTCTCTAACCCATTTAGGAATAATAATAATAATTTCCCATTATTACTCCGAGGGATTTGAGTCTTTTGAAGTAGAGGGTGGAGGATTAATTGAAGGAGGTGTTATTTATGGAGGTTCTAATGATTCACATATTTTTATTGGGAACTGAAGAGAAGGATAAAAAATCCTCTCCCATGATGATGTATCCCTTGATGGATTTACCTCAACTATGAATTTGGTCAATCCAAGAGTCTTTTAAGCCAATAATGTGGATGATTATGTGGGTAAATACTATAACATAGTCATTTTTAATTGAGATGAAGGTTTTACCAAGATTGGTGCCATTTTGGTATTGAAAATAGAGACAACCACCAAGTTTTCAAAATGGATTGCCTTCTTGGGGGTCCTTATTTTGGTAGATGATTAAAAAATGGATGAATCAAAATAAATAGATATTGTTGAAGTACCTAAAATTAAAATAGAAGAAACCACCTCACTTATCTTTTGGGTTTGCTTCACTATGACCATTGGCTATTTTAAGGCACCATCTAGACCTCTTTAGCTTAAGGATTCGACCTTTTCCAGCTTAACCTCTTCATCTTCTTTATCTAGAGCTTCTTCCTCAGTCACATCTTATTCTATTTTTTCCATCACTTCTACATTATCTTCTTCATCTATGGCATAGTCTACCAAGGGTATCACCTATTCTTATTCTTCCTTTGTTTCCTCCTCAACAAGGTATTTTTCAATGGTTATTATACCAAAATATGGTCTATCCTATACTTGAAAAATTATGGAGGGGGTTTGAATAACTTTGGCTCTCCTTCATTATGTGGCTATATAATGGGTAAAAAGTGAGCTAGATGATAAAATTTGTGAGGGAACCATAGTAGTAGGAACTACTACTATAGGTTGTGGTGATGAAATAGAAGGTGTAACAACAAAAATGGTAGGGGAAGTATGACTGAGAACTAGTTGAGGAGATGGAAGGGGAAAAAATAGATGAAAAAGAAGACTAAAAAAAATCTTAAAGACTATCCTATGTAGTATTTGTAAGAGGTGGTAAACATGTCATAACAAACATGATCCTTTACCTATCTTATGGGGTGAAGGTTTCTCCATTATAGTGGTCATGCCCATAAATACAATTATGAATGTTGAATGAGTATGAGTTGGTCTCAAACCATGGAGATTCTTGAGAATTTATTTTCTTATTTGGTAGTTATAATCCCTCTAGCTACTTTACCCCTACTCTAATGTGTTTAATTCTTCTATTGTAAGAGAGGGTAATTGGCTATGGCCTACTAAATTATGTGGTTGGGCTAGGGACCTTTTGTGCTTATGTTATAATGTTAGCTACATGTTCTTTATTAATTTGTGGATTGTATTGGATAGCCTAATCTACCATCATAAACAGTAGTGTGCATTTAATTATTATCCATACTTTTGAGCCATTCAAATAATTTAGTAAAACTACATCATGCTCATATTCTTGATGGCCATAGTTTACATTTACGTTCTTTTTTATTTTAGGAGTTGAATATAATTTTTGAATTTTTTATTAGGGTCCCATTATATGAATTGGGCCTCATAAATATTGTAGTGGGTCATGATCTTCCCCACTTGATTAAATTGAGATATAAATACATATTGTAGTTACCCCATACCATGAGGATTTTTAAAGTAATGGGCCAAATGCTTTTGACCCATCACCTTGTTAATGCTATTATATATTTGGTAATAAATTTCATGTTCTACAACTTTATCAAGAACTTGGCATGGTAACAATAAAGGAGGTACCATTTTTCATACAATTCTAATGACTTTAACATCAGGGTAGTATCAATAGTCTCCCCATTTACCAATGGTTTTCCTCAATATTTCTAACAACCTAGACATATGGATGCAATGAATTGCTTGGTACACTTGAGGGTAAATTTCTACATAAATCCTTTTAATTTCAAATCTAAACTTGTAAATAAATAGGAATGAATAGTATTCACGTATTCTATTCTCAACATATTCAATTGATGGTTTCAATATCTATCCATTTACCCTATGAACTATGCCAAGGACAAATTTTAGTAAATAAGACATCATACAAAAGTTTTCATCTATGAGTCTCTACATAGTTTGATACATCTAGATATTCACCATGGCACATATAACTTCCCCGAAGGAAATTTTTTATTTGATGCTATAAAAATTTTGAATAGAAGGACACATTCTACTTGTATATAGATGATGATATGGAAGATATATAATCTATTTAAGATATCCATGGCCACCCTAATACCTAGTTTGAAATTGAATAATTCCATCTAATGAGAGGGATCCCTTGAAATTTAATCTTTGAACATTAATTAAACATTCTTTAATTTTTCCATATACTATGTTATGCTCGAGCCATGAATTGGCCAATAATTGATTATAAGCCATCTCAAGTAAGGGTATCCTAAGATATTTTTATAATTACCTTCCATAAATTCTATTAAAAAACAAATCTCAAAGCATATAAGGATTACCTCAAGTTTTATCATTTCTTAATTAAGTCCTATATTTTTGAGAGGTACTAGGTCATCGATGTATTATTTTTCATCCTTAGATAAATGTATTTGTGTAGATTATGGAACCACCAAGTCTAATACATTCTAGAGTGATGAGTATAACAAGAATTTAAATTTGAGTGCACTCTTATAAAATATTGTATCCATAAATTCCTTATGTCCCATGTAAGAGTATGTAGTGGGGGCATACTAGTTTTGAAAAAAAATCCATTTCAATGATTCTAAGATATATAGTCCATTTAATTATTATAGTAAAATTATTTTCAAGTTCACTAGAAGATTAGGGATTATTTTCATAAGAGATCTCAAAATCAAAACATTTTGCTTGAAGATTGATGGCAAAGTGACTTGACTTTTGTTTAGATTTTTCTTATATCCTCTAAAGTCTACATCATGAATTCCTAATTCATGTGAATTAAATGTAATGAATGTATTTTTTATTTTATTTGTGTTGTAATTTGAATATGTCACCCAGATTTAGTGTATTTACTTGCTTTCCAAATGGCAATTATTTGATAACTTTATGTGTCTAATCATCAATTTCAAGGTAGATACAAAATTCTCACTTACCCACTTATTTTCCTTATTGTTTAACTTATTTATGTGTACTTTGATCTTGTATCCTCCATATTGTGACACTTGTCTAATCATTGTTCACTTAGGCCTTTAGATCTGCATATAAGTTTTATATATCTTGGGGCCATGAGTTAGGGTAAGTATGTCATATGGTGTAACCTCAGGTTTATGTGGAAATAAAAGCATGGGACTATGGGATTTTGAATTGTGTAGACCTATGTAAATAAACTATGTAATGTAATGCCAATATGTGGCATGATGTTGGGGCCTTAGAGGCACAAAGATGCAAAGCCACAAGACCATTAGTTTATTAACTGAGTATATCTTATTTGAAAGTTTGAGCCAATAGAACTATGATGATTTTCATCTTATTATAGATCAAAAGCTTAGAGGTATTAGACCATGGGGCCTTAGGGAATTTATAACTATATAGTATTTTTATAGTTTTAAGTAAATGAACATGTGCCAAGTATCTAACACTTAGAGCTCAGAATCTCAAAACCATTAGACTATGGGAACTCAGACCCATTATACTAAAGAAATATCTTAGTGGTTCTAGATTGAAAAATAGGCACTACTTGTCAAACATTTGAAACTCAGAAGCTCCAGAACATTAGACCATTAACTTTACTGTCAAATCTTCAAAGGTTTTTTGTAATGAAAAACATTACATGGCCTCTTTGAGACTTTCAACACTTATAAATTATTTGTGAAACATGAAGGATATATGTAATGTATGAATTCCATATTTATAATTATTAGAGATAAATATATTCAAATAATTATAAACTTTTTAAAAGGGATATAGGTTTAAAATAATGTTTTGATGCCACCTATCCTAATTTTGAACATAATAAATCAAGGCCCGACTATAAATTATTAACAAGTATTTTTTGATAGTGTTATATAAATATAAAACATAAGAAATGCTAGGATGAAAAAATTAGTCCTGTTAGTACAAATAAATCATGAAAACTATGAAAACCCAAGATTTAGGATAAATCAAGATGACTGTTCAATCTTTGATTCTAAAATTTTGAATTCCTTTAATTTTAGACTTCAAAGATAATCATATATTTTTCCATGTATAAATCCATATCATGGATTCCTAAGGTTTAAAGGGCCCTAACATAATGATTTTCAACAATAATAGGTCCCCATTTGAATTTTTAAAATAGGAGGTGTCTGTTAGGGCACAAAAATGGCTATTCACATGGAAAAATACTCTTGAGTATTTTGAGAACCTAGAATCTTAGAAATGTATCATAACCAAACTTCAACACTACCAAGAAATGAAAAACTAATGAAACCTAAAAATAACCTCATACTTCCTCATGCAACATATTAACCCTTTTCATCCCTTAGATATAAATGTGTAATTTTATGTATTCAATTTCCCTTGTTATGAGAGTTTTGGCAAAGTCCTAGATAAATAGTGTAGGTTTCATGCTGATTTTAGATTTTATAACCAAACAATATGGGAAGTTTAGGCATTACCCTAATACTAGCTAGGTCTCTATACCCTTGATAAAGATACATATGATTCCACTAAAAGCCTTTATCTACTTCTAGCTATACATCCATAGCCCTGATAGATATTACTTCAATCACGCATCTACTGCTAGTTTTTATGATTGAGTTTTTTTTTTCTAAAATATAGATAGAAGAAAGGTTTGGAATCACTATTGGTTGGGTGTATGTATAAGAAAAATTATTTTTATTAATATGTCCCTATCATTATATATCTATTTCTATGTTTATTATCAATCATCCAAGTTTTTGCATGTTATAGTGTAGCTGATCTTTAGAAATGGAAAGTTTTTATAAAATGTTTATGATTATATTACATTAAATTTCTGGGGTCTAGTAAACTCATTCAATCAAAGTAAGACCTAATTTTGTAATAACATATAACTTAACTTTAAAATCTCTAGTACTCTCAAATTAAATACTTATGAGGACTAAAGGTGCATCCTTATCAATCATTCCCTTATTTTTGGTATTTATTTTATAATATCTATGTAGGAGATTAGTTGGTCTATTTTACACTTTTATAAAACTAATCTAGAAACTATAACAACTAATCTAATGAAATAAAAATGTATAAAGTAGGAAATAATACTCCTAGACATCAATAAATTATTCTAAAAAATAAGAAATATAATTTAATCCTACATCTAAAACACTCATCCCAAGGCATCTCCAATTGGATCATTTATGAAATAGTGATTCAAAAACTATCCATTGACTAAAAATGTGAGGTTATTAACTTGGAGGTATTTCAATTAGAAGACATTCTTACCTAGGATTTTTGATATCTGATATGGTCCAATCCATAGAGGAGTTAACTTATCATGTTTTCCCTTTTTCTCATGTGCTTTATCCTAAAAAAGCACCAAGTTTGAGATCTTAAAGGTTTTGATCTTGGATATCTTGTCAAACCATATTTTGATAATATCTTGATGTTTACTAAAGCTATATAGTGATTTAGTTCTTATCTCCTCCATCTAGACTATGTCTAATGCCTTAGACTATAATCTTTCATCTTCCCCCATGTAATCTTGTTTGAATTAGTAAGTTGGTATCTTTAGAGTAATGGTGAATATGGGTGGTTATCCATACACCAATATAAAATATGAAGCCTTGAGGGATTTCTTGTGCTTGATTTTACCTACCCATAGTGCACATTTTAATAAGAAATTTCATTCTCCTGGATTATCTTGTGCCAAATTATTAATTGAATCCATTAAATTGTTATTGGTGGATTTAGCTACTCCATTTTTTTATGGGTAGTGGCTCGAAGAGAACTTGATTATGATTTTATTACCAGAGGCCCATTATGTAAATGCAAAAGATTTAAAATTTGGACCATTATCACAAACTAAGGAAATGGGAGTGCCAAACCTGGTCAATATATTTTCTTCTCAAAACTTTATGATATTAATTAGTCTCAAATTTTTTGTTATAATAGCTTATGTCCACCTAGTATAGTATCTAGTCACTATGAGGAAAAAATTGTGTCTTGGTGAATAATTCAAGTTTATCACCCCAATAAAATCAAGAGCCCATTGGGCAAAGGGATGTCCTTCAATTAATGGTTGTAAAGGCATGATAGAATTTACTTATTTCTTCCTAAATACCTAGTAGTCATAAAAATTCTTGACATGATTGTGAGCATCCTTGAATATTGTAGGCTAGCTATATCCTATCCTTAGAATCTTATGAGCTATTGTGTTTCCTAAGGGATGCCCACTTCCTATATTCTAATGTAAGATTTTTAGGATGTCTATATTTTATTCCTTTGAAATACATATTAAATAGATGCCCTCATAGTTATTCCTATACATGAATCATTTCATGATCATGTAATGAGCAAATTTGAGCCTAAGTGCTCACCTTTTCTCTTTGTTATTTCTAAAAGACAAGTGTTTGTGAGAATATAATGGATAATTTGATTGTACCATTCACCAATAGTTACCCAAATCTCATTGGTTTGTTAATTATTGATTTATGGATCAATATTGGTCATCAAATGGATAATCTGTGGCCTCTTACCACTTCAGCTAGCTTGATTTCAAGTTTAAACTCTTGGAGTTCAACCATCTATTTGCCTCCTATTTCACCTAGTTCATTTTGTCCAGGCCTAAGCTTGAAAATAGGATCCAAAATAATGGTATATGTTTTATTTCATAGAATATAGTGTCTAAAATTTTTGATAGCTTTAAGAAGGGCATAAATATTTTTGACTATCATAGAGTAATTCAAATGAACATCCTTCATATTGGTACTCATGAAGGCAATGGGATGTTCATTATCTTATACCTTTTATGTGATCACAATAGCCATAAAATTTTTGAAGTAAATGAATAGAGATAGAAATCCTTACCAAAATTTAGACTAATCAAAACTAGAACTTAAGTAATGGTAGTTTTGATGTCTTGAAAAGCTCTATGGGTTTCTATCATCCACTCTATCTTCATATATTTATTCAACATAGCATTTAGTGGTTTGAAAATCTTGATAGATCTAGAAATTAAAAAAATCACAAAGTTTATCTTATCAAAGAAGGACTTCAACTCCTTCTTGATGCTTGAAGGTGTCAACCTAGACATGGTAAACACCTAATATGAATTAATGGAGATCCCATTCTTGGTGATGATATGGCCTAACAGCTTCCCTTCTATAATTCTAAAGATGTTTTTCTTTAGATTAAGTGACGCTCCATACCTTATGTATCTTTTAAACACCTTTCAGAGGTGGTCTACATGGTTAGCTCTATTTTTGGATAACATAATGAGGTTGTCCATGTATATGATTATTTATTTGTTATCCAACCATTAGAAATCAAAGTCCATGACTCTCTTAAAATTTGATTAGGCATTAATTAAGAAAAATAACATCCTATTGTATGAAAAATAATAGCTTATGTCCACCTAGTATAGTATCTAGTCACTATGAGGAAAAAATTGTGTCTTGGTGAATAATTCAAGTTTATCACCCCAATAAAATCAAGAGCCCATTGGGCAAAGGGATGTCCTTCAATTAATGGTTGTAAAGGCATGATAGAATTTACTTATTTCTTCCTAAATACCTAGTAGTCATAAAAAGTCTTGACATGATTGTGAGCATCCTTGAATATTGTAGGCTAGCTATATCCTATCCTTAGAATCTTATGAGCTATTGTGTTTCCTAAGGGATGCCCACTTCCTATATTCTAATGTAAGATTTTTAGGATGTCTATATTTTATTCCTTTGAAATACATATTAAATAGATGCCCTCATAGTTATTCCTATACATGAATCATTTCATGATCATGTAATGAGCAAATTTGAGCCTAAGTGCTCACCTTTTCTCTTTGTTATTTCTAAAAGACAAGTGTTTGTGAGAATATAATGGATAATTTGATTGTACCATTCACCAATAGTTACCCAAATCTCATTGGTTTGTTAATTATTGATTTATGGATCAATATTGGTCATCAAATGGATAATCTGTGGCCTCTTACCACTTCAGCTAGCTTGATTTCAAGTTTAAACTCTTGGAGTTCAACCATCTATTTGCCTCCTATTTCACCTAGTTCATTTTGTCCAGGCCTAAGCTTGAAAATAGGATCCAAAATAATGGTATATGTTTTATTTCATAGAATATAGTGTCTAAAATTTTTGATAGCTTTAAGAAGGGCATAAATATTTTTGACTATCATAGAGTAATTCAAATGAACATCCTTCATATTGGTACTCATGAAGGCAATGGGATGTTCATTATCTTATACCTTTTATGTGATCACAATAGCCATAAAATTTTTGAAGTAAATGAATAGAGATAGAAATCCTTACCAAAATTTAGACTAATCAAAACTAGAACTTAAGTAATGGTAGTTTTGATGTCTTGAAAAGCTCTATGGGTTTCTATCATCCACTCTATCTTCATATATTTATTCAACATAGCATTTAGTGGTTTGAAAATCTTGATAGATCTAGAAATTAAAAAAATCACAAAGTTTATCTTATCAAAGAAGGACTTCAACTCCTTCTTGATGCTTGAAGGTGTCAACCTAGACATGGTAAACACCTAATATGAATTAATGGAGATCCCATTCTTGGTGATGATATGGCCTAACAGCTTCCCTTCTATAATTCTAAAGATGTTTTTCTTTAGATTAAGTGACGCTCCATACCTTATGTATCTTTTAAACACCTTTCAGAGGTGGTCTACATGGTTAGCTCTATTTTTGGATAACATAATGAGGTTGTCCATGTATATGATTATTTATTTGTTATCCAACCATTAGAAATCAAAGTCCATGACTCTCTTAAAATTTGATTAGGCATTAATTAAGAAAAATAACATCCTATTGTATGAAAAAATTCCCCACTTTATTGTGAAGGTAGTCTTCATCTAATCCTCTGCCTCTACCAGTACTTGATATTAGCTATAAAATACATCCAAAAAGTACTTCATCTCCAATTAGATTACCATTTAAATTACCTCATCTAGTGATGGTAGGGAATATTTTTTTTATATGATGCTCTATTTAGGTTCTTGATAGTCACATAGAGTCATATTTATTTTCTATTTTTCTTTATTGGTACCAAATTGGCTACCCAAGTAGAGCGCTTAATTTGAAAAATAATTATAGAATCCAATAACTTCTATACTTTAGTTTTAATTAGAGTTTCCATAATTGGGTTTATTGGCCTTTCTATTAGCCTGAATGGTTTATGATATAGATTCAATGGGATAGTGTGTATAATGACTCTAGGATCAAAAAAATTTAGTTCTTTGTATGTCCATGATATCACATCTTTGTATTCTACCAATAGGTCTTTCAAAAAAAATTATCAATTTCAGTGCAACTCAGTCCTACATTCATCTATTGAGGGTGTTGATTAGTTCCCAAATTTTCTTTGGCAAAGATTTTTTATTTGCTCTTGGTGGTTTCTACTTCTAATCTTGGGGGTCTAGATCAAAATATAACTCTAAAGAGGCCATACCCAAAGGGATGTGGTTCTTTTTAAATTTCAAAAAACCATCTTCTCTGAAGTCTTCACAATACATGGGTTTGATGTCTTTCTCATCTAGTAATTGAGATTCAAAATCTCTAGAATTGTTCATAAATTGTACTATCTATTGGTAATCTTAGAACACCTATAAGTTATCCACATTTTCTAAGATGGATTGGTAAGGGACCAACTCCATTAAGAATTTTTGCATCTTTGACTCTTGAAGTGGTCTTGGATTATAAACTAAAGCTACTAATGAATTTTTTATATGGTTCTAATCTCTAGGGATGGCCTTGATGTTGAATCCTTCAAATGACTCAATCAATTCCTAAGATCTATGTTTTTACTTATTTAAGTAGGTGACCTTACACTAATACTTATTCCTAATCAAATTCACCACTAGTTCAAAATCACTAAATATCTGCAACTTCTTAACATTGTGTTCTAGTGCAAACCATAAGATGATGATTAGAGCTTCATATTCTAATTTATTGTTTGTGTATAGAAACTATAATGTGTAAAAAATTAAGGTACCTCTTACCATATGGATCTATCAAGACCATGACCACACCATAACTTGGTTTTAATTCAACTCTGTTAAAATGTAGAGTCAATAATTAAGAAGGATATTTAAGTTCTTATTCATATAATGCATGTTATTGTCTAGTAGTACACATGTATACACCTACATGTGAAGATATAAATTATATATTTGCATTCATGGTGTTATACTTAGTGATCATATGCTTCCTCTTAGGTTCAAAATCCACTCATATATAGTTAGATACCCCCTTCTAGGGTAACCACATATGTGATAAGTTGGTGGCCAAATATCCATTCAATGTCTTGGACCAATTACAACATAATAATAGACTATATAATATCATAATATCAGTTAATAATATTTTGATGCCCTGATACACATGTGGTTTAGGTGCCAACTGATGTGCACATTTGTTAATTATTTGACACATAAGACCAAAGAATTTTATAATTATAAGACCACTCTTTAAATTATTAGGGGTCAAGCCTAACTTGTGGCATACAATTATTGGCATCATAATGGCTAAGGTGCCTAAGTCCATGAATAAGTATTACATGTTATTTATGAGCATTTAGATAGTTAGAAAGAATAATGTTACTTAAAGTTTATCTTTAAATTCCATCACATTAGCATGTGCATCTTTGGATTTATCTGATGTAGAGTATTTACTAATTAGGGTTTTGAACAATTTTTTTTAATGATCTAATTTAGTTCATTCAAGGTGATATTTGCCTTGATATTTTTCATATCCTTAATAATGTTGTGCCTATCTTTGATTTATGGTTTTGCACTTTTCAACTACTCATCTCTCTTTTTTGGAGCTGGGTTTTTATTGGATTGGTAAGGTGTAGTATCATTATTATTTGGAGGTGTTGAATTAGCAATCAGATGTTTGCTCCTAATATTATAGTTATTCTTATATAATTGATATAATGCATGTATATCATTTGCATTATCATCTATTTTATGTTTGCCTTCCTCTAAAAATGGGATATCATAGGTATCAAATGCTATTATTATGATGGAGTGTATGAGATCAGTAGATGAATAAGGTTTTGTTGGATATGTACAGATTTATTGCATTTCCATCTCCTTTTAAATGATTTTAAAGATTGTGCATAACTCGATATAGTTGAGCTCACCATGTTGTGTAGTGTTATGAATCCTACACCAATTAAGAAGGGTTGATTCCATAGTATTGATCTCTAGCATCTTGTTGTATGGGACTTGTAATTTTTTAATATTTATAGATCTATTGAAAGAAATGTTGTATCTATGGAATCTAAAACCTTGATTGGTATTATGTCCTCAAATGTTATCCATGCATTTATAAAAGTTTAAAAATTCATTGCTCAACTTTTGGACCATCTTATGGATTGATTCCAATTCTATTTTAGTGGAATTAAAATTAGTACCTTGTACTATAGTAGTATTGACTAGTATCAATTATTGGTTTAGTTTTTGTTAATTATGCATAAAATTATTCAAGAAGCCAAGATGTTGATTAGGAAGAATATGGGTTAAGGGTAATTGATTATAACTTAGGTTATAGTTTTTGGCTAAAGTATTCTAATTTATATTTGAAATTAGATAGAAATATGGGAAAATAAGACCAACATTGTGTGGGGCCAAATATTGCATATGAGGGTTTATGTTTTTCTCTAAATTGATATCTTCAGCATAATCTAAAGACAATGTATCAATATAAATAGTTGTGTATAAATACAATAGTTATAGGGTCTAAATCATTCTTGTACATCTTTAAGTCCAACATCTTTTTGGGTTTTTAAGCAATATTAAGTCTAATATACATCTCCTATAATATAGCACTAAAGGCTTAAATTGGCTTATTTGGCTCTTTTCTCATGCTTTTAAAGTGTTGATAAAAAACACTTGCACTAGTGACCTAGCCAAATTATGCCAAAAAGTGTTTTAACACTCTTCCCAAGAGGTAATGGAACCTTTTGGGACATTGAAAAACTAGACATAGGCTACCTATTATAATTTGAATGGAAATGGCTTGTATGACACATCTTAATGGGTTATATTTGATATTCCCAAGGAATTTTTGAAGGCCTTGATGTGTTCGTTTATAGTCCTTCATGAGGTTGAAAAGGAAAACAAATATTTCATAGAGTTTTTAGGTAGAGCATGGACAACTCCAAAAACATTAATAATATAACCAATTAGCTAGATTGAAGAATAAATTAGAGCTTATATTTGAGGCTATGGATGGGCCATCGGGAGTAATGAAAGATAGGTTGTATACCTAGAGAGAATGATTGTGTCTGGTGATCTCTCTTAACTCTTTTATTAGACCTAACTTTTCTATGGATTTCCAAAGTTGGGAATAGTATATTAGTGTCTAAATTTTATCTTTTTAGTCTTTTGGGTGTTTTTAGTGCAACTAAAGTAATTATTTTTAAATGAAATAGAGGTGGTGGTACGTTCTCTCATTATAGTTCCAATTTAAGTTACTCTATTGATGTGGGTTTTATACACACCATAAAAACTTTTATGAGGTAGCCTATAAATTTTTAGGATTAGTGAAAATCATTCACTTTAAGGCATGAGTTGTAGGGTATTGGGTTTTATAAACAACATGTTAATGGAATAATGGTGATCAAGGTAGATTGTTTACCATGGATGGGGTAGTTGTGGATGAATCTAAATCTACTTGGGATTTATGGACTGGTGATGGTTTTAACCTAAGGTGGGTAAAACTTCAAAAAAATTCAAAAAGGAGGGAAATGTAGGGAAGGAAAGGATTCTTGTGGACCACATAGATGAAACCTTTCAAGACTAGTAATTGAACTATAGGTTGGATAAGAGATCACATACTAATGCTTGTTATGACTATAGCACACTAATAATCAAACATGGATAGGAGTCAAATGAAACCAATATATAACATACTTAAACATATGAAATCAAAGTTTGTCACATTTTTTAGACTACAATAGCACATCTAAAATGGTGGATTATGATTTATATGCAAAATTTATTTATATCAACTATAGTTTAATATGAAGGACTTTATATATAAATAGATAACTCATACACAACATGTTAGCCAAAATGGATACCATATGCCATTGTATTTAAAAAATTTGCATTTAAACATTCTCTAACTTTGTTTATATCCTTTTGATGGGTTTCTTCTTAGCCTATCGATCATGCCTTATCATAGGAAGGTGTCTTGTCAAGTGTCTTTGGTCATTTTGAGGTCTCTTGCAGTGTTTATCTAAGGAGAGTGGGTTAAAACACCTAGTATATTCACTGATCCCTTTCATTAGAGTCTTATGACATGTTTTTGGAGAGATTAAGGTAAATTTATGAATGTTAAGATAATGTTGAGATATTCAAGGTCTCATTTGTTATAATATTGAAGTGACTTCATTTAAAGGACATCAAGAATGAGGAGTTACACCATGCAAAGGAGGGTCACTTTAGGCCATGTGGCACTAATGAAAACTAATTACATACCTCATAGGATCCTTAATAGTCTATAAATGTGTCAAAATATTCATTTCCAATGTATATCAAGTTGTAACTCTCTTTTATCCTTTGATTCAACTCTAATTATGACTCAATATGAAGTGTTGGCAAGGAAAGGTAGGGTGAAGGAATTTTTTAAGTTAAATCTAAATTTTTTATGTTAGGAATACTTCATCAACATATCACATAAGTCAACTATCCAAATTATAAAACTCCATTGCATGAAGAAGATGTTTTGAGGAATTTTTGCAGGTTCCCATGCTTGATTAGAGCATCTCTAACTAAGGGAACAATGACACTAGGTGGTGAAGCTTATAAACAACACCATATAGCCTCCACAAGTTAAAATTAATTATAAAAGGGTGTTACATGTCTAAAAAATCAATAAACTTTCCCCATATCTCCATCAGCTTCTTGGTAGCCATAAGAAGGCCAACCAATTTGAGGATGGTCCACAGAAGAGAAGGAAAGTTGGGTCAAATAATATTTAAGGTATATAGAGGCCATTATGACCTTAAAAATTTATGAATTATTTTAGGTGTATATTGGGTATGCTTTATGAATAATTTCTAACAAGATAAAGTTTCCTTAAACACTCCTAAAACCCCATAGGCATGATTTTTCCTTTATGGGTGCATTTAAAGGTTCAAGAATAAAAATGGAAAGTTGTGTGAGTTTCAAAATTCATATAGAGATCAATTATCACTATGTGAGGCTAGTGAACCAATAATATAACTGATCCAGGCCATATAAATTTTGTTTTGATTCAGTATCTTATTATAGGAAGTTTTATGCCTGTTGAGTCTAAAAAGTGTAACATTACATATAAGTTTTGTTCTTTAAGAAACCAATAAGAGAATTAGTTTATTTTTGTTATTGGTAATATATTAAACTTTTGGAAACATCTATAAATTTGAGGAACTCACTTCATGGACATCTATATTAGAGAATTGTAGGTGGTAGTCCATTAAAACATAGGTTTAGATTCTCTCAAAGGGTTTCAAGTATAACCAGCCATGTAATAGGCCTAGACAAGAGGAAATATTATTAGTATTGAGATAAAATAATAAAAATGTCCCTAAAGTAACATCAATAATATATAAAGACCCAAAAAATAATAATGATCACCTAAATATCTTCATGCAAGATTGGCTAGTATGACTGTGGAGAATTTGATGGAGATCACTTGGGATATCAAGGCTGAATTACCTTATCCTAGGCATGTAAGAGAGACCACAAAGCCTTTTTTTAGGTTTAAATTGTGTCACAAGTGGCTTCTTAGGTCTCAATGTGAGAACTATTCAAGAAAGGATATGAAAAGCCTAAATAAGCCTAGATGAACACTTATAGGCCTGCCTATACAAAACATGAGACAAGGTGCAAATTTTGTCTTAAACATGAATTTATAGGGTGATGAAATATGTGATAGGCCTTAAATAACATATAAATATTTATAATCCTAATGAATCAGAGAAACTACTCAAATGAAGTAATTCCTAAGCCTAATAGAGTATTAGGCCTAAATGAAAACCTATAGATCTAACTATAAACAAACATGAAAATATGAATTTTTTATTTAGCTTAAAGGTTTGATGTTTTTTATAAGTTTGATGGCTCTTGGAAGAATTTTTCACATATTTTGGAACCCTTGGAGGAGGAAAACACCAAAATAGGATTGTTGGGGTGATATTGGATTAATTATTCATATCCCCTCTTGATGGCCAAAACATGGTCCCAAAACTATTTTAGGTGTCAAAAACATTAGAAGAAAACTTGAACACATAATATAACATATAATATACCTCTTTAAGGTGTTTTTAGACAAAGAAAGTGAAAATTTGGTGATTTATGTCCTAATAAACTCATCTCAGGTGTGTTAGTTAACCTACCATCTTTAGAATGGTAGGTTGGAATGCTTAGAAAAACATTGAATTTTTTATGGGACTGAATACCTCTCAGGGATGTCATTAGGGTTTTTCTACTCCAAATTAGTGGCATTATTTCATAATTTGAGGCCTCAACTTTATGAACAATCATTAACAAGTTAAGGACACCAAAACCCTTTTAAGAATCTAATATTTGAGTTTTACTTTCTAAGAGGTTATAATGAATTTGAATATCCATTTAAATCATTTTATTACCCTCTTGAGTCTTAATATCACCTAATGGATCCATAATCTGGCACATGTGAGAGGAAGAGGTATGTAAAATGGTCTAAAAATGGTAGTTTTAGGGCTATTTATAAGGATATGAACTAAGGCTCTTGACCACTTGAAAGGATCTTATAGGCATGGGCAGAGGTCTTATTCCCTCAAAAATTCATTGAATAGGATCCCAAGATTCTAATGCAAGCTACAATAAATTGAGTTTAAGTCTAGAAGAGAATGTCTTCCTTGTTTGCATGAAAAATTCTATTACAAACCTGTAAAGGTCATTAATGATATAGAAACCTCCAATATACCATTGATGACATATAAAAACACTATTTAAAGGTTATAAAAGTAAATAAAAATTCTATTTTAGGTTTCTAAATCATCAAAATATCACCCATGACAATTGCAAGCAGACTATTCAATCCATTAAAATATGATATCTCTAAAACCAAATTAATATTTCATGAGCTAAGTGGTAAAATATTCTTTTGACATTATTGAAGAAATATATAGGTTTTATAAGGTCTCTTTAAATGATCCACAAGTTTAGATAGAGGCTATGTGATTTTATACAAGTCATTCAAGAGGTTACCAAGATGTGTTGCAGTCCTCAAGTATACCAACCCTTGTATGACAAAGATAGACTTGTCTCTTTTACTTTAAATTAGATCCAGTAATAATTGTTAAATATTTTTAGGTTTCTAATGGAAGAAATTAATATTAAGGAGTATGATCTCTAAATACCATTCTTGTTAATATGGAACAAAAAATGAGGAGCCAAGAATGGCATAGCAATTTGTCAAGGAAATTATGTGGGCATGTGTCAAAGCATGAGTTTTTAACTCTCAAATCAAAGAGGATAATTTTATGAATAATATTGATGAGTCATCCAAACAAACTACAAACTCATATGCCACATTTTAATTACATCATCATTTCAAAAAACCCATGCTGAAGAGAGTGATTTAACTACTTACTTTCTACTTGGCATGATAACTAATTAGTGACAAATGACACTTATCATAGAAGCTTTCTCAATGCCCTTCTCTCTCCCCTATCTCATTTATTCTATGTGTATTTCCTTTAAGGGATTTTAATTTATCCTAAACCTTAGTATGGTGAAACCATACTCAAATAACACTTTTACTTTGCCTTTGATATGAATACAACCTGATTTTTAGCCTTCTTAGTGTTGCAACTAGTGTATACTCATGGTAGTTTGATGAATGTT
Source organism: Torreya grandis (assembly GCA_037957365.1). Lineage (NCBI taxonomy): Eukaryota > Viridiplantae > Streptophyta > Pinopsida > Cupressales > Taxaceae > Torreya > Torreya grandis. The sequence continues at coordinate 1,158,404 of JARHVA010004092.1, read as the reverse complement.
AGTGATAGTTTTAAAATTATTTTTATTTTTCCTATGTTATTACCTTATTTTTAGGTTATTAGTCATCCTATTAGGTCATATGAAGAGTGATACATGATGTTTAAATAGTTAAGTAAGGAGATTGCTTCACTAATGTCTCTTGTGAGACCTTTTGATCATCCCCTCTTGGTTAGTACTCTTTATCTTAACCTTCATATTGAAATACTAATTCTTGGATACTCATGTTGAGTTAGTGAAATAGGTTTTAGTCCTAATTAATTCTCTTAGTGTATTAAATGCAAGTGGAGGATACTTATTTTGGTGCATCACCTCACATTTACTTGCTTTTAGTCATTTCTCTCCATTTTCCTAACAAGTAATAGATTCACTAGTAGTTCTAGGTGATATATCAAGGGAGATAGCCCTATCTAGAGACTCACTTCATCAATTAAACCACCCATATCCTATAAATTATTCCATGTTATCACCTAAAATAGGAAGGCTTGAACAACCTCCTCAAGGGTATAATTTAGAGTAATAACACAACCAAAGACTAAGAAAATAGAATGATAGAACTTCTTACACAATCCACAAGTTGGAGAAAAATAAAGATTTACACAACAAGACTAAAATTACATAACTTATTAAAAAATTTCTATTATTATTTAATAGTATAAATTCCCCTCCCTTTTGGATTGAGAGGTTACAAGTATAAATAGTCTTGGGGTGGGGAAGGTTTCATCTCTCAAGTGAAGTCTAATAATAGAGTTTCAAAAGTAAAACATGGTTCCACATCTCATGCAAAGGATGCATGTGTAGTGGTCAGCCCAAAGTATAATTTCAGATTTAAAATAAACTATACATATGTAACTTATATTTAGAACCAAATTTCCAATTTATAAAAAAAATGTATAAGTACATAAAATATTTATATGGGTGTTGATGTCTCACCACTAGTCGAAGAAGATGGTGGAGTGAAAATTAGAGGGATAGAAGTAGCAATCGGTGTTCCTTATGGGATCAAAATGGGCCCACTTGGAGTTTTCATGAATTTAAATCCTAGAAATTAGGAACCCTAAGATGATGTGGCAATACCAATATTTGATTGTGGGGTTAGAACTGACCCTAAATATATCTCTTTTACCCCAAGTTCCTCAAATAACATGTGTGTTGCTTCAAACTCTTAACTAATCATTTCAAAATAAAGTAGAGAATGTTTGAATACTTTGATAGACTCAGTCATCAACCTTAATTTTTTAGTTTATGATCTCTTTAATTCTACTCCTATATCTTCAACACTCATTACCATGTCCTTATCAATATTTACCGATTAAAAAATTTCATCATTGGTCCTACATATTGTGCCTTCATCTTCCTCCTTGAAGTTGTTTGTAGTTGCTTGGAATAGATTATAAAAATTTGTTATATTGACTAGTTCCCCTATAGGATTAATCACATTTGTAACCCTCATGTTTTTTGAAAATTTTAAGGCTTTGCTTTCATGATTTGATAAATGTTCCAATAGAATCTTCATCTGGTTCTACCAATTGAGGTAAGCATCCCTTTTTACAATTACATAGTTAAGGCATCATGATGCATCCATGTTATTCATTAAGTTTAAGTAGTTAAAGGCACTATTAATGGAGCACTGAACCAATAAATTCAACCTTTTATCTATATTTTTCATATGGTGCCAAAATTTGGTCACATTTTTTTTGTTTGATTGGTTTCTTGCTCCTAAAACTTGGATACTATAAAAAAATGTTGTACAACTTAGTAACTACACTCTACACATCATTAATTATTTCCCAAAGAGCATGTATGCTCTATCTCTATTATATCATTTATTGTGCTTCCTCTTTTATTTTAAACATCTCTTTCATGGCTTCATCGGTTGGATCCACAAAAGCATTAAAATATCTAGTATATTCATTAAGATCCCTTAGACCCCTTTTGGCTTTATTTTCCATACAAAATACATTTTCTCTTTACTCAAATTCAATTTATTCCCTTGTGTCTATATTCAAATATTTCCTCTTACTCTCCCTTTGGATGGTTCCACTCTTTTTTTCAAATTGAGTAGAGACCATGGGAAATTTAGTATCAACTACATTTTGCCTCTCATCTTGATTTTTCTACATCTCTCTAACCCATTTAGGAACAATAAGTTCCCCTTCTTGGTCTAAGGGACTCAAATATTTTGAGGTCAAGAGTGGAGGAGTCATTAGAGGAGGTTTTATTTATGGAGGTTCCAATTATGCACTTATTTATATTGGGAACTGGAGAGGTGGATAGACAATCCTCTCCCATGGTGAAGGTTCCCTTGATTGATTTACCTTAACTATGAATTTGGTCAATCTAGGAGTCTTTTTAATCAATAATATGGCTAAATGTGTGGGTAAAGACTATGACATAGGATTTTCTAACTGATCTAAAGGTTTTCTTGGGACTTGTGGCATTTTGGGATTAAAAATAGAGATAGCCACCAAGTTTTCAAAATGGATAGCCTTCTTGGGGGTCCTTATTTGGGTAGATGCTAAAAGAATGGATGAATCAAAATAAATATATAATATTGAAGTACCTATAATTAAAATAAAATAAACTAAATAATAAACAACCTCACTTATTTTTTGGTTTATTCTACTATTAGGATTGGATGGTCTAAGGTACTAATTAGTGTTTCTTCTTCTTACAACCCTCATAAGTTCAAGGATTTAGCCGTCTCCAACTTGGCCTCTTCATCTTCTTTAGTTTAGAGCTTATTCCTTAGTCACGTTTTGTTTTAATTTCATCATCACTTCTACATTATAATCCTCATCCATGGCATAGTCCATCATGGATACCACATATTCTTCTTATTATCAATTTGTTTCCTACTCAACAAGGGATTATGCTATGTTAGGCAAAAATATGGTCTCTCCTCTACTTTTTAAATTATGAAGGGGGTTGGAATAACTTTTGCTCTCCTTAGATATGTGTCTATGGGAGGGGTAGGAAGTGAGATGGATTATTAAATGTTTGATATAACCAAATTAGTAGGAACTAATGTTGTAGGTGGTGGTGATGAAATGGGAGGTGTAACGACAATAGTGGAAGTGTGAGTAGAAGGACTTAGAACTAGCTAAGGAGATGGAGAGGGATGGAATAGATGATAAATAAGACTATATAAATTTTGGAAGACTAAACTATGTAGCAATTATAAAAGGTGGTATATGTGTCACAACAAATGTGATACTTTGTTTATCTTGTTCACGTGAATTTATCTTAATTATAGTTGGTGGTTCCCATAGATGCAATTCTAAAACTTAAATGAGTGCAAGTTGGCATGAGACCCATTCTAAATGCACATAGATGATGCTATGGAAGCCATATAGTATATTTATGAGATCCACATATATCCTAATCCATATTCTAAATTTGATATTCATATTTGATTAGATGACTCCATTGGGATTTAATCTTTGGCCTTTTAGTAGCCATTATTTGTGTTTTCCATCTATTGTGTTATGCTTAAGCCATGAATTGGCCAAAACTTGATAATAAGCCATCTTAGGCAAGGTTAGCATAAAATATATTTCAAATTCCCTTCTGTAACATAATTAATTACATGATTTCCTTTCCTAATGTGTATGTAGTCTCTATCACAAGTTCCATTAAAAAATAAATCTCAAAGCATATATATACATATCATTACCTCATGTTTTATTGATGCTTGAAGAAGTCCTACAATTTTTAGAGGTAACAGGTCATTGATGTAATGTTTTTCATCCTTAGATAATTAGATTTGTACAAAGTAAAGAACCACCAAATCTATTGCATTCCATATTTCCATATATTTAAATTTGAGTGCCCTCTTATCAAATATTATATCCATATATTCCTCATGTCCCATGCAAGAGTGTGTATAGGGGGCTTGTACATGTACTAGTTTCAAAGAGGAAACAATTTTAGTGATTATGAGATATATATTCCCTTTAATACATGTATGAAAATTATAATCATTTTTTATAGAATATTAGGCTATGTGGTTGTAACATATCTCAAAATCATAATGTTTTTCTAGAAGATTAATGGTGAAATGACTTTCTCTTCATTTAGATTTTGCACATATCCTCCAAAGTCTACATCATGAATGCCCAATTCATGTGACTTCAATACAATTAATATTTTTTTTATTTCATTCCCATTTCAATTTAATTTTTCTAGTTAGCTTTGGTGGGTCTACTTTCTTGCAAAATGTTAATTATTTAATAACATTATGTGTCCAATCATCAGATTTAAGGTAGCTATCAAATTATCACTTACCCACTTCTTTGATTTGATGTCAAACTTATTTATGTGTACTTTGATCCTGCATCCTCCAAATTGTGACACTAGTATATCATCAATCACTTAGGCCTTTAGATCTACATATAAGCTTTATATATCCCATGCTTATGAATTAACATAACTATGTATTCATGTGTAAATGTTTCATGTAATGGAATGTTAATACATGGCATGATATTGAGGCCTTGGAGTCATGGAGACTTAGATCCATAGGACCATTAGTTCATTGACTAAGTATATCTTCTTTGAAAGTTTAGGCTAATAAAACTGTGTCACTTGTCATCTTCTCAAAACTCAAAATCTTAAAGGTATTAGACCATAGGACCTCAAGGCCATTATAACTATATAATATTTTTTAGTTTTAAGTAAATTAAAATGTTCAAAGTGTCAAACATTTAAATCTCATATGTTTATAACCATTATACTATGGGAGATCATAACCATTAGACTGAGGGAATCCCTTTATGGTACCAGATTGATGAATATTCACCACTTGTATCACACTCAAAACTCAAAATATTGGGAATATTAGACCATTAAATTTAATTTTAAATCTTTCTAGGTTCTATATAATGAAAAAAACCATGTGGCCTTTTATTAGATCTCAGAGAATTCAAACACTTTAGAATCTTTTTATGAAAATTGAAGACTCTATGTAATGTATGAATACCATCTATTAAATTTTTAGATCTTGGGATCTTCAAAGAATTAGAAACTTTTTCAAAGGGTATAGATTTTAGATAATGTGGTGGCACCACCTATCCTTATTTCAAACATAATCAAGTAAGTCTCAACTTTGAATGATTAAAAAGACTCTACCAACAATACTATATAAATATAAAACAAAAGAAACACTAGGATGAAAACATTAGTCCTGTTAGTAAAAATAAATCAAGAAAACTTTGAAAACCCAAGTTTTAGGATAAATCAAGATGATTATTCAAGCTTTGATTTTTAAGTTTTGAATTTCTATTAATTTAGACTTCAAAAATAACCTTATAATTTTTCATGTATAAGTCCATATAATGGATTGATAAGGTTTAAAGTGGCCCAACATAAATATTTTCAATAATAATGGGTCCTTGTTTAAATTTTTATAATGGGCTATGTGTGTTATGGCACAACAACTATGCTATTAAAAAATGTGTTAGTGGATTTAGAGGCAAGTTGATGAGCATTCTTCAATAATTTTACTTGTAGATTCAATGAATGAATATTGTGAGAGTTCAAGGATTAATTAAAGTAATGGATGAGGTTGATCCTCATATTTTTGATAATAATATACAATATAGGACATCATAGAGATGATTGGTATCAGAATGTAGTCTATTACCTATTGAAAAATGAGTGCCTAAATCATATTAACTCCACTCAATGAAGATCCTTATGCCTAAAATTGGTAATTTCATGACCAAATCAAGTACACTATACACAAAGAATCACAATGTAATTTATTTGAGATGTATAAAAAAGTTAGGATAAATTACTCAAAGATTTCCAAAGAGAATATGGAAGTGACCATAGTTCATGGAGTGTAACGTCCCACTATATCCTATAGTCATGTTACTACTACCCACACATATTCAAATATTCTTATGCCCAAGTTATAAGCTCATATACCTATCATAATACCACACAAAGAGAATGTAGACTTGGTATGCCATTAAAGTTGATTATTGAGATTCATATATTCATAAAATGGATGTTTGAATTTGTGAGATCTATCAACACTAATTAATCTATGGGACATAAATTCATTTTGATCCCAAATTATTATTTCACCCATTACATCAAAGTTCAGGCATTAAATAACTACACAATTTTTCATGATTAGATTCCTCAAGGAGCACACCATCACAAGGTTTGGAATGGCATTCACACTAGTATATGATAATTACCCTATCTTATCTTCTCTCTAATCATTAAATTAGCATATGATAATAATTTAATCTTCAAATTCTCATCTAATTAGTATCCATAAGGTGATGGAGTAGTTTAATCAACATAAAACAATTTGTACATGTGATTAAAAATATCTTGGACAAGAAATATAGAGAGTAATATAATGTTTTTAAATTTTAATTATGGTTTGATAGGACTAGAATTAAATATTTCCTAGGCACATCCCCATATCATATGGTATATGGCCAAGATACCATCTTTCATATGAACTTCAGAATCCCAACCTTGTAGTTTATGAGAGATTACCTAGAACTAAAGATAAGATAAAGGCTGAACTCTTGAATTTGATACAACTTCAAAAAAAGTGTGATGCATCCCTAATGCACTTTAACAAACACCAAGGAGACATCAAGTATTGGTTTTACAAGAGTTCTAAATTGAAATCCTTTTAGATATCCAATTTAGTCCTTGTTTGGGACATTTATCATGATAAAATGGGACAAGATGACAAATTTAATACCCTATGGTTGGGTCCTTACCAAATTTTGGAAATCTAGGGTGAGAATGTATTTTATCTCAAATGTCTAACTAGTGAAGATGTCTCATTTTCTATCAATGGATAGTTACTCAACCATTAATTCCATGCCTTAATCACCCTAGTAAGGTCATATATATAATGTATTTTGATTTCTTATGTCATTTATTTGTTTTGTTTTTATCTTAGGTTATTTTTATTATTTTCCAATTGTTGGCCCAGCTTTTTTATTTATCTCTTTTGTCATATCCTACCCATTTTTATATTATGTTTACCTTATTTATAAAATAAATATGGAAGATAAGTTTGTATATAAGTATATGTAATTAAATATGGTGTGTAATTACTCTAAGAAAATTGTCGATTAATTTTTTATTTTTATTTCAAAATCTTGAGTTCTCATGTGTGTTCTATATTTTTTCATGTTTTGGAAAGCTCACATAATATATTTTTCCTCTAAATATATTTTCTTGAAACCACACATATATAATCAAATTTTAATGATTTCTAGGTTCTCCTAGACAAAGTTGTTATGAGTAAGATATAGGGTGAAAATTATATAATTTTTCATTTTGTTTCCATTATGGTCCCCAACCCAAAATTGAGACTTTAAAAATAAAATAAATCAAAATAAAATATAAAGTAAAATATAATAAATATACAAAAAAAACTCAATTCATTGGTGATTCAAGCAACCTCTATCAAGGCTATAGATGCCCAACTAGTAGTAGAGAAATGGTGTGAGTGGGATCAAATACATATCTATTAAAGATATGTATGTTTGGGTGTTAGAAAAGAAATGTATGATAATTTATTCCTAGATAGAGTTCACTATCTCTATTATTTAAGCCATAGTAGCTAGTCCTTATAAGTTTCATGAAGTAGTAATCAATTGATTTTCACACACCAGGTCAATTGGAATATCATATTTGGTCTTATAGACATTCTATTTTTTCCTCTCTTGAATTTGTTTATGTTCTATGTGTTATCTCAACCATATATTTTGGGTTCATATACACATTTATTTCATTCCAAAATACTTAAGAGTATTTTCCAATAGAGTCTTCATTTTTAGTTGCTTACAGAACATGTCATAATTACTCCAAAATCATGGTACCCCCTTTTTATTTTATCTTGATTGTACTCATGGACTCATTGGTCTTATCTCTCTTAATTTTATTTAGTGGGCCATCTTAATTTTCACATCAAATCGAATTTAAAATAACATTCATTATAAAGACTAGGTTCATGTGATAAATTATCATATTTAATATTTATCATGAAATTAGAGTCTTGATGGATTAATTACCTTTGAATATATTATTTTATTATATCTCTCAAGCCCCTGCCACGGGTTGTATCAATTTGTGTATTACATCAGCCCATAAACCCTAATCTATTATGATGACCAATTTTGTGTAGTAAAGTTTTATATCAAACACTTAGTCTTAAAATGGATTTTTGTTCACTTAATCCTCATGTTGTAGATTCATTTTTAAATTATTAGTTTCAAGACCTAATTGATATTTTGATTTTCATGGTTTAAATTTCATGTTTATTCTATTATTCATAATTTTTCCCTTGAATAGGTCTTATACATGTTTTGGTTACATCCCATAGAAATGATCATACTTTAATGTTTGATTAAGTGTTTATGTTCATTATTTTTTAAGTGCTTTGGTAATAATTTTTTTTATATGATTAGTTCTTATCATATTCATTGAAGTACTTTTAGTGTTAATTATGGTTTTAAACCTGTTGATGTCTAGGTTTTGTTGGCATTGATTTAATGGTTATGATTAAGGCTTAAACCCTAATAAAATCACTTGATATTATTAATCTCCCTTATAATTATAAAAAATTATTGTTTCTCACATACATCTAAGCCTAGGATTTGAAGCCCCCAAATTTTTGGTCAGGATCATAAACCTAACTAGGTCTATAGGGCCCAAGGACTTTGAACTTAATGCTAGTTAGGGCCCAAACCCTAGTTCAGTTTGTGTCCTTTATATTGCTCCTCCATAGTCCTATACAAACTTCTAAATCCTACATATAACATGAACATGCTAATCCAAGTGTGAATGGATGTAATCAAGGTCCCATATCTGATTAGGTCTAGGTACCCCCAAATGCTTAAAACCTTTTTTATTCATCAATGTGAATGTTTATTATGTATACATATCTACTAAATTCATCCTCAGTTATAATTTGGATTTGAGAACCCAATTAGAACAAAAAAAAAATTAAAAAATTGCATTCTTATTATCCCCAAAACCTTGATTTGGTCTATGGGATCATTTTTTACCACATTATGGTTTTTTTAACATCATTTTCACATCAATGATCCATTTTTTGATCTATCTATAATTCCAATATGTTGGTTTTGGCCTAAACATTTTTTTATAGGTAATTTTGATAAATTTTGTGCCATTTAAAAGATGTTTGCATTCTTATTTCATGTTTTATTTAAGTTTTTTTAATTGTGAATTTTTGACTTGTTTTTTATCTTTTTGGTAGGGAAAGTGGAAAGTGGCATGATTTTGGAGGGAAATGAGAGTTTTTTGAGGTGCATTAATGGACCTCATCTACATTTTAGAGGTAAAATCCTTCCCCTTGGAGCTTAATTTTTTGTATATGGTTGTATTGAGTACTTTCAAATGGTTGGATTTTTATCACTCTAAGGATAAATGTGGACTCAATTACCTCATTTTATGTAATTTCATGCTTCATAGTTTAATTTCTCCATTTATTTTATTACCCTATCATTATGTTGGTGAAATTTATATTTAATTGATTTTAATCAACTCAACTTTGCTATCAAAACTAATATCTTGATCAATATAAGGTTTTAGAAATTTTATCTATGACCCATCTATTGAAATGATGGTTGTACTCATTCCTTTCATAAATTGGTTTCCCATATATGATTACATCATATCCATTCATGGTTTTTCATTTTTTATCTAGATGGGAAAATGATTCCTAGGTCATATTCAATCAACATAATAAAATTCATCCTCATCTCAACAAGATTTTTCCTTCATTTTCCTTCTTTCTTTTACACTTTTTTTATCAGTCAATTAATCTAGGGTTAGTGAACCTATAAACACAATACATTATTTCATGTTTATCTCAATTGTGTAATATGTTTCATTTCATTTTCCTTTTTGTGTTGTTGAATATATATTCTACAAAATGAAAATACATTCAAATCATTCCTAACCCCATTTAATTAAGAATCTAAAAATTGTATTTTACCCTTTGGTGAAAACCTAAGCACATTATTATTTTTTCCCAAAATAATTAAAACTTAAATTCACAAAATAATGAACACCTACACTACCCTGTATATTTAAAAATCTAAAAAAACTATGTTCTAAATTTTAAACTAGCAAAGGCCCCTTGTATTAGAATAGTTACACATTGATCAATTATAATATTTGATATGTCATTACTTAATAGACATATACCTTTGGAATAATTTTGAGTCTCCTTTTAGGAAAGTTTGGATGGTTTGTCATATAAATTAAGTTAGTGTGCCAAATAACCCATCAATTAAAAGTCTTAAATATAAAATATTCAAGAATGTTACCTCTTATGCACACTTTAAGTCAATAAAAACATTATTTTAATTATAATAGACTTTTGAGACATCATGTAAAATAGTATTTAGATTTGAAGTGTATCATGTATAAGATTATTTATTTTGGTTATTTTATGTTAGATACATATATTCAAACACCAAAAGATGTAGAAACACCTTATATAAGTAAGCAACCTACTATATTTTAGAATACATCTTCAAATGAAAAAATGGAAAAAGAGATATTAAAAAAAGAAAAAATGAAATAAGAAAGGTTATGAAAGGAACATTTACAAAAATAACAAGAAAATTCACATAAAAAACAATTATTAAAACTATATCAAGAATAATTACAAAATGGGATAGTTACAAAAAAAACTGCATGATAAACAAAAGAGCATACTTATGAATAAAAAAACTAAGAAATCATATTTTTTGAAAAAATAAAGATCAAAATCAATATGTTCCTAGAAATATTTATGTGAAAATTTACAATATTTCTCATATCCAAAGACTTTTATTCAAGAGAGTGATAATAAAGGACATATTAAATAATAAGATACTAATATTCTAACTACATGGATGATTATGATTATGATTATGATTATGATTATGATTATGATTATGATTATGATAAGGATTTGTAGAATAGTGATGAATACAATGAATATAAATTCAATCAAATTAATGATATTATGAATAATGATACATTGTAAGATTCAACACATGGACAAGAGTGGTGGTATACCTCTACTCACTCATAGCAAGTGGCCATTTCATAATTTGTTACAAGACTTACATGGTATCATTCCATTGATGGTATCATGGTTAGTAAGAACAAAATACATTGTACATAGAACATTCTTCTAACCCTTGGATTTTATTTCATGTATCCTTTGTATTTTGATTATTTATCTTGATTTATTCATCCATCACACATAGCCTAGAGTGATTCTAGTACACATACTTCATGGAATTATACTTTCTTAATCTTACATATTGACTAATTATTCCTCCTTTTTGGCTTTCATTGAGCTTATATGAGGCCCTAATTTTCATAGTTTTAGTTATGTTTGACCTTTTTATATTATACATATGTTAGGATATAACATGTTACTTATGTTATGGAGACAAATAAGTTTAATATTTCATTGTTTCTAAGGTAGTGGATCTTATGTTTTGGATGATATTAGTTGTGAATTGTATTACTATTTAGTTACTAGTTATGGATTATTTCATTTTATTATGGATATGCATACTACATTATTATATCATTTAAGATAATAATTATTATCATGTAATGTTAGATTACAAGTATATGATGTTAGTATGTAGTGATTATCTCATGTGTTTATAAAAAAATTATGATTTGAATGTTCTATGTATGTAATTATATATTATTAGAAATCACCGAATATAATTACATTTAGAAGTTTGAGTTACCTAGGGTAGTGTAATTTCATGTCTAAAATGTAGGTGATATGGGAGACCAAGCAAGGTAACTAGGACTATGTTGAGCAAAAATTACACCATTAGTTTTATTGGAGTAGATACTCTTGACCCCTTAGATTAAAATATAACCTTGGTGTCATCTCCTTATCTACTTTTTTATTTTTAACCTTGTTGGACCTCCTATAAATATTCAAAATCCCTTGAAAATATCCATTGCCATTATTTAATACCTTATAAGTTACCTTAACTTTATATTCATTCAAAAAGATAAATAGGTAAGTTACTTAAGTGGAGCCCTTGACCAAAACTTGAATGGGAACTTGTACCAATTTTTGTTAATGGATGTAAAATGTTTTAGAGGTGGTTATGTATGAATTTGATACCTTTTATGACTAGGATATGGGTGAATAATTTTTTGGAGTGATTTTGGATTCATCATATAACACATGTTCTCATTTATGGTATGGGGAATTAATATCATTAATATGTATGTACAAGTCTTAATTTCCCACATGGGTGTGTAAGTATAGTTAATTCTATAGAAGAATTTTTGGAGAGGGGATAAGGAATGGAATGGGATAAGTGTCATATTCTCATTGGCCAATAGGAAGGAGTGATTTTTATATAAGAACATATAAATTGTTACTTAAAAAATATTATTGCTCTTTTTTAATTTAAGATTGGAGGAGAGATGGAGAAAGAAGAGAAGGGGCTTATATAAGGATCTTAGAGGAGGATGAAAGATAATTACCAACATGTGTATGATTTTTTATTATGCACAATGAAGGTGGGAGATATAAGGTAGGAATATTTTCCACCTATTTCTTTTGAATTTATGGTTTTAAATAATTATTTATATCTATTCTCTTGTTTTGAGTTTTTGAGAGGTGTAATGCCATTTTGATTATGCTCTTTATTTATTGATTTTTATAAATTGTGCAAATGGCTACCATGTAGATTTTATTTTCCAATAGGGCTTGGAGATGTAAATTCATTTATTTTTTGGTTGCTTTTACATCCCTATTAAGGACTTAAAATGGAAAATTTATGCTTCTCAAATGACCTTAAATTATTTTCATAGTTTGTTCATCTATATGTAAGGTTAGGCAAATATATGAAGTTCTAATTACTCCTACCAAACTCCTACACATGGGGTTTTTTAAAAATAAGCCATCATATTTACAAGGTCCTCCCATAAAAAGTTAAGGGTTTGGGAAAAGTAAATACTCCAAGATCCTCCTTATTCCACCTCCATAGTGTGGAGAGTATAAATTTGTGTCCATAATGGGTGAGTGAGGAAATTTAACATTTAATATGTTTATTTTATTATTGTCTTCCATGTTTCTTTATACCACTTATATTTTTAAATTTTTTTATTAATTTATTGTGGATAGTATTTTGGGTGAGCTTAGACCCCTATTGTTATAAGGGAGTGTAGTTAAGACTCCTAGTTATTCCTAGTTGAGTGTATTGTCATGTTATTACCCACCTACTTGTGTACCTATATTGTTTGCCTAGAACCTTTTGTGTCACCTATGTTCATAGATGGAATTATTATGCTTATGCGTGCGTAGGGTAGTTGCATGATGATGGAAACAATATAGGAGGTGAGAACCTCCTTGACTTGGCCTTATGGTTACACTTGAAGCTTACGTGGAGTTTTCTTCTTCTTTTTTATGGATTTGCTATGTAATTGAAGATAAAAGGATTTTTTCTTGGTTTTGATGACATTTATTTTAATATTATATTATTATCCATGTGAAAAAAAAATAAATAATTAATATGTAATGAGTAGAATATTTAATTTTTTTTCATTATCATTAAGTGGCATTTGAATGAAATAAGAAATATAATGAAATGCTTATTTTATGGTTAAAATAAAATTGTAAACATTGCATGAATTATTTTAGTCTCTATATTATAGAATTTATTATAATTTAAATGATTATCTCATTTCATATTTTTTGTAAAAAAATTGTTTCATTAAGTCTAAGAAGTGATATAAGCACTTAAGTAATTTTTTATGTAGTTTAAAGTGTCCTAGTTTATTCTGATTTTAATTATGGTATAAAATATGTATATTAATAATCCTAATTTAATTTACATATTAATTTTAGGACACATGTTAATTTTATATGAATTTTCAAAGTTTGGTTGTTAAAATTGCCTAGAATACCTTTGTGATTCATTTAAAATTTGTACAATTATTTTGCATGTAAAATGAGGAATAAAAGTGCCTAGAATAATTTTATATTAAAACTCACCATTTTTGGGGCCTATTTAATATTTTTCAGATTTTTAGGCCCTTAAATTTATTTTTAGTGATTATTCAAAGTTTTTATACCAATAGGGTAATTTTTTAAATTGATAAGCCATTTGGAAGGATGTTGTCCCTGTTGCATAGGGCATTTGGTTATTAAGTTGATGATCACCCATGTTACTCTACAGTGAGTGTGTTATCCCCTAAAGGACTATGTTTAGGGTTTGATAGTTATTGATATGGTTAGCTAAAGCTGGTGTATATGAATATTGACCTACAGTTATGGGGTAACCCCGTGGCTAATAATCCATGTGGTGAACCTCTACCATGGGCTTAATCCATGTAGGCAATCATATAACATTGATCACATATTAAAAAGATACTATAATTTTTTTTTTTAAACACGTCATTTTGTTAATTTTTATTTATATATTTAGTATTATAAAAATATACATTATCCTAATTTTTTTGTGTAAACAATTCTAAAACCGAAAATTTAAAAAAAAAAGATACTTGTTTTATGTATCTAATTTTAGATACCAAGAGACTTAGAGGGGGGAACCCAAAATGGACATGCAACCCCCCTCCCCACCTTAATTTTTCCCTCTTTTGCATGGAAAAATGTTTCATGACCTATAACTAAACCATTCTCAAGATATACCACTTTTATCCAAAGGATGTCATTTTAAACCTTTTCAATTTTTTTGGACTCCTAGAAGCCATGGGATGGTTGGATCCATAAGGAAACCCCTAATATTTTTAAATCCCTTCCACATGAACTAAAACAAATATTACAACTAAAAATTAAAGGTACATCCTTCTTTGACCTAGTTGGTAGCCATTAATGGTTATTGTGGAACTTGAAGCTCCCAAATACATTTTTATAAATCATAGGAGCTTGAAACCAACTACATACTTTCCATAAATATCAGTACCTTAAAAAAAAATAGTGCATTTATTGAAGAGAATTTTCAAAATAAATAAAATGGAAAAATATTAAAAGCTTGGAGACTCCTTTAGTGGTAGTCATCCAAAGTTGAGTAAGGATAAAAAGGATTAATATGAACTAGAAATCCTCCAAACCCTCCTTCCTCATTTAAAAAATATGAGTTTAAAATTTATTGATTTAGTTGAATCCTTTATTTACTTCCATAAGGATTTCTAGAATTTCCTCATCTTTGATTGAATCTAATGGTTGAGGTTGAAAAGATCTAATGGTTAAGATGGAGTGTTCCATCCTTAGTGAGATAATCAAGGACACTTTTGACCCTTTTTTAGGTCATGTGAAGAGTATATGTCCTCCTTACTAAGAATGTTTATGTAATATTAACAAAACATGAAATTAAATTCAAGTTGTGACTTCATGTGCAAGCTAATCCCTATGAGTGGCTTGATTCATGGAGTATCCTCCTTGAACCTCATCTATATTTTTTATGTATCATTTAAGATGATGGTTCTCAAATCCACCTCTTATTATTTAAGATACTTTTGTATACCTTGGGTATATGGGGCCTGTTAGGTTACTTAGAGAGTTTTTGGCTTGTTTGAGGACCTATAAGTTGATTAGACTATGTAGGGATGACATGGTTATGTAGTCACTCTACAACTAATTATACATTACTATCCATGCCATTTAGTCATATGATTTTATTTTTACAAATTTTTTATCTCATGACATCAAGATGTCTAGCCAAAAGGCATGTAGTTGTGTATAATGTGAATTATACATTCTAAAAAAAATAACATGTTTTTTGTGTGTTTTCAATCATATGGAAATTTTAGCATGACATTTTTGTATTATATAATGGTTTAAATAGTGGGATCTCTATGTATCACAATTTGGTTCCACTTATTCTAAAGAAACAAGATGGGAGGTGAGAACCTCCTTGACTTGGCCTTGTGGTTACACTTGAAGCTTACAAGGAGTTTTCTTCTTCATTTTTATGGCCTTGCTACGTAATTGAAGATAAAAGGATTTTTTTTTGGTTTTAATGAAATTTATTTTAATATTATATTATTATTCATATGAACCAAAAATAAATAACTAAGATGTAATGAGTAGAATCTTTAATTTTTTTCATTATCATTAAGTGACATTTGAATGAAATAAGAAATGTATTGAATGATTATTTTATGGTTAAAATAAAATTGTAAATATTTCATGGATAATTTTAGTCTCTATAGTATATATTATTTTATAAATTAAATGATTATTTCATTACATAGTTTTCATTAAAAATGGTTTCATTAAGCCTAAGAAGAGTTATAAGCACTTAGGTAATTTTTTATGTAGTTTAAAGTGTCCTAGTTTTTTCCAATTTTAATTTTGGTATAAAATATGTATAATAATAATCCTAATTTAATTTACATATTAATTTTAGGACACATGTTAATTTTTTATGAATTTTCAAAGTCTGGTTGTTAAAATTGCCTCGATTACCTTTGTGATTCAGTCAAACTTTGTGTAATTATTTTGAATGCAAAAATAGGAATAAAAGTGCCTAGAATAATTTTATATAAAAACTCACCACTTTTGGGGCCTATTTCTTATTTTTCATAGTTTTAGGCCCTTCAATTTATTTTATTTTTTAAATAATTTTTTTATATCTATAGGGTAATTTTTTAAATTGATAGGCCATTTGGAAGGATGTTGTCCCAATTGCATAGTATCCCCTAACAGACTAAGTTTAGGGTTTGGTAATTATTAATTTGGTTAACCAAAGTTGGTGTATATGAATACTGACTTATGGTTATGTGGTAACGCCATGGCTAATAATACATGTGGTGAACCTCCACCATGGGTTTAATCCATGTAGTAATTGAAATAACATTGATCAAATTAAAACCAAACTACTAAAATTTCAAAAAAAAACATATCAATTTTTGTTTATTTTTATTTTTATTTTTAATTTTATAAAACTATACACTATCCTAATGTTTTCTTGTATAAACAATTCTAAAATTGAAACTTTTTACAAAAATAGATAATTATTTTATGTATATGATTTCAAAGACCAAGATACCTATATGGGGGAACCCGAAATGGATATGCCTCCCTGCCTTTGCCTTAATTTTTTTCACTCTTCTATATGGAAAAATATTTCATGACCTATAACTAAACCATTCTCAGGATATACCACTTTTGTCCCAAGGATGTCATTTTAAACCTTTTAAATATTTGTGGAGTCTTAGATGCCATGGGATGGTTTAATCTATAAGGAAACCCCCCATTAATTTTAAATACCTTCCAGATGAACTAAAAAAAATCTTACAACTAAAAATTAAAGGTGCCTCCTTCTTTGACTAGTTGGTGCCATTAATGGTCGTTGTGGATGTTGAACCTCCCAAATACATTTTTATAAATCATAGGATCCAAAAATGACCACATACTTTATGTAAATAAGGATATCTTTAAAAAAAAACTATCATGAATTTATTAAAGAGAATTTTCAAAATTAATAAAATGGGAAAATATCAAAAGCTTGGAGACTCCATTAATGGTAGTCATCCAAAGTTCAGTAAGGATAAGAGGGATTACTATGGACTAGCCATCCTAAAAAACCTTCTTCCTCCTTTCCAGATTATGAGTTTGAAATTTATTGATTGAGTTGAATCCTTTATTAACTTCAATAAGGACTTCTAGATTTTCCTCACCTTTGATTGAATCTAATGGTTCAGGTTGAAAATATCTAATGGTTAACATGGAGTGTTTCATCCTTAGTGAGATAATCAAGGACACGTTTGACCCTTTTTAAGGTCATGTGAAGAGTATATGTCCTCCTTAATAATAATGTTTATGTATTATTAATAAAACTTGAAATTATATTCAAGTTATGACTTCATGTGAAAACTCAATCCTATGATTAGCTTGATTCACAGAGGATCCTCCTTGAAGCTCATTTAGATTTTGGATGTATAATTTAATATGATGGTTACTAGAATCCACATCTTGTTATTTAAGATAATTTTTATACCTTAGGTTTATAGGGCATGTTAGGTTTATTTAGATATTTTTTAGCTTGTTTAAGGACCTACAAGCTGATTAGAGTACATAGGGATGACATGGTTATGTAGTGACTCTGTAACTAAATGTGCATTATTATCCATCCATTTAATCATATGATTTTATTTTTACAAATTTTGTGTCTCATGTGATGAAGATGGTAACCAAAAGGCTTGTAGTTGTGTATAATGTGCATTATACATTCTAAACAAATAGCATGTTTTGTGTGTTTTTGGTCATATAGAATTTTTAGCATGTCATTTTTGTATTAGATCATGGTTTAAATAGTGGGATATCTATGTATCATGATTTGGTACCACTTATTCTAAAACAAAATGATTCATGTAATTTTTGGGTGATATGCCTCATTGATGGGTTATGAATAATACACTTAAAGAGTTACTTGGATTGACTCTTTAGCCAAGTAATAGATACATAGATATTTTATGTGTTATCAACACTTGAGAAACCCAAGCTATATTTTTTTGACATCCAACCATCCACTAGAATTGGTAAGGTTTGATGAAGGCTTGAAGCAAAGGTTATAACCATGGGTTAGGAAGGTTTGATTAACTGTGAGGGCCAAACAACCATTAGCTCTTAAGTGAGTTATTGTGTGTTATGTCGATTTAAATTTATTTCTACCTTAGACTTAATCATATTACCTTGGATAACTTGATATATGTGTTCCTGGGATAGCTTGATCTTGTTTCTTAAAACTATGAGGTTTGATCGTACTTAGAGTATATATATATTGTGTGGGTTTAGGTTCAACATGGGTTTTTATAGGTTTAAAGCCCTACCCTTTCAATCAATCATTGTCTTACCAATCAATTAAAGTTTACTATAAGGTTTATTGATGTTTCTATCACCTTAAGTGATTAATTTGGGAATGAACTAGGATGCATTTTAGTGAGGCCATCCCATTTTCATTAGTTCCCAAATATTTCCTTAGGAATAGTTCCATGAAATTTTTTGCATAGTCCCTCATTAGCGTGAAAGGATTATCTTAGTGGACCAAACAGGGTTTTAGAGAACATAAGACATACTTGGTCCATATGAGGTCCAAGAGCCTCCTTTCATTATGCATGGGTTTATGTTTTAATACTATCTTTGTAGATATGATTTTTGTTAGATTTTATCTTCACCATGTGTGACAGAATGGTGATACCATGTGGATGACCTTGCTAAGGAAACACATGCGGGTTACTTTTTTATCACCTATATATGTATTGAATGATCCTTGTCTCTATTATGGTAATTATATATGGCTTATTTTTATCCATAAAATGGAAAGGCTATGCATTAGAGTTAGACCTTGGTGATGTTTGGGGAGGAAAATGTAGGAATTTATGGCATCTTGGTACCAAGTAGGTGTGATCATCAATTTAATCAAAGTGATGACAATGTTAGATTGGTATTATTTACTCTTGGTGCATGTTTTATCCAACCCCAAGGTATATGTATCTATATTGGATGTTTGTATCCAAATATTGTGGTCAAAAACATCTTTAAGGTTATGAATCCTTTCTTAGATTGTTTATATAGAGATCACACTTGTATTAAACCAATGGCGGTTTGAAGGTGACCTTTTTGAGAATAACCCTCAAGAGGAACATGATTAATTTTTTTTCATACTTACTAAAAAGGTTAGAGTCTACCTTCCTATTTATGGATCATATTGAATTGATTAGTGTATCCATAATCCTTTGAGTTTCTTGATAATAGTGAGATAATTTCCTCATATATGAGTTTTATTTCCATGATGGTGACACCCATTTGAGTGGGTTTCCTTTGATTGGTGATATTATTGATGAAATATAAGTTTATTTTAGAATTGGAAGTAAAATTAACACTAAATGGGTGTATCTCATCATTTTTTAAACATGCTCATGATAAGAGTATGTTTTTTCTTTTGTATGTTTTATACTAGTTAATTAGATCATGAAATTTAGCATGGATTGTGACATCCGAGATTTTGTGGGTGTTAAAAAAATTTAGGTGACCCTTGTCTCTTTGTGTTGACCATTAAATCCATGTGATAAATGGTTTTGTTTAAATGGATGTAGAATCCAGTGGCATGTGGTACTATAATGGATGTTCATGTTGGTTATCAGGGATTTCAGTGCTTTTTTTCATAACTATGGCACACCCTTATTTTTATTGTGAGGTTTGGGACTTCCTTGGGTATGGTTTGGTAACAAGTGTGTGTATTTCACATCTCTAATTTTTGATAATTTATTTTATTGAAAGGAATCATTCTACAGTGGAATTATTTCCATAATCATCTAGGAGTGTCACTTATACCTTGATTCCTTACATGATGTTTTTTTCCCTTCTTGGAAATGTTATCATTTATTATTGTATGATTTTCATAGAATGTTCATGAGAGTGTGATTTAAATTTGATCTTTGGGGGATTAGTTCTAGAATACCTAATGGATAGTACACATGAGTCTTAGAATTTGGGATGTTTTTTCAAACCCTTTTAATATTAAGCATATGGTATGAGTATGTTTCCTTAGGGAACATATATATCTTAGATTTTTTGAATGGTTAGTTTGACCAAGATTTTTTTGTGAGTTCTTTTTGTGCACCATGTTAGGTAGGTGAGTACCTAGCATAGTTAATTATTTTGATGAATAAGACATTATGTAAACTCCTTGATCATCTTAGATTGAGCTTCCTTAGTGATTTATATATTTTTTGTCTTAAAAAAACCATTAGCATCCATTTGTGATATTTAGTGGGTGTTGTGTGAGTATGTGATGTTTCTAGATAAAACAAGTTTACAGTATTTTGATATGGTTTTTTGCCTTGAGAATGGAAATGATTCATAACATGATATAAAAATACACCTCAAATATTAGTACCACTCTTGAGTGGTGTGATTGTTCCTCATAGTATAGAAGTGTAATATGTTATGTTAGTGGAATCTTATGTGTTAGGATATAGCTTATGAATTGATATTCCATACAATCCCTTAGTTTTAGAAGAGGTTTTTATTAGTTAACACTTAATTAACATCAAGATGAGTTGATACTCTATCACCATCAAGTCACATCATCACAAGTAGATTAAGTGGATTAGATATTATATGAAGTTAAATAATCTTTATTTATTATTGGATTCATGTATCATTAGTATTTATTTTCCTATATTCCCTATCTTTCTCATATTGGTGTATTCTACTTTATGTTGGCTAGAGAAGTTGTCTAGTTAGAGTGGCTTGATTCCTTCATGTGGTTTAACATTTTATCCTATTTTGGGAAACTTTTTGTGAGATTTAACACTTATATTTTGGTAATTGTGTTATGATATTAGTGCCTTGGAGTTGTGATATATACTTCCTACCATGTGAGGGTATTTAAAGGTATTTTTTCTAGTTTTCTAATATGTTATCTTCCTAATCCCCACTTGTGGCCTTATAGAGCCACACTCTTAAGTATTGTTGTATCTAATATTTTGAATTTTTACCATTTGATGTGATGTAATTTTAAATTATTTTGTTTTTTGATTGGGATTTTGAAGTTGATTGGAATCCTATTTTTTGGGTTTTCCTTGTTATGGATTTTGAGATTGTTTATCCCCTTATTATTTAATCCTTAAAAGTTGGATATCCTATTATTAGTTCTTATGTTTAATTTTTTATTAAATTTGGATATCTACCCATTTTAATGTTTATTACTACTTGGATTTTCTTAGGTTATTTAACCTTTTCATGTGTTCTCCTTTTTGGATTAACTTAGGTTTCTTATTTGATTTGACTTTACTCCTTGATTGAATTAGTAAATTATCAACTTGATCTGACTTGATATGGGCAGTAAAAGTTCACAGTTTTACCATTTGGATTAAAAAATACTCTAGAAGAATTTATGAATATTATGAATCATGTGTTCAGATATTATCTAGATCATTTTTTTGTTTTTTCAATATGACATCCTAATTTATTCTAAGGATGAGGAAGAGAACTTACTGCATCTAGAATTGGTTTTGAAATGTTTACAAAAGTATGGATTATTTATAAAGTTGTCTAAGTGTTCATTTTTCCAAAATAAAGTGTGGTATTTAGGTCATATTATCTCAATGGATCCAACAAAGATAAGAGCCATTAGGGAGTAACTATAACCAAATAATTTATATGAGGTAATAAGTTTCATGGGATTAGTAGGCTATTATAGTAAATTCATTCTAAATTTCTATAAGATAGCTAATCTAATTACCTCTCTTTAGTAAAAGAATCAGAGTTTTATCTAGTCAAATAAGTGTGAAGTAGCCTTTTAAGAAATTTAAAAGAGGATTAGTTCATCACTAGTTCTAATATTTCCTAATCCTAATGATCAATTCTCAGTGATCATTAATGAATCTAAGGATGGATTTAGAGAAGTTCTTGTGTAGGATGGTTCAATGGTAGCCTATGAGTCTAGGAAATTGAAGCCATATGAGGTGAATTATGACCCTCATGACCTATAACTTAAAGAAATTATTCATGCTTTAGAAGTTTGGAGGCATTATCTATTTGGAAAACCATTTGAGTGTAAGACTGATAACTTGGGACTCAAGTATATCTTCACCCAACCAAATTTATATTATCATCAAAGGTGATGGTTAGAGTTCTTGTCTAATAATGATTTTGATATTAATTATATCAAAGGTAAGGTGAATAGAGTAGCTAATGCTCTAAGACATAAAAGGTAAATAAAATCCATGGTTACTATCAAGAGTATTTTCAAAGACCAAGTGACCAAATTCTTGCCAAGAGATGAATTCTACGATTAGGTTAGGAGAGTGTTGTATGATAATGTTCATAATCTAAGTATAATGGATTTGGTATAGAGAATGTTCTTTTGTTATATAATAATAGGATGTATGTGCCTGATAAAGAGAATCTAAAGAGCATAGTGCTAAAGGAATTGTATAATGCCCCATATTCATGAAATATAGGAGTAACCAAACTCATGTCTGAGCTTAAACCACTTTATTTATGGAAAGGAATCAAGAGACATGCAGTAGATTTGATGTCTCATTGTTTAGAGTGTGAGTGTGTGAAAGATGAACATGTGCATATGGTTGGATTTTTATATCCATTCAATATACCAAAATTGAAGTGGTAGTTTATTAGTATGGAATTCTTCCAAGATTTATTATTATCATAAAATATGCATGACATGATCTTCGTAGTAGTTGACAAACTAGCCAAGGTAGACCAATTCATATCAAGCAACTTGGTAGATGATGCACCTACTCTTACAAAGAGATTCATAAAGGAAGTGTATTGATTAAATGTTTTTAAATAGAATATCATTTTGGACTGAGATTTAAGGATGAATTATAGGTTTTAGTTGACTCTAAATTTAGCTCTAGGTATGTAGTTAAACTTCATCACTACATATCACCCACAAATTGATATATAAATAGAGTGAGTTGACCATATTTTATAAGATCTCCTTCATATGTAATGTATGGATAAAAAATAAAAGTGGGAGGAGTACCTTCCATTGGTTGATTTTGTTTATAAAAACTCATACCAATTAGATTTGAAGATGGCTCTATTTTAGGCATTGTAAGGAAGGAGGTGTAAAACACCAATCAGTTTGGATTAGATGTGTTAGAGTATACGGTAGTATTTGGACCTAATATGCTTTCAAAAATAGAAGATTAAGTTAGGATAATTAGGTAGAGGTTATTCGAGGCCAATGATAGATATAAAAGTTATGCTAATTTGAAGAGAATAGCTAAGTAATTTTCTATTGGTGATAAAGTATTTATGTTGTTTAAGCCATAGAAATGCCTGACTAAATTTGGGAAGTTAGCCAAACTTTCACTAATATGGAGGACCCTTCAAGGTTTTAGAAGTTATCAAGCCTATAATATATAAGCTTGTATTACCACCAACTCTATCTCTTTTGCATAATGTCTTCCATGTGTATTATCTTAAAAAGTACATTGTTGATACTTCACATGTGTTAGACTAGAATGTTTTATAAGTTTTAGACCCTGGGGTGGTCATGGTAGAACCAATCAAAGTAATTTACACTCATTAACTCCATTTACATAATAAAGAAGTGTCACATTGAAAGTTTCAATGGGACCAATAGTCTAATGATAGTGTTAGTTGGAAGGACTATGATGACTTTCATAGGCTATTTACAAATTTGTTTGCTTGATTTGCTATTACAAATTATATTATTTTCTACTGAATAATGTTTTGAATTCATGATTTGTGTTTTAATAAATATTATCAGGACAATGACCAACTTTAGGGGGGAAGGATGTCACATCCTGATTTCTCTCTAAGCTAAATAACTAGTTTGATTTATGGATTATTATGGTTTATTAATTGGTTAACTAATATTTGATAAATCTTAATGACATATATTGATTATGGGATATTTTATGTTGATTAACTTACATGTTATGAGTTATCATTACTTTTATATATTTTATACATTGTGATCATGTTTGTTAGATATAAAACATTATTTTATGGATATATTGATGTTTCAGGCTAACTACCTTCTTTGTCATGAGGTGGTGCAGGACAAATTATTCCCTCAGATTATGATGGAGGGAGTGTATCATTAGAGAGGGTGGTTTATATGGAGGTATTGAGGGATGATAGAGAATTAATTTGTAAACCCTTACACATAGCACTTAATATATCATGTTTTATAATTAATTATTTGATATAGATAGCATAAAATGTTTTATGAACTTATCCTTTAGGTATTTTTGATATTATTTATATTATAATCTTAATTTTTTATGATGATTATCATGTTGATTATTTGGGTGAGTTCACTAGTTTTGTGATCATACATAACTTATCTACTATCTGTTAGATATGGCTACATAGTATAAGGATATGATGTTTTAACCAATTTCATTATTATTATTTATCTTTATGATTTAAATAATAATTAAATATTATTATTATATATGATAAATCTATATATCAAAATATATAAATATCATTATTTTTAAATATATTTGTATTCAATTAACTATTTGACCCAATATTTGTTTTTTATTATATATGAATACATTTTTTAGTTGTTAAATGATTTTAGGAAATCATTATATTTGCTATGTATTTTATGGATAGCATAGTAACATGGAACTATAGTCTTGTAATACCTAAGAGTATTATCATGAAATATATTCATTATTCTATTTTATTGATAGTCATTGCATGGAATAAACTTGGGGACTATGTGACTTATGGTTTAGTTGGTCGATTTTGGGAAGTTGATGATTGTTTGTTAAGTTAATGACATGTGAATTTTATAAGGAATATAAAATGATTATTTTGGAATTTTATGGAAATATCGAGATAATAAGGGTTTATAATTATATGTTGACTTAGATTTAACCATCATTTGGAAAAATCTTGGAGAGTTGGCTATGATTGTATGGTGGTAGACAATAGAGTTCTATTGATAAATTTTAGCATGCATTTTATTAGTCAATTTTGCCTGACAAGAATGGAGGAGAAATTAGATGAAATTAAGGTTATGTAAAGAAAGTAAAGGAAGTGTTTGGCATGATGACACAAGCATACATAACGTTGTAGACAAAAAGAGAAAGGTTAAAAAATTTGTAGCTTAGAAAGTTTGGCTTATTCGATAGAATATTTAGGTTTAGTTTATACTTGAATTTATGTGTGATAGTGTTGGATAGAAATTGAGAAATGATTTTATATAATATTGGGTTTTCATTTATTTAAAATGAATTATAAAAAAAATGTATAGGGGTTTGTATATAGGGCCCTATGGAAGGCTCGACCTCCATAAAAACCTACATCCAACCCCATAATCCCAAAGGGGTAAAGGGTAGGGACATAGGTGTTTGGTTCATTTTAATTCACCAATATGAAGTCTCTACCTTTAAGCCTCTGTTAGTTCAAAAAATGATTGAAAGTTTCATTTAATTTTTATTTAAGTTGTTATGGCATTTTGACTAGGATATATACAGTCAATTTTTATAAAGGGGTATATTATATATAACTAGTTCAATTGTGTAAAAATGGAAATGGGGTTTTTTTTTAGTATCTTGGAAGTATATATATAAATATTATTATATATGGAGGTGTTTATATACACCCTATAGGACCTTGATGGCCTAGGGTATATACACATAATGATGTATATAATATTTAAATATACATATATATATATATATATATATATATATATATATATATATATAACTATATATGAAAGAATATATAAATATAACTAGTAATAAAGTTTATAATAAATGTGAGTCAATTTATAGATGTTTTGATATGAAATCAATTGGTTATTATAAGAAATAATTTTATGGAGTAAATTTAGTAAATGGACTTATGAGTCTAGATTATGTGTATATAAACACAGTAATATTTGTTGGGTTTATGATTTTGGATTACATTGAAAAGAGCTAAAAATAACTGGGTTTATTTATGCATTATATGGATTGTGTCAAACTATGAAATGAGTTGGAATTATTATAACATATTTGATTTTGTCAATTTGAAGACTTAGTAGTTTTATTTAAAATGGTATTGATAGTTTTAAACTATAGAATGATTATAACTTGACTCTATTAAATAAGTTATAATTTGGGATATATTATATTAAATTTGACTATGTGGAATTTCTATGGTATGGGTTATATAGTTAATAATTTAAATATGTCAAAGATTTTTTTGATAGGGATTTATGCTTGGTTATGTAAACAAAGTTAACCATGAGTGAAACATAGAAACCTTAAGTCTCAGTTTTGTTTTAGACTAAGCAAAAACTAGTTAGGTAAAAATATAAATCAGTTATGTCTTCCAATTTTAAAAGAATGAGTAAAATTTGATTTGGATTTCATTTATTTTGATAACCTTGTACAAATGATAGTCTATGTATTATGTTTTAGCAGAACTCATAAAGCATGAATTGATTGGTCATTATATTTTAGTTTGAACAATACATGTTATATGTGTTTTGTTAGATATAAGAATAAGTGTGGTATATCTTATGTACACTTGGGATTTATATGAATTAGCTCTTAATTTATATATTGTATGTTTATAAATAATAAATGTATGAAATTAATATGTGTTAGGGAATTATTTTAATAACTTTAACATTAATCCATACTAAGATGTTTGTTTACTATGTATATTGTGTGTAGTGTTTAACATAATAATGATTTAGGGATATCTATTATATGTTGGATGTTTGGTTTAAATTTTATGTTTATGTAATTTACTTGTTAAATTTTAGATCTTTTATAATTGATAAAATAATTTATTTTTATTATATTTGGGAAATATTAACAAGATTTAAACTAGTTTTAAATGAACAAAAGTTGATTGAATGACTTTAACAATTGCATAGTGATATTAAGTAACTAGTAGTATAAATATGATTCTTACCTAGATGAAAGATTCTACTAAAGACTATATTTTTTTATTTGATGAGGTAAACACTTTTTGATAACTAGACCCACATTTAGGTACAACAAAGAGGGTTATAAGGATCCCTCAAACAACCAAGTACAATCAAGAGGGTTTGTAGGCTATCCCAACCTTTAAAAAACACAAGTGAATTAAAGGTTCCCACAACCTTGGAAAAACATGAGGGTTTTGTAGGATCATGTAACCCAGTGAAGCACAACAAGAAACAACTAGAGGGTTTGGAGGTTCCCACAACCTTGTGGATCATGAGGGTTTCAAGGTTCCCACAGCCTGGGGTTTTAAGTGGTCCCACAGCTTAAAGTACATAAAGATGTTACTAAATAGAATCATGAAGGTTTTAAGGTTCCCACAATTGGGGGTTTTAAAGTGTCTTACAACTTGTAGTACATAAATATATTAATAAATAGTGAATCTTGAAGGGTTGTTACTCTTCATCATGTCCACCTAGAGAAGGAGGGCTTTTGCCACTTGGGTCTTCCACACAACCTCTACATAATTGAGTCATAAAAATTGGGATTATCTTTCCACTAATATCCAAAACCTTTACAAAGTATAACAAGGGGGGTTTAAGGCTCCTGTAACAATTAGAAGAGGGTTTTAAAGGATCCCAAAACCTTAGTATAGTCAAGGATATTACATAATAATGAAGCTCAAAGAGATAAATATCTTGAAATGGGACTTGTCTAAGGCTTACTCTGTAGCACAAAAATCCACCAGGAGTAGAAGATCTTCTACCACTTGGGTCTTCCACATAACTTTTTTGGAACTAAGATACAATAAGTAGATATTTCCACCTAATAGAACCAAAAATCTAGATTCTTCTATCATCCACTCTAGTAGAATAGGATTTGCTTGGGAATCCTATATCCATCTCAAATGAAACCATCTTGAACTAAGTTGGGTCCTCTCTAGATTTGAACTTCCACATAGTTTTTGCCCTTCCTTTGCATTTTCTGTATACTTTAGGAGTGTAAACATATCTAAATAAAGCCATAGCCCTGATAAGGCTTTATCCATATCATATCCAATTCTGTAATGTACTTGGAATCCCATAACTTGATGGAACTAAGGGTGAAATACTCTATCATCAAATCTTAAATATAAAAAGAAGGTTACAATAAATCAAGGTCCTCTTAAACCCATAAATTAGCTTTTCATAGAATTTAAAACTTTAAAATAAACCAAAATACTTATAGTGCTTAGATGAGATAAATGGATTTCTCCATTATCCAAGCGATCAAATGAGGTTAAGGCATGGAGTGCTATAATAGCCATGTCACTCAATAGACCAGTGGATTGGGTTCTTCTAACACCCATCTTATCCTAAAAAATAATCTTGGGGTGGGATCCTCCATAATCCACCCCATAAAAGAACCACAGATGGGCATCCATGTTGTATTTAACCAATATACAAGGGGAAGGCCTATGACATCCCCTTTATTTGTTCTCATGCCCATAAAAATCTTAAAATATTTGAAAATATTGACACCTATGCCACACCGCTAATAAAAAACTAGGTTAATGTAATGGGTTAGATTCTTACCAAGTCCAAAAAACCATAGACTATAAAAGTATGCACTGTTCATTCTATAGACTGCTTGGTTCATGCCACAAATGGTGTAAACCCTCTAAGGCATATTATTTGACCATATGTCTGTGACATTACCACCATTTTTATTTCTTGACCATCAACCAATATCAACCAACTCTAAGTGTTCTATCATCCTAAGGAGGGTTAAAGGAGAGCCAAAGTCCTTTCCCAAGCCCCAATCATCACCTTTGACAAATAAGCAACTATGTTTATATTCTTTCTATTCCACCTCCAAATGTGGATCTATGACTTTGTCTACATCCTTCCTTTGGCTTCGTTTTAGGGTCTCTTGAGCCATCACCAGTCATCTATTTCCACTATGAAATCCCATCATCAATCCCTGATGATGTTGGTCATCATCCTCATCATCTCTACCCCCTCCTTCCTCGCCTATGGCTTCCCACCCACTCCTATTTTCATCATAGTCACCATCATTAGTAAAATATATCATTGAGGATTATATTTTGATTCTATTTATTATTCTATAATAATTAGAGAATCATAAATTCATTGCATTTCATTTGATGGACTAAATAAATGACAATGATATTTTTGAACTTAACATATTTTATATGCTAATAAGGAATATTATATTTAAATCTATTAGTTTTTATATATAATTATATATTAAATAAATGTCATTTTCGTGAAACTAAATAAGTAGTGGATGGATTCTACTCAATTAACTAGTGCCATCAATACAAGATGAGGTGTAATCTGATCAAGTAGTGTGCATGAATTTGCCTAATCCTAGAGATCATTTATTATTGAAAATTTTGGCCAAATTAATGTTTTGTTTAAATATTTTCATTTCATATATTTATATAATTTTCATATTTATGTGGTATAATGTTAGAATGGATGTTTTTATGATACACTTTATGTATTAGATATCTACAACACATGGGTTTCAGTTTGTTATTCTTGATTCCTACACCATCATTATCTACCCATACATGAAGGGATGGCCATCCCCTTAATTTGGAGATAGTGTGGTGGATCTATGGTCCATGGTTGGTGTGTAAAAATTTCTTAGATGATGTTATCCCTCCTAGTTGGAGTACTATACTTGAGTCATGGAGACTCTTGAGTCATGAAAACTCTGCATCATGTATCTTTGTATCATGTTTTATCTATTAAGATATTATTATGTATTTCTAAAAACTATAAAAATTATACATTATACTACTACAATAGTTGCTATAATGTTGTATTAGTCATGGCTAAATTTGTACTATTTCAATTATGATGAGATGAAATATTTGTTTTTATTTAGTATTATTCATGATTTCTATATATTTTCATGGTTATCTTTAGCTAAGTGGATTATCTATATATATATTTGGTTTACTAGGTTAATATAATTAGTTAAAGATCAGTAGTTAGGTTTCTCATGGTGAAATTTATACGTTGAATATGAGTAATTATTTAAAAAATAATATTGTTATATTCTAGTAAAACCTAGTAGGTTTTTAACACAAATTCCTCCTAATGGATTGAGGTATTAGGGTTAAGGATTGAGACTAATTTACAAATTCATCCTAATGGGATATTTGATTAGGGTGTGGCATTGGGATTACATCCAAAGTCATCATAATGGATTAAGGAAATAGGGTTTGGGAAAAGGTGACAAACAAACCCCATGTTCTTAATGATAAAATAATTTCATAAATTCATCCTTCTTTGATTCCATTAATTTTAAACCTTAGTTATTTTTATCTAATGGGGTAAGAACCCCTTATATGTAAATCATATCTTATGCTTAACCTTGTGGTTTATGTGTGCTTAAAGTGGTATTTCTTCATATTTTGTATAATAATAATCATATAAGAAGATAATTAAAATTATCTTAGTTCCCTAACATAAAATGAATTAAAATAAATCAATCCTAAAATACACTTAAACATGACACTTGACAGATTTTAATACATGTTTTAAATATTTAAGTAACAATTTATTGGAATTAAATCATCTTTAATTATGTGTTCTCATAACTTGGAAATAAAATAGTAATCAACAACACCATAAATTAATCCTTGAAGCATGACTTACCTATAGTGGATTTGACTTATCTTTTGTAATGTACATTATAGTGTATTGCATTGAACTATGTGATGTGATAGTAGAGATCTAAGATCATTAACCTAGAGATATTATTGAATTGAGTTAGTAGTATTATTCAATATTATTATAACAACCTTAAAACTTAACTTTTGACTTTGAATGACTTATAGGAGGAAGTTTGCATAATGGGATGGGGATGTGAGGCCATAATTTTCATAGTAATGCTTATGTTGGACCTTTTTATATCATACACATGTCATGTTATGGCATGCTCCTTATGTTATGGAGAAATGATATTTTTATTACTTCATTATTATTGAAGTAGTTAATATTATGTTTTGGATGATATTAGTTATGAAATTTATTACTATTCAGTTACTAGTTATGGATGTTTTCATTTGATTATGGATATTCATACTACATTATTGTATTAGTTGAGCTAATACTTCTTGTCATGTAATATTTTATTACAGGTATATTATTTTAGCATGTAATGATTAACTTATGTGTATATTTAAATATTTTTATAAGAAATTTCTATATATGTAATTATATATTACTATAAATCACCTGATATGATTACATTTAGTAACTTCAGATACCTAGGGCAGTAAAAATTGATGTTTAAAATGATCTACAAGAGATAATGGAGGGAAAAAATGGAATTGGGACTATTTTAAGCATAATTACACCATTTTTTATTGGAGTATAAACTCTTAACTCCTTATATGAAAATCTAATCCTAGTGTCATCTTCTAATCTAGTTTTAAGTTTGAACCTCTTTGGCCTTCTTATCACTATTCACACCACTTGATAGACTTCATTATCCTTCTTAGATACCTTAAAAATCAACTTAACTTTATACTCATTCAAAAATATAAATATGTAAGCCACTTAAGTGGGGCCCCTTAGCCAAAAATTGAATCAAAACTTGGACCCATGTTTGTATGCACACGTAAAATGTTTTAGATGTGGTTGTGTCTACATTTAAGACATTTTATGACAAAATTATGGGTTAATACCTATGTGGAGTGTTTTTTAATTAATAAGATAACCCATGTACCCATTTATAGCATGGGGAAGTGAGATCAATAAAAGGTAGTTCTAAGTCTCACTTTCCTACTTGGGTGTGTAGGGATAGATAATGTTAGAGAAGACTTTTTGAAGAAGGTCCAAATAATGGAAATGGATGAACTTCACCTTCCCGCTATCTATTAGGGATTTTTTTTGTCTATAATAATATGAAAAATCTTCCTTGGTAGATCTTTTTTTGTCATTTTGTCTGTGATAGTGGATGAGAGTTAGAGAAAGAAGATAAGAAGCTTAGATAAGGAGGATAAAATATAATTTTCAACACTTAAGAACGTTTTAATGTGTATATCCAAGAGATAGATAAACTATAGGCATATTTTCCACCTGGTTCTTTCAAATTTATGGTTTTAAATAATTATCTTTCTTCCTTCTCTTGTTTTTATTTTTACAGAGATGAAAGGCCATTTGACCTACCCTCCTTCTTTGTTGATTTCCATTAATTGTGTATGAAATAAAATAATATATATATAGCTTATCCTACTTAGTAAATTCCAAGATTAGAGAAGGTAATCAACTAACATCTATCACAATACTTTTTATATTAGAAACATGACCAAATTGGATCTGCTCAACCTAACTAAGGGATTAGTTATCCCACAACTCTAAATAAAAGGGTTCCAAATCATATATGTAAACAAAACTATGAAATAACCCTATTAGGTAAGAATACATGAAATAAAACTAATCTAGGGTTATCAAAAAATATAACACAAATTAGTATAGTTTAAAAAAATAAAATAATCAAGGGATCATTTTAGGCAAATGAGGACCTAGATAACCTAAGATGGAAGATTAAAAATAAATAAAACCCTCTATATATGGTAATTTCAAGTGTAAAATTAGTATAAACAATGATTTATACATTCAAAACATATTAACTTGTTCAATATCTATCTATCAAATGAAATAGCCAAAGTTATATATACTTACCTTTGATTAAACCTATTGAGTCTCAATATTCCCCTTGGCCAATGGTGATTTACAATATATTGTTGTGGATTTTTAAAGATGACACTATATAAATTAGATATAGGCTAAAATAATCTTACTTTGTATCCAAGACTTCTCACAAGATAATTTATCTTCCCTCCAAGGCAAACCCTAAGAAATGTCTCCTTTAAATGTATATGTAACATAATTGTGAGATGTAAGAATGTGAAAATTCTCTCTATTGGATTGAATTTAAGGTGTTATTTATAATAATTTATAAATCCCAACCTTATATACTTATAGCTAAAAAGATTAGTTGTACAACCCTATTTTTTAAAAAGTTATTGTTAGGCTTAAAAATATATCGAATCGACTAACTTAGTTCCATAAGATGTTCCATAATTTTCATAACAATGTCAACATGAATGATTTAGTATTAAAACTGGGTACTTGATTAGTTATCAGCTATCTAAAAAGAGAGTTACTTATGGATTTAGATAAATAGGTTTTATAATGGGTTTAGGTATGATATAATTTAACCAATAATATTTTAAATCACCAATGGTCTATCCACCCCTTTCTCGATGCACCTTTAAAGGTGTGTACTCAAAGGTATTGAAACTTGATTGGTTAACAAAAGAGAGAGTGTCATTAAATGATAAAGTTTTAAAATATTATGTGTATACATATGCCCCACCCAAAGCTCATCATGTGTCATAATAGTATAACATGGGATGGTGTTTCTGGATAGAACATAGAAACACAATAACTAAGCTAATTAAAATGAAGTACAAAAATAATTGTTAAAAGTAAATTAAAGTAACTGATAGTACCATATACATACCTTGACTTACCTTTCCATTTAATGATTTCATGCAAATATCATAATCTCAATTGCGGAGGGTGAAATACCTACATTTGAGAAACCCTAGGGATACAAGGCTAAAAATAGAAGCGATGTGTGGATACACAAGATGGCCAAAGTATAAATGAATATCTCACAAAACTAATTAAATTACATATAAAATTGGCAAGCCAATATTTTCAAGACTATGTTAGAACCAAAACACCAAGTATGTAATGAAAACATGATGATAAATGAATGTCTTAAATGCTAAATTATGTAAAAATAAAAGCATTGAAAATAATTTAAGTAAATGAAATATCAATGTAATAAAAAATCAAATGAAGATAAGGAAATAAATGAATGTAATCCCATGTAAGATAAGCATGTCAAATAAAGGCACAAAGAAGACATTAATGATAGAAAATGAGATTGTAAATCAAAATGTAAGACAAACATGTCAAACAAAGTATGAATAATGTATAAATAACTACAATTGAAATTTAATTTAAGATCTAAGATAAACATGTCAAGTCATACATAAATAAAAACATGTAATCACGTAAAATGTCCCATGTAATATAAGTGAAGTCCATACAAATCAAACAAGAACATGATGGATAGATGAAAATACAAATCTCCAAAGTATTACGACTCAAACTTAGTGCTTACTCTAAAATATGATGTAAGAAAACACAACCACCTAATCACATGACTGGTATGATAATAGTATGGTGTGGTGAGAAAATTTGAAAGATGTTTGTGAGGAAACCCTAGTCGTATCTTAGATATTACAATTTAACTCATAAACTATAAACCAATAGAATTAATAAGGTTGATGTGATTAAGGATGTGATCATATAAAATAAATATAAAACAATGAGATAATTAAAATAATGTGTATATAATGACTTTTAGGTGCCACATGGGTGATGTGAACATACTTAGTGGGAATGAGACACACTAAACAAGTGGGAAACACTAATAACTATCAATGTCAAGGACTTAGGACACTCAAACTAGTGAATGAAAATATTAGGATATCAACTTAATTATATATATCATATCATGAAGGATATATGCATGAAAATTAAAATTAACTTACCTTCCCCCAATATGTTCCCCACTCCTCAGGGTCCCTTACATAGTTGTTGGTCTACTTTTAATATTGGGTAGTAATGTGATAAATTATGTGGCACTATAAGTATATGATATAATGAGACTTCTTACCCCAGTCTACCAACTAATTCACCCCAATGGAACTTATCTCTATTACATTATAACTACAAAGTTTGATCTTTGACTAAGATAGGAGATGTACCAAAGATCACATCTTTTGGCATGATTTTAATGTTAAGATTATTTATTCATTTTATTTATTATAAGATTTAGATTTTAAATCTTTTGTATTTCTCTATTCCTCCACCATACATATTTATAAAACCAATCATGAGTTAAATAATTGATGAACATAATAGATATTACACTTGGCCACTAGAGAGAAGGACCTAAAGAACATGGTGTCTAAATATTCCTAGAATTTCCCACAAGTGTGCAATTTCAAAACTGACTTATATGTGCCTCAAATGAAAATAAATAAGGTAAATATGGGGATCATGAGAGATTAATATTTATAATAATTGATTAAATGATGAATATGCTCGTAACTAATCATAAGGAGGTAAAATAGTATTATGAAAGGGACATGGCTATGCTATGATAATCATGTTACTAGTGAAATTGTACTAGCATATAAGGGATATAACACAAGTGTTAATGAAAGTATTATTCATCTAAAAAGAGGGGGAAAATAAATAAGGACCAAAGAATCATAAAGATAATAAGGGAAAAAATGACATAAATGTGATAAAATGAAAATCAATGAAAAATCTAAAGGTGCTACCTATGAACCATAAAAGAAACAAATGTAAAATTTATTATGATATAAAACCAAATAACTGAGAAAGAAATGATGGTGTAGGTAAAATTAAACTAAATGAAAAAACATGCAAAAATGAAGAAACATGAGACAAAAATAATAATAAATATATATGATAATGTCTATATCAAATATGAACATGTGAAATATAAGCCTATGTGAATCAAAAAGTTTCTCAAAGTTGAATTGGTTTGTTATTATGAAATTTATAAGAAGAATGGGCATCATAAGATTCCCAAATATGTAGTCTAATGTGGTATAGGCATAACAACATTCCCCAAAATATGAAGTGACAAGTGGATGGGCATCACAAGATGCCCCAACATATTATTTGGAGTGAGGTAAAGTTGAAAAATTAGAATGAACCATATTCAGATAGTTGATGTAGTTTGAGATAGGTAAATGTGTTGATATGTTGGATTATAAGATTGTTAAAATTGACTTGGGATGTGTAGTATAGGTATAAATAGGTATATAATGTAAATGAGGACCATTTATGATTCGCTTTGGAGGAGGTATTTTAACTAGGTGAACCTTAGGTTTGTGTGACCTAAGAGGTTGAGGTTTGATGAATGCAAACATATGTTTGAATTTATTCATGTTAGATATCCTTAACTTATTAGTGTTAAAAGAAGGATAAACTATGGTTTAGACAAAATTAGTGGATGAGATGGAGGTATTGGGTAATTTTTTTGATCATTAGGTAGGTGATGTTGATGTGATTATTATTATTTATATTATTTTTCTAAGGCTTGAAGATACTCTTGATAATGTTGTTTTATAAGGATATTTGTAGGCCAATTTGATTATAATTATTGAGGTGTACCAATAATAATTATTTTAGATAATGCCTCAACATTTTTTGGCATGAATACAAGTGAATGGGCACTTCAACTAGGCATATACCTTAGCACATCCTCCAATTACTACCCCCAAGGAAATGAACTTGTAGCATCAATGAATAAGAACTTGATTTGAATACTCAAGAGGACTATGGAAGAGAATCAGAGAGTGGCATTTAAAGTTAAGGACATCTTTATGGGATAATAAAGTAACTCCAAAGGTTTCCATTAGAAACTCACCTTTTATATTAGTATATGGAAGAGAAGCCAAGTTGCCCATCTCTCTTGAGTTACCTGCCTTAGAGCTATCCCATCATCTTGAGTTGATAGAGAGTGAACCTATGAGTGTGAGAATGGCAAATCTCATAGATATTAAAGAAATGAGGGATATTTCAATGAAGACACTATATTCAAATCAAGTTCAAGTCAAGAAAACTTGTTACAAAATATCCATAGAAAGAGACTTCAAGGAGGGGGACCTAGTCCTCAAGTGGGATTCAAATAGGGCCAATCTAGGTAATCATATTAAGTTTAATAGCTTTTATAGAGGCCCTTGATCCATGAATGGAAATAACATAATGCATTTAAACTTACCTAGTTATATGGAGAGGTATTACCTATCCCATTCAATGGGATTCATATAAAGCCTTGTTACTAGAATAGTTTTGTAATCATTATATATATTGTACATTTTCTATAATTTTTATGTTTTCCTCTAAGTACCTTATGCACATCCTTTTTTAGTTATGTGTTTCCTTCCCTAAGTGCCTTGGTAATATCATTTTTTTTTCTTGTTGTCCTTTATTATTTAAGAGGAATGTTTTAGAATTGAATAGCCTTGTATCAATTTCACTTCAATTAGGAAAGAGAGTCTTATGACCCCATAATCCTAATGGACAAGATTCAGGCCACTAATTTTTTACATATTAGGCATGCAATCCTAGGAGGTCACCAAAAATGTTGGAAAAAATTAGACTAAATATAAAAAAAATTCCTAGATGGATCAGGCCACTCTCCTAAACCATTCAGTAACCTTTTATCCCCATGACTAGTCTCTTTTTAGTCCTGACTTGATGATGTAGTGCAGTATCTTGGAAGGTATTAGTGTGGTGTGAGGAGCTAATTAGATTGCTTATGAAGTGTGTGATATTATTTTTGAATATAATACAAACCTCATGACCCTACCTCATGTCCCTTTCAAGCCTTTGAAACACTTTAAACAAGTTAAGGATATAATAGGTTTCTAAGGTGTTTAAGAATTAATTAGGTTTGTGAAAAGTATAATATATTCTATTGGGTCATAAATGAGGTCTAATGAATCTAATTTGCCCAAAAGACCCTCAAAAATGCATTAGATGACTTAAGGGTCTTCAAAATAGAAATTCTAAGTGAAAAAGTAACTTTTTGGAGAGTATAAATTGGTTTTTACTTACTCCCACATAATTATGGCATTTTTTTACCTATTTTTACATGTTCAAATCCATTTCAAGTCATTTGGAATGGAGGAGAGGAGTTTGAGAGTAAAAAGATACATTTTGGAGCCTTTTGGAGCATTAGATGAATAGGTTTTTGAATATTTTTCTTAATAAAGGTAATTAAGTATCATATAAATGCATACATGGTGTCCATAATATAATATCATAGGCATTTGAAATTATATTCAATAATAATAACCATTAGAGGTAAGGAAAACCTATTAGTTGTAAACTAGATATGAAATAGGTTTTTTGCCATTAATGGGGGTCCAATAATTTTAGAAGTTTTCAAAAAGGATTAAAATTACATTTAAATCATAATAAATCTTTCCAAATTTTTTTATTACATAGTTATTCTTCTAGTTCTTCATGCTAATGAAAAACTATTTTGGGAAGTCTTGGACAACTCTAGGAGAGCCTTAGGTTTTCACTCAGTTTGGTCAGGAGAGAGATATTTGGGATATAAGATTTTGGGAATTGATAGGTACTTAATTTAATTATTTTTTTTTGAATTTTTTGTCTAGTTCATCTCCACA
Organism: Torreya grandis; assembly: GCA_037957365.1. Lineage (NCBI taxonomy): Eukaryota > Viridiplantae > Streptophyta > Pinopsida > Cupressales > Taxaceae > Torreya > Torreya grandis. The sequence goes on along the minus strand of JARHVA010004092.1, from coordinate 1,119,598 downwards.
TATTTACTAAAAATTTATAATAGTGTAGGGGTGTCTAGATGGCCTATTCATCTAGATAGGATCCAAGTTTACTTCTATTTCTTTGCTTAAAAAATTAGTGAGGGGGAATGGATTTAGGAGAGATATTTTAGGTTAAAATATTAAATATTAAAATTATTTTCATTAGATAAATCATTATTGGAAGGTACTTATGGAATACAACCTATTACCTATGTTGTCATGTAAATGGTCCATTTGATCAGTTCTGGAGCAAAACCTGGGTTAGAGGGATAATGGACACTCCACCTCCTTATGCCATATCAACTTAGATAAGTGATATTTTATCATCAATCCTTATTAGTTCATTAAATCCTTGATAATTAAAGTTAGTATAGTCTTATGTGGTAAAACACCATCTACAACAGTCTTAGTCCTGTCTCAGAGTAAAAGGAGGTAATAAGTAGTTTTAAGAGGTTAATTTGAGTGGAATTCATAAGCACCAAGTGATTAGGGCATCATACTTTTCAAATGACAAATTAATATGGAGAGATACAATCATGAAAACCTTGTCTTAATCAAGAAACAACTTTTAAAATATTTATTAACATATATTAAGGTATATTAGCATGTGTTAAGGTACTTAGCATAGTCCTAGGTTTCAAATTCATCCTATTATCTTCCTCCAATGGCTTCCAAATTGATATATCATGTAAAGGATAGGATCATGATTGTATAGGATTCTTCAAGTTGGCTCTAAGGTTGTCCTCTCATGTTATTTTCACTTCATTTTGGTTCTTTTCCATCCTCACTATCATACACAATCATTTCTCACTGTGTTTATATTTTGTTCACCCTTCATTCAAGTTTTCCATCCTCTATTCATGGTCATTCCCTCTTCCATTAATCTCCATCTCACCATTAATCACAAAGAGGAGGAAATAACAAGTCAAGGTTGTCATGGTCATGTGAAGAAGAGAATATACAAGCCAAAAAAGCATCATCATAATCCAAAAAGTTGACCTACAACAAGTTAAGAGTACAACCATGGTTTTCATGAAGTACATAAGCCAATGGTAGACAGAGGAGTTGTCTTCTTAAAGTTATATGAAAAAATTATCACATAAAGCATGAATAGGAGAGATAAAATTATCATTTAATGTTTTGAGCCTTCCTTAAGGCCGATTTCCAATTTTTTTCCATACAACATAGTCATCCTATAGTTGGGTAAGAGTATGATCTTTGTGAAACTCATCATGACATGAGTGTGTGGTGAATGAGTTAAAACCAACAAAATAATATTGACCAAGGTGATAGATTAAAATGATAATATATTGAATAATACTACCATAAGTGAGTTCCAAGTGTCATGTACACCTACAATCCTTAAAAATAAAACACATCTACAACTACTTAAGGATATAGGCTTTCTTTCAAGCCCAGTTGATAGTATTATGCTATTTAATAGAGGTTTCATGTTTAGGTTAATTTTCATGAGATTTTTTTTGAGATAACATAAGGATATAATCTAAAATTAATTTTAAATGATATTATTAACTTCAAATACTCATCACACAATCAATCTCAACCTCAAAAAATGTACTCCTATAGCCATATGAGGCTAAAGGCATACGTACAAGTTAGTAAGACAATTTGAGGGTCAATGATATATTAAGGATTTTTAGAGTGAAATGAGATAATTAAATATGATATTTGGTAATTAATTCAAGACTCAAAATAGTTATACATATTCAAGGTCAGTTGAAACCATCACCTATAGCCATATAAATAGCCTTATATTCTCATAGTCATGTATAAGCAAGATACATACAAGATATATTTTAAACCAAGGAGTGACCCATGATAATTTATTAAACAAGTAAAATTGGAAATTAAATCTTCAAAACCTTTTTTAATACACTAATAAACTGCCAATCATGAATTTAAAGGTAAAGGTACAACACTTGTATGGATTTTGACTATTTATAGGCTTACAAACATTGTTTAAAGAGTCAACATGCTATGCAATAGAATGATAAGAGGTTTAAAATGGTTTGATTCATATTAAACACACAAATTCATGATTAAATTACCCATAAACACCTCTTTAACTCAAAAATATACACCTACAACACTATTGATAGTAAGCAAGCAGGCTTCTAGAGGAAGTAGGGTATTGAGATAGGTTGCACAGGTCTACAAGTTGACAAATGGACATTTAAACCATTTAAAGGAAAATATTAATGATACATAAAATTCATATTAACCTTTTTATATCTCAATCCAAGTTGTAAAAAATGAAAATCATAGTCATAGGCCTAGGGAGACTAGACCAAGTAGGTAGCTCAAACTAGCTTTTAGTAAAAAGAGCCTACAAGACAAAATATACATCCAAAGGAATTAAATTTGGTATGATTGGTCCTTGTGACTTGATAAAAATATAAAAAATATATTTTTTAGGTCATTTTATGAGTGTAATTACCCATTGTTTTTAGACATTCCTATGCTTGTCTGTTGATGAGAATATGGAGCTAAGCAAGCTTATTAAAGGGATTTAATGCATGATGGATGGTTTAAACATCGTGTGAGTGTTTGTTAAGAATTTTGTGCTGATTTTAATTATTAAAAAACATTTTTAGAGTGATCATATTCAAAATTTCAAGGCAAAATGAATAAAAGTACAAGTTGGCCAAAATTAGGATTTTGGCATGCAAATATAAATAGTAAAAAATGATTTTTTGAGGTATTTAAAGGGTTTGATGATGAAATATAATTATCCTATTAGTTTTTTGAGATATTAAAGGTTAAAATTAAAAAATAGGTCTTTATACCTCATAAATCTCAACATACACCAATTTCTCTCTCCCTATGTCATGCAGTCCACATTTTTTGAGTGTATATCAGGCCTAAATTATTATTTTCAGATGTTTTTCTTGATTGAGAATGGAAAAATAATTATTGGATTATTATTTTTGGTCCATATATATCATAATTAAAAATTAATGAGATATTTTTACCTCATAAAACTCAATAAATAGATATTGAACCTTGCATATTATAACATAGTCATGTAAAGAGAGTTTAAGAACTCCGTGTTTTGAGTTATTTCAAGTGTTTTAGGGTTGACCAATGCTTATAAACTATTGTTAAATATTGGGGAGGTTAAAAAATACCTTCATATGGTCTTGGTTTCCATTTAAACTCCCTAATCTCAATAAAATTATTTTATAAGGCTCTTGAACAATGCAGGCCTGTGCATTTGCCTAGCTAGAGTTTTAAAACATATAACCTCAAAAATTTCATTTTCATTATCCAAATTAATTTGAACTTCATATTATTAGTTTTATTCATTTATTATAATATATTTTTAAGTTTTGTATTTAATAATAAGACCATACAATATGGAACCAAAATGATGGGTTATAATAGGGCTTAATAGGCCTAATTAGCGAGACAATTACAAAGGATATTGTACCTACACAAGGATTTGAGATGGGAAAATTCTTGAGAATTTGTAAGGAGATATATTCTAGTAAAATAAGGTCTTATTTATCAATAAGGTTTGTATAATGATATAACAAAGAGAAAATATAAGAAAAAAAGCTACAAGCCTAGTGGTGTTATGTTTTGAAAATGTATAATGATTCTAACAAGGTTGAGAATCACATGAAGGTGATGGATACATAAAATATGAGGATAAAATAATAGTAAAAACCTAAAATTCAATGAAATACTAATCTTAAGAAGCACAAATACAATCCTATAGTAAGTTCAAGAGCAGCCTACAACTAGGAGTGAAAAATGCTATAAATGAGACTTTTAAGGAGGTTGACCTTCATATTGGTAGTTAAGATTATAAAGTTTACAACATGACTGTATAAGGACCTTTGTTTATATCTTATGACCTTGTCAAATCTTAAATCATTTTTAGACCTTGATGTGTCTGTATAGGGATCTATAATCATAATGCATAGTCAAGTACATATGTGAGAGAGGAACGTCTTCAAGAAAAGGATGGGGTTTAGGTGTGAGGGAGATAGTCCTATAAATTTATGTGCATGAATTTTTGTGTCAAATTCAATCCAAGTATAACCAAACTCATTTTTGGTCATGTTTCCCAAGAAACCACCACTTACATCTAGGTAAAGAACTCATCAAACATGGTGAGAGGCAAAACATTAAAACTATAAGGTCTTGCATATTATTAAAGTTTATAGGTTCTTGTCATGTTTTAAAAATAATTTAAAATGATATGAGGAGTTATTTAATGTCATAATTATCAAGTTATATGTCATAACTCAGTTAAGGTTTTATGAAAATTACATCTACAACCATAGGGCTAAAGACATATTTTTAAGTATGAAGAGTATCCAAGCATAGTGGTCAAAGGAGAAGTCATGTGATCAATGGAAGTTTCATTATAAATTATAAGTGTGAAATATGAACAATAACATTAAGAGATGTGATCTAAGAATTTTTATATAGTCATTCACCTCAAAAAAGAGCACCTACAGCCATACAAAGTACAGGTTTCACTCACACAACCATATTTTTATAAAAGTACAAACCCAAGATGATTTCATGATATGGACATACATATGAAGTGAATTTTTCAATTCAAGTGGAAATTTTACATTCTTAAAACCTTGGTCAAAACCACTTAATCACTTTCAACCCAATAAGAAGGTACTACACAGGCATGTATGAATTTGTAGTATGTAAGGCCTAATAACATAATTTGATGTGTCAGTATACTGGCATTAGCATGGAGGGAATTTTAAAGATTTTTATTAGGTCACAAAAGAAAAAAATAGTGGTTAAATAACTACTATACACCTATAAATCTCATTGAATTCACCTAAAATAATGTTTTGACAGTCATGTCAATGAGTATTCTTAAAAGAGCTTAGATTTATTATAAGTGGCATAAGGTTACAAGACAACTAATGGAGGATGAGATCACTACAAATATATTATTTTAATGACATAATAAAATCATATTTTCCATGATCAATCCCAAATAAAATTATAAATTATAATAACATAGTCATGCTTAACATACCCTACACATAGTCAACTTTTGAATGCAGTTTTGAAGGGTTTTGAGGTTTTGGAGCACCTACACATGGATTCAAGACTTAAAATTTGATATAGAGGGTCATTTTTACATATTATATCAAAATATTATTTATATTTTTCATTAAAAATAACGTACATATATTTTATTTTGTCTCAAACTTGAGCCACTCTCCATGAAAATTCAGGGAGCTTACTGTTATATTTTGGTAAAAATCACCTACATGCCTCAATATAAATGATCCAAGTATAAAAATTTGTGAAGATGATAAGAATAATTTTATATACCTATCCATAATATTTTTTATGCCAATATAAAAGGTTTACCACTCACATTTTTTATCAAACCTCATGCAGTCATAATCAGCCATACACGCAGGCGGTCCACTAGCAAATTTTTAGAAAAAATCATCTACACATCTCTACAGGTGAGATCAAACTATGAAACTCGGTAAAAATTATTTTAATTATTTTTAATAATAATAAATAATATTATATTTGACACATACATATTTTAACTATCTCATGTTTTGTCATAGCCATGTGCATGTTTGTTGACAGTCACCATTGGAGCTCAAAAGATTTTTTAAAAAGTATAGGTATAAGATGAGTTTTTTGACCTTTTTAGAGTGCTTTGAGGATTTTTAATGTGTTTATAAGTCTTCATACACGTTATTATAGTGTCCAAATTATTTTTTTCATACAAGGATACCCTTGAGGGTTATTTAAAGGATGCAAAACACAAGCATGTGTGCACAGTCTAAAACTTCTTACTTGGTTCAAACTTTTTTGAACTATCATGTTCTTGATTAAGGTTTTTTAGGTCAATAAATGTGTTTTAAATAATTTTATATTTCAATGGATGATTCATTTCCAGTCCAAGGAGGAACTCAATCTTTTCAAGTCTAAGGCACCCAATTCAAGCCCATCTTTAAATGCTCATATATTTCATACCATAAGGATTTGGGAAAAATTATTTTAGTATGTTTTTATTACCTATATTTAATTTATATTTATTATGTACTAATTTTTTTTAATTTCCTTAGGTTTATTAACAATCGTTAAGACTCTAAGCAGGCCCAGAATGCATGTAGAACCCCATAAGCAAACTTCTTACATATGTATATTTGCATACCTTTTGCATGGAAACACAAAAAATCTAAGGATTTTGAAGGGATATATGGAAAAAATATCCATGTAAATAAGTTATATAATGAAGGTCTACATTTTATGAAAAGTCATCAAGAGGGTGAGCCTATTTAAGCTTTAAAAGGAGCCTTTTTGACTAGTTTTGGGTTTTTAGACTCATAGGTATATGAAATGTCCTATAATAACTTTTAAAACACATATAACATGTATATAACTCTATAAATTTTGTTTATAACCTATTTTTTGGATAAGTTGGCATGTGTGGGTGCTTAAGAGGCCCAAAATGGCCTAAAGATGCCTATTTTTATAGTTTTTCAAAGAGATAAATGGTCTAAATGCATGGAAGAGACATAATTAGACTTGAATAACCATTATACAAAAAATATATCCCTTAAAAATGTTTTATATGGTGCCTTGCTGAGCTAAAGGGTCAAAAATCTAAGTTTTTTGACATTTTATGAATGGTTAAAGGTTTAATGATGATTTCCACCATTGTTTCAGGTCTTAAATGTGGTATAAATCTTAATTTTATTCATCATAATAATTATATGGGTGTTTATAAGCCTTATATAGGTTCATAAGTGGTTCTCATGATGCCAAATGGCCTTGGGAATAAGTTCTTACACAGTTGGTTGAAGATGGTTCAAACTTGAAGACCTCCATCAATGGAGTCTATGAGAATTATAGTTTTCATAAAGTCTTTTGCAAGTTTTAGGTGAAATTTTGAGTTTATAATAAAATAAATCATCAAAAATTGAACACTAAAAGATAACCTCCATGGTAAGTTAAGTATAAAATGCCAAGTCCATTACCGATGTGCCAAGAAGCTTCTAGAAGTTCAAGTGGAGTATGGCATAAAAGTCTAAGTGGGAGAGTTTGGAGTTTGGGAGATAATTTTTTATAATTCAATGTGTTTTCTAGTCTTTGAAGACTTTTCCCATGTGAGTGGAATGTGACATCATCATCCTCAAAGGTTTTCATCTACTAGTGTCTTTCTAGGCTAATGAGAAGGCTTGAAGACCCTTTTGACCTTTGGAGATTGATTTGTTGAGAGGAGATCTATGATAATTAACCCAAATATGGTTAAGAATACATGGAAGGTGTTTGTGATTCATTTATTGATTTATGAGTGATTTATTCTCCTCTCTCTCTCTTCCCTTTTCTCCTATATCTCTCATTTCTCCCCCATTTGTAAAATATACTCTCATTTGACAACAAAAAAATATGTCAAATTTTGTAAGAAATACCTTTTGAATTAATAAGATTATTATCTCACTTATATCTTTACCTTTAACTTATGTTTATTAAGCTTGTGTATGATGGATTTGTGAATAAGTATTTTTCCATGGTTATTATCCTTCTTTCTTGCCTCTTTTTAGGTGTTTTCAAGTTATTTGTAGGTCTAAAATTAGGCTTTTTTTACCATTAATGGATTATTAGTGTGAGTTTTATAACCCCTCTTTGCTTCATATCTTGTTTAATGAGCCTAGTTTCATAAATACTAATGTAAATTGGATAGTTTGGGAGATTGTATTAATAAAGATTGTTTGTATGTTGAATTGATGTTTTTTCAAGATTATTAGAGTATCATTTAATTTGGTGCATCACTCCTTTAGTGCTCTTATTCATCCCATACCCCATTTTTATCCCTTTTCTAAGCATAAATATAAATTTAGGTGATATATCAAGAGGAATTCTACCTTCTCCAAAGGTTCAACCTCATTATAGGATACCCATAGCTTGAGGTTGCTCCAATAGCATAGATAAGAGTGAGAGAGATTGAAGAACCCTCTCATAGGGTGTAATTCTACACTAAAACAATATCAAGATTGAAATATGGACCAATAAATATGGTAATAATGAATTAGTGAATATCATGACAAGTCTCATGAGAATAACCTATCATAGCATGCCACCAACAAAAGTTATCAAGATTCTATCATTTTGGATGAGGTTTTAAAGGATAAATGTTCATGGGTATAGAGGGTGGTGGTTTCTTCTTAAGTTGTTATAAGCTCAAGGAAGTATGTGTTGGGTTAAAATTATATGAATTAGATACTCCCTTTTGAGTTTGTGGTGGTTTATATGAATCAATGTTATGAGAAAATGATTTCAAATCTTCCTTAGTAATTAATTGAGGTGATTAAAATTGACTCATAAGAAAGTCTTGCATTTTTATTGGTCTAAGGATTCTTCTAAAGTTTTAGGTGAAAACATCTAAAGTTTATATTAAAGATGAGATTTAAGAGTGGTAACAAATATTTTTAAAATATTATCATTACTCATAGTATAGCCTAATTTGTGAGCTAGATACTTCCATCATTTGATGAATGTGTGAGAAAATTCATTAGGAATTTTGTTAGCATTGATGAAATTACTAAGGATATTTTTAGGAAGGTCTTTATGATGGAATTAATTCAATAGAGAATTAACTAAATCATCTAGTTATAGAATTTAATGTCTATGTAGTTGATTATACCATTCAAATGCATTACCAATAAAAGTTTTTGTTAGGAGTTTGAGTGGTAGAAAAGGTGTTAGTTTGGACCCATTCTTTATAGATATTACCAAATATTTTGAGAAAGATATAAGGATATTTAGTACCGTCATATGTGATAGTTGGTGATATGTTTCCAATGTCTATGTATAGAATTAAAGGAGATAAAGTATCATTATAAATATTTTTTCATTTTCTTGAAAAATGAGGTTGAGGGAAGATATTCCTACTAGAATATCTAAGATGGGGTGGAACAAAGTTTTCATTTGTTTGAGTCATGATGACTTGAGGTGGTTTACTAGTAATTTTTAATATGTAGTATTACATTTGCATCATTTGATCACTATGATTGATTTGTATATTGGTACTTTTTTAAAGTATTTGATCAAGGAGTTGAGTAGGATAAATGAGAGGAGTAGGATTGTTGAGTTGAGGAGGATTCAAAATAATGGTATGAGGAGGATTCAAACAATTGAATGAGGAGGACTATTAGGGTGAGTAACTTCAATCGTACTACCTTGTGTTTTCCTTGAGGATAAAAAAATAGGCTGCATGACATATTAATTAGCTTGTAATTAAGAATACATGAAGGAATTAATTCAATAGCTTCATCTAAAGTGATAGTATAAGTGAGTTTTTGATCTAAGTCCTTGATTATGTATTGTTCTTGACTAATTCGAAGTCAAAAATATGACATCATTATGAAATAAAACTAGGTCAGTCACTTATTGAGTTAGATCATCCACCTATTAAATTAGGTCATAAAACTATTTAACTAGGTCAACCACCTATAGAACTATGTCAAAAATCAAGACAAAGTGAAAATAAAGGTGAAATTCAAGTGGAGAAAATAATTTTTCACTATTTAAAAATAAATAAATAGGCATCTAACTCTTTTAAAAACAAAATTGATATTAATTATTATAAAAATGAAAGGGAATTACCTTGATTATGTTGAAAGTGAAACACAAAAAACAAGGTCAACCAGGCTAATGTAGTTGAACAAGTACAATAAAACAAGGTTGATGTTGGTTGACATAGTATATTGTAGAAAAAATCCAAAAAAAAAAAAAAAAAAAAAATCACCCAAGTTAAATTATTTTTTTGGCATAAAAATGAAACACATAACTAAGTCAGCTAGGTTGACATAGTTGATTGTGTGATACATTTTTAATAAAAAATGAAAAACTAACAATAATAGAATGAAACTCTAAAGTAATAAATAATTTAATAAAAAAAATAAGAATATCAAATTGATAAAATTGATAATATTAAATTAATAATCTATTTACAAGGAACCTAAATGATATAATAAGGTCAACCAAATTGATTTAGTTATCTGAAGATGAAAGCTGAAAATTAAATAAATGAAAAGGTTTGACTAACAAGACCCAATTAAAAGTTGAAAACTGTATAAGTGAATAAATTCAACTAGCATGACCTAGTTGAAATATGAAAATTTTAGAAATGAACATTTTCAACTAGCACATCCTAGTTTAAGCCTAAAATTTGTATAAATGAGCAAGGTTGACTAGCATGACCTTTTTTACTAAGACTAAAAATTTGAAAAGTGCATAAAAAGATGAAAGATTAAAATTGTGTATAATGAATAAGATCAACTAGAATTACCTTGTTGATTATATATGAAAAATTTTAGATAGAGAAAAAAACTATATCGACCAGCATAACCTAATTAATTGTAGATCTAGAATCTACAAACATAAAATAAGACTAGGTCGACCAATGCAACCTAATTGATTGTAAATGAAAGTTTTGCAAAGCAAGGGTTAGATTCATGTCATGTTCACTGTAATATATTATAAAATTAAGATATATCTAAAAATTATCCTACTTATTAAATACAATCTCAAAGAATGTAATCAAGTAACATCTATTGCAATACTTTTTGTATTGGTAACATGGCCAAATTGGACTTGTTAAGCCTAACTAAGGGAGAACTTATCAAAAAACACTAAAGAAGAGGATTATAAATCCTATAAAAAATAATAACATTAAATAACCCTACCTTTTTTTTGAATACATGAAATAAAACAAATTTAGTATTTTCAAAACATATAACTTAAAGGGGGATGGTTTAAAATTCACAAAACAATCAAGGGATCATAGTATGAAAATGGAGGCTAAATCACCTAAGGTGGAAGATGTAAAGGAAATAAAACCATATAGATATATAGGGTTTAATCATATAGGTTATCTAATCAAATATTTATAAATTTAAAACTTATTACTTTGTGAAATATTTATCTATCAAATGAAATAAAAAAAAGTTAGATATGCTTACCTTTAAGCGAACCTGTCAAGTCTTAATCTCCCCCTTGGCCAATGGTGTTTTTCAAGATATTGTTTTTTATTTTAAGTATCACACTTTATAAATCATATATAGGCTACAATACTCCTAATTTTCATCCTAAACTTCCCACAATACAAACTATCTTCCTTCCAAGGCAAACCATAAACAATGGCTCATTCAAATTTATATGTAGCATAATTTCAAGTTGTACTAATGCAAAAATGAATGTTTTTCTCTATTAGATTGAATTAAATGTGATATTTATAAAAATTTATAATTCATAACCCTTCCAAAATTTTATATAAAAAATTCATCCCCCATAACCCCATTTTTTTAAAAATTATCATAAGGCCTCAAACTAGGTTGGCCATATCGACATAGTTCCATAACATGTGTCATGGATTTCATAACAAGGTTGACCTAGATGAATTAGTAGGAAAATTGGGTAATTTATTAGTTATGGTATATTTTATAGAATATTTTCTTAATTATTTGGATAAACATGGTTTATAATTATTTCAAATATGATAGTGTTAACAAATAATGTTGTAAAGGACCAATGGTCTACCCATCCCTTTCCTAGTACACCCTTTAAGTCATGCACTCAAAGATATAGAAATTCAACATGTTCTTGAAATAGATAAATAATAAATAAATTATAAATTTTAAAAATATTATGTGTGTATAAATTATGCCAATGTCCACCAAGTGGAGTTTTATTTTGGCTTGGAGATACAAGATCCCACCTTTATTTTTAGTTGTTTTTACAACCCATATTTATACTTAAAATGAAAAAGTTATGCTTCCTAAATAGTATTAAATTATGTTCATATATATATATATATATATATATATATATATATATATATATATATATATATATATATACTATGAGGAGGTTTTTTAAAAGATTCACATATATTTCATATAAAATGATAGTATTGATTGCACATGTGCAAATATTTTTGTTGGAATTTAGATCTTGAAACTAAAAATTTCAAAATTTTATAGGTTTATTTTTGGTGTTGTGACACAAAACTTATTTTGGTGGAGTGGAAGATGGGGGAAATGTTGAATATCCTCAACATTTTGAATTTAAATTTTAGTGTAAAAACCATAACACAAATATAGACATGGATGGGAGTGGAAGGCTTAAAAGGAAGGTTTTTCAAATAGGGCATGGACAGGAAGGAAAGCAAGGGGAAGGAGGAGATGAAGATGACCCAGATCCAGGTGAATTAGGGTTATCCATGCCATTAGTATCATCTGCTACAAGTTTAAATGGCATGATGGGTGTTAGAGATTTAGAGTAGAAGACTGGTGGTTATTAAATAATGGAGAAAAATATTCTTGATGGAGTACTATAGTAAAAACTTGAGTAGAAGAATCACTGAGGCTAAGTGATAGATCTACAAAATGGACTAGCAGAAGGTCCATGATAGAAATTTGGTTCTATTATAGCTATGGGAGGAGGTTATTTAAAACAAAATGTGGGTAGGATTATTTTCAATTAGAAGGAGGAAATGAAGATAACCTAGATCTAGGAGGGCTAGAGGCTATCTACCTCATCAATGCCATCCTTGAGAAATTGAATGTCTTATTGGGTGAAAAATAATCAGATTTAAAGACTAGTGGAAGGAAGTTTCTAGATGTAATCTAGCAAAGAAAACTAGATTAGAAGTCTTTTTGAGGTTAAGCAGTAGACCTTAATCTTTAAACTTGAGTCTAAGAGGTCAACACAATGGTATAAATTTTGAGAAATAAAGGAGGTATTCCAGAGGAACCATAGTAGGGGTTTTTGTCTCCTTGAAATAGATCTACAGGATTTAAATCGTGCTAGGAAAAATAAAGTAGTAGAAGTTTATAGTCTACCATTTCAAGGGCTAGGTGTGCTTGTCTTCTTTTTAAGCTCATGTTTTATCTTGGATTTATCTTATGGGAGCCTATTTCATATAGTCATTGGGATATTTATTTTTCCTCCTCCCATTGGGAAAGGAATTAAGTTTGGTGAATTTATAAGGTTTCATATATTTTTACCATGTACCAAGAAATTGCTAGAATGTTAAGGTCTCAAGACCCAAAGGGGTTGTAATGAATCAAAGGATATAGGGATTGATGTTGTAATAGATATAAAAGTAATGAATCCCTTTAACACTAGAAGAATCCACATTGATGTTACCCAAATAGGTATGGGATTCTAAGATAATTGGGATGATAGAGGATTCCTCGCAAGATCTTATGGATTCTAGTCTAATATTATCAAGCCCTATTTTTGGGTTGTGGCTTTACTAAGTGTATATACATGCTTATTTATTACACTTAGGGTTTGTGAAGGATGAACAAAACCTTTATTGAAGACTAGATCTGTGGGGGACTATTTCAATTTTGGTCAGTTTTGATTGTAGTGGATAGAGAAAATCAAACCAAAATTTGTATTACTAGAATGGATGATAGATGATTCCACTCTTACATCTTTTAGGTTATGGAGTTTTCATAATATTTTAAGGATATTGCTCATACTTGGCTGAAAAAATCATATTTTATTTCAACTTATGGATAATTTTCTTTATAGAGTCCAATATAAAAGTGTTGAGTCATTTTCATAGGCATTAGTCTCATTGAGTGATTATATATGATCACTTATTTCTCATAGGGTCTATAGAGGATGGGTGAAACTCCTAATAAAGACTAAACTTGTAGAGCACTATTTTTAGTCTCACCCAATTTTGATTATGGTGAATAGAGGAAACCAAATTAAAACTTTCCTTATAAGGGTAGATGATAGAGGATTCTGCTCTTACCTATTCTAGGTTATGATATTTTCCCAAAAATTTAAGGATATTGTTCATGCTTAGATAAAAAAAATCCATGTTTTGTTTCAAGCTATGGATAGATTACTCAGGATGAGTTGGATAGGACATTGTTATGATTAAGCCATTAATGGATTTAGTGGAAGGAAAATCCCACTTTTTGTGTCTCAATTGCATAGAAGTTGTGCAAAAGTCCCAGGTAGTAGAAGACCTTCTACTCCTAGCAGACTCTTGTTTTGTAGTGTTAGTTTCAAAGAAACCCTACTGAAGGGTATCAGATATTTGAGTCTCATTCATTTGTAACATATATGGTTGTACTAAGATTATGGGATCCTCAAAACACTCATGTTATGGTTGTGGGATCCTTAAAACCGTCTTTTTTTAAATTTTTCCTAGGTTGTGGGATCCTCCAAACCATTTTTTGTGCTTGTTATGGTTGACAAAACCTTAAAATCCTTTAGGTTTGCCTTGTAAATTTTGGGGGAGCCTCCAAACCCTCTTGTTTGTGGGTGCATCTGTCCAAACCCTCTGTTTGTGGGTCTATTTATCAAAACCCTCATTTTTTTGGTTCATATCTCTATCTATAAAATTATTTACCCCATCAAATAAAAAAATAATGATGGAGGCATAATTAACAAGATTCAATTACCACTAGCTATACATAGATAATCTATAACGAATAATAATAAGTAAATTATGCACACATGTTAATTATAATCAATGCATAAATTAGGTGGAAAACCTCTAATGGTGGTAAAAAACCTATAGTGGTTATTTTTTATTGAAATAATTCCCCTAATACATAAAATCTTCTCAATCTCACTCTTTAAAATCTCTTCACAGACCAATATTTTCCATGTGCAAATACAAAACCTAATTTTCATAAAAGCTCATGAGAATAATAAACATCGATAAATTGATATGCATTTACAATAGTGGTAAAACCTATTTATAATATTTATGAGGGGAGATGACCATTTTAACCAATGGTCCCATCTTTTTCCCAATGATAATTTAATTACATTTGATAACTATTAAATAAATATAATTAAATTATTTATTTTCATGATATTTTCACCTCATTTTAATAAATAACAAATTATTATTAATAATTTAAATATCAAGGTAAGCTAAGGGTGAATAAATCACCACTTAGTCATTAAATGCTCTAACACTCCCCCTTAATGTTAGGTGAGGATAATGCCATAGTCACATTTAAAAAGAATTATATTATGTAGATAATTGAAGAATTTAAAAACCTTCATCATTCCAAACACCACCTTTTAAGAAAAAGGAATTATAATCCATAAACTACTCAAAATTAAGCTTATGCTAGCATGATCATAAGACTACATCTCACAGTTTCTCATGAATAATCATTAAACATATTTGGATTATTTTACAACATAAGAACCTCCATTATAAAGTATGATAAAAATGTATTGGGGTACAAAATTAAAACTTCCATGTGTAGTTTAGTTAAACTACATAAATTCAACACAAAGTTTACAATACTTTATAGTGAGAAGAAGTATAGAGAAGGAGAAAAAACACATGGACATTAGAAAGTGGCATTATCATGCACACTCTCCCTTAATGGAAACTTTGAGATGCCTAGCATTGCATGAAATTTAAAAAAAATGGTAGCACCAAGTAGTTTTTTGAAGATATCTTCCACTTTTTCATCCATAGGATAAAACTATAGATCAATATCCCCACATTGAAGACTTTTTATTCAATAAAATGAACATGAACTTAAATATGTTTAGTTCTTTGGTTTTGCACTAGATTTTTTGTCAGAGTTATACAACTTTGGTTATCACAATGAAAGATGGTATTATGAGAAATATCAAAATGAATTTTTCCCAACAACCTTCATAGCCACATGACTTTTTCGGTAGCTTCCATAACCTTTAATACTCTTTTTCTATAGAAGAGATATAAATAGAAGGTTATTTCTTGCTACTCCAAGTGATATCACCTTCACCAAAGTAAACACATATCAAGAAGTAGATTTACAATCTATAATATTACCAACATGATCATCATCACAATAACTATATAAACTAACATTTTTAATGGAATAATAAATAAAACATAGTTTATAATTCCTTTTATATACCTAAGTATTCTATTTACTAATTTCCAATTATCCAAATATGGATCTAGGATAAATATAACAGCAACACTAATAGCATATGAAATATATGGCATGGTTATAGTTAGATAAATCAAACTACCAACACGTTATCTATATAAAGTAGAGTTCACTTTTTCACATGAATGTTTTGGATCAAGTTTAATACCAATTTCAATAGGAGTATAAATAGATTTATAATCAAGAATCTTAAAATTAACAAGAACATTATGTGCATATTGATATTATGATACAACAATTATTTTTTATCCTAAAAAATGGTGCAAAATGCCTAAATTAATCATTTCAAACATTTAACTTAATTTATCCTTTATTTATGAATTAAATTAGTTAGATCACCAGTAATCAAAAGATCATAAATATATAAAAAATTAATATAAAATAATTATTTTCAACTTTAACACAGAGATCATTATCAGAGTAGCAATTAGAAAAACCCAATTTTTTGAAAAAATAAGTAATTTTAGAATACCAAATTTAAGGATCTTGTTTTAGACCATACAAAGATTTATTTAACTTGCATACATAATTTTCTCTATTAGGGTCAGTGAAACTTTTAGGTTGAGTGATGTATATTTATTCTTCTAAATCACCATTTATAAAATTATTCTTGACATCCATTTGGTGGATAACCCAACCATTTCGCATTGCAAGAGAAATAATAAATCTAACATTGCTCATTTTTGATACAGGAGAAAAGTTTCAACATAGTCAGTCTCAATTTTTTTAGTAAATCCATGAGCAAATAATCTATATTTAAACTTGTCAATTTTACCAAATGAATTATATTTAATCTTAAAAATACACCTATAATTGACAATAAGCCATTTTGGTGGAAGTGGGACAAGATCCCAAGTTTGATTTTTAATTAAGGCATTAAACTTGGCTTGCATAGAAACATTCCATATATCATCCTGAATGGCTTCCTCAAAATATTAAGGTTTTCATTCATACATAGTAATTAAGGCATGATAAGAATGTTGACATCTAGTTAATTTTTTAAGATTATTAACATTTGAAGATTGGATTAAGGATTGTACCCATTTAGGTATTTTATATTGAACATTAAATTAAGGGGGTTATTTAGACTCTAATTTATCTAAATATGGATCAACTTCCTCTAGGGCATCTAATTTTTCATAAGGAGAAATAAGAGAACTAGGTTCATCAAAAGAAAAACATTAAGGGGGTTCCACAAAGTGCTAACAAATTTTTTTTTAGAATAAAAACATTCATATCTAAATGATATGATGTTTAGACATATAATATACTCTTAGATATTTAGTCTTACCTCCATAATATAAAAAAATGCAAGAATATGAATTCGGATCAAGCTTATTTCTTTTAACTTTTAGGAATAAAGATAGAAACATGACTACCAAAGATCCTAAGATGAGCCACACTAGATTTATTTTTAGACCACAATTTTAAATGAGTAAAATATGTAAATATTTGGTAGGGACTCTATTTATAATATTCATAATAGTATTCATGGCTTTGGCCCATAAGAACTTAGGAACATTTGTAGATTTAAATATTATTCTAGCCATCCCAATAATGGTGTGATTTTTCCTTTTAAAAATATCATTTTTATGTGTGGAATAGGGAGTTGTTAGTTTTATTTAAATACCACAACTAATTAAAAAAGAATCAGAATCTTTACGAATGTATTCACCACCATTATCATGTATTAATCTCTTAATATAAAAATTAGATGCATTTTTAATAAAAGCTTTAAATTCTTTGAATTTAAATAATACATCATATTTACTTTTAATGAAATATGACCCAATCATTATAGTGTAATTATTAATAAAAGTAATAGTATATAGAGAACCATTAAGAGATGAAACTTCAAGATATCCTACAACATCACTATGAATTAATTCCAAAAGATGAGAGGAATTTGCATCATGATTATTGTGAAAGGGGTTAGCATGTTGCTTATCACATAAGAAACCTTCAAAAGTTTCATGATAAGAAGGTATAGAAACAAGTCCAATAATAATATTCTGAGTAGACATATCATGTAACTTCTAAAATTAATATGTCCTAATCTTTCATGCCATAATTTAGATTCATTATTATTACGTGATGAAATATAACATGTAGAAGAAGCAGAGAAAATATATAAACTATTATTTTGAACCCCTCCAATAATCAGAGACCCAAATTGATTTCTAATGAACTAGCTATATTTAATAAATGTTGCAATGAAATTATCATTAGTAAGTTATGAACAAGATAACAATTCTTTTTAAGCTTAGGTACATATAAAACATCATTAATAATAACATTTGAAAATTTTATCATTCCTTTCTTAGTGGCTTCTAAAAATAAATTATCTCCTAAGTAAATATTTTTAGATATATCTCCAGAATCACACAAAATAGTAAATAATAAATTTATATGTTGAGATGTACCTCTATCTAAAATCCACTCATTTTCATATTAAGTAAATAAAGTAGTATATAAAGCAATAACATTTGAATTTTGATCTTGATTATTATTTTGATTAGGGTTTTGATTTTTATATTTATTTTGATTAGATTTTTTCCCTTTGTTATTTTTATAATATTTATTAACTTTATCCTTTTTTTATAACAGGGTTCCCTTCTCTAACCAAATTTACCACATAGATTATAATTGCCATTAAACTTAGGTTTGTAATTATTATTACTAGATTTCTTGTTCCCTTTTTTTATTTTATCATAATTAAGGTTAGGTTAATGGTTTCTATTCTTCTCAAAAATAGGATTATGATCAAGAAGTGACTTAGTGACATTCTTTTAGAATTAAAATTAGTCATATATTATTCTTCTTGAATCAGGAGGGTAGGTAAAGTGGTAATTTTAGTAATATCTTACTTAGTCTAATACTTAAAATTTAAAATAGAAATAAAATTATGAAAATTTTCATAAATTTTAAGCTAAATAATAAATTAAAGTGATTGATCTTGAATCAAATTCTAGTTATAACCATCTAATTGAGTTTTAATATTATTAATTTTGGCAAGAAAATTAACATTTTCATCACCTTTCATAGGTGTAGTCAACAATTCAAGAACTAATTTAATAATTTTAGAGAGGTAAGTGCCATCATGCATGGACTCAAGAAGTTTTCAAGCATTTATAGGAGACTCTTGATTATGAATGTGGAGGATGAATTCATACTTAACACTTCATAAGATAATTGACATGGATTCTTTTGATTTTTATTGAAATGCATTTGAAAATTCAAGGGTAATATGACATCTTAATGGGGTTTCTTCTATCCTAATGATAATGTTACACAAATTTTAGGCCATGAATTCCACTTTAATATGGATTTTATAAATATTATAGTTATTTTCATTGAGCATTTAAGATTTATTTTTAAAAAAATTAGGCAAAGCCATAACTTCTCTTTAACAATGACAACAAAAAAAATCTTAAAATGAACCCTTTTAATATGAATTTAACTTTATTGATAGTAAAAATATATTACAATTGTAAACACATAATAATTGCTCAATTTAATTATAGACAAAATAATAAAATTACAAAAGATTGTGATAAAAAGGGTATCGCAAGTGTCACCAAAATACACTATTATAGAAATAATTATAAAAAATAATATTTTTAATGAGTTTTTATACCATTTATTTTAAACTAAAGTAAATCAAAAGTTCACATTGAATTAAAAATATAACTATAAGTAAACTAATGCAAAAAAAATTTAATGAAATTGTACTAAACTAGGTGTTGAAAGAGACACTCAAAATAACCATCTAGACACTATTATTAAAAATTTGTAAAATTAATAATAATAATTTTAAAAAATAAAATGGATTATGTATATGTTTTCATAAGGTGTCAAAACCTAAGGATCGATTGGTTACATGACTATGTTTGATAAAACATTCACTAGTTTGAATATTGAAACAAGGTCAACATTTTTACTAGGGTTTTGATTGTGTGATAAGTTTGCACGTAAACCCAAAAATAAAATTTAAATTAACTAAATTTTATGAAATTCAAAAATAAAAATTTAATCTTTAGGGTTATGGACATTACACCTCCCAAACTACAAGGTTTTAGCAAAATAAGGTCCACCAATCCGTATGACAATATTGTTATTATTTATGAGTTAAAAAATATCTTACTTTTTAAATAATATTTAAAACTATATAATGAAACTACATACATCTAATTGGTTATGGTTCTTGAATTGAAGGAAAGAGGCTCATAGAAAATTGAATAGGCCACAAGAGACCTCCAAAAAATTTTAATCCTCATTTTTTCTACTAATGATGAAAGAAACTTTTAAAAATGAATTTTGGCTTACAAATGAATTATTTTGAATTGTACAGGTTGAAATATGGAACCTCAAGAAGCTTTAAAGAGACCATAACTTTGTAGAGACCAAAAAAAATCTTGAAATTTGTTTTAATCTTCCATATTTTTAATTTTGATAATGAAAGATTTTTCAAAATTGAATTTTGAGTAGGAAATCAATGTTTTGAATTTTCCTAGGTTGATTATGGTACCCATATGACTGAGGAAGATTATAATGATTGATAAAAAATTGATTTGATTTAATAGGGTCTATAAGGCTTGAATAATATTTGTATGAAGATTCAATACTCAAGGATGTTAAACTATGCTTCCAGAGATCATCCAAAAATAAATAGGTGGATCTATGGAATCTTGGTGTTGTACAAGCTTAAAATAAATGAAATTTTCTTGAAGTACTTAAATTACACATTACTTGATAATCAAATACATCCACCAAGATATGAAACCATGACAAGATTCAAGTACTAATGGCAATACATAAAGAGTATAAAATGAATAATAATAAGGAAAGTATGCACACGGTTCAATTATACACAACATATAAATTAGGTGGGA
The DNA here is from genome assembly GCA_037957365.1 of Torreya grandis. NCBI lineage: Eukaryota > Viridiplantae > Streptophyta > Pinopsida > Cupressales > Taxaceae > Torreya > Torreya grandis. The sequence continues at coordinate 1,098,729 of JARHVA010004092.1, read as the reverse complement.
AAACCTCCAATGGAGGTAAAAAATTCATAGTGATTATTTAATGTTGAAAAAAATCCCCTGATATGTAAAATCTTTTCAATCTCACTCCTCAAAATATCTTCACAGACTAGTATTTACCACATGTAAATACAAAGCCTATTATTCATAAAAGCTCATGAGAATAATAAACATCAAGTGTTCAATATGCATTTAAAATAGGGGTAAACCTTATTTATAATATTCATGATGGGAGGTGACCATTGTAACTAATGGTCCCATCTTTTCCTCAATGATCATTTAATTACATTTGATAACTATTAAACAAATATAATTTAATTATTTATTTTCATGAGGTTTTCACCTCGTGTTAATAAATAATAAATTATTATTATTTATTTAACTATAAAATATAAGGGTGAATAAATCACCATTTAGTCATTAAATGCTCTAACAATAATAATCCTAGTGTAATGTTTCTTATACATAATTCTCATGTATGTTTTTCTAGTTAACTTTCATGTTTTTTTAGGTTCATATTGATCAATGAAAAACCTTAATTTAATAAATCAATATAAAATTAAATAACAATTATATTTCATAGAACACATAAACATTACCAATATTATCGTCAAGCTTACAGTCTCTTTGATAGATTAGACCCTAGGCTAGTTTCACCAATTAATCCTAGATCATAGTGTTTATGACTCAATCATCTACTAGTTTCATTAAAATAGTATTTTCATAATGTTTCATATTGAATTAATTTAATAAACTCATATTAATAAATATTTAACATTTCTTAACTAGTCATTCCTTTAAACAATGACTCTTGATAATATCACTTTGCATTCCCAAATAAATTACTTCAGCTATATTTATTTATATAGTATAAAACATTCATATATCCTCAATTTCATTCTTTATTTATCCTTCATGTTATTTTGATATATAAAATAAATCAAATGATAAATCACATCCCTTATTATTTAAAAAATTACAAATATTCTCTAGACTCATATTAGAACATTTTTACTTCTTCATCTGTAAGTACTTCATAGAGACACAAATTGGTCCTTTCATGATTTATATTGATCATAGACTACTTTGGAAATGATTCCATATTATTAATTCACAAAAATCATGTCTTATAACTATTATCATCTTTAACAAAGAATTTAAGTAGAAAATAATTCATTATCAAAATCACCATTTCTTTTCACAACAACATATCATTCTAAGATTCATTAAGTAGTCAATAAATAAACAATAAGTCATTACATATAATCCTTCTTGGTTCAAAAACAAAATAATTGAGACTAAACTCAAATTCTTTTACCAACACTTCAAATGATTTATCAATTCCATAAATACCTAATCAATGTATTTGACACTGATAAGTATTTTAATCAAACAACTTTTTAATTTTTTTGACATGAAGTGTCATATATCAGATATTTTCCACATTCAACCTTATATTATCACCCTTATATTTTATCTAATATTTAAAATTAAATCCACATGTGATATTTTTTCACATTTAAAATTAACACAATAAAATTAAGTAAATGTTTGTAAACATAATTTGTTATTTACTTGCATATCAAGACTCTCATTAAACTAAAAAATATTTTTTGGACTTAACACAAGTAACCTCAAACCTTCATAATCATGCCATGCATATTCCTCAAAATAAAAGACAAAAATTATGGGAAGAGTTAAAATAGTATCCACATTATTATAATACATCATAATAAAACATTATCATCAAGTGACATTTGGAAAACATACAACCTATCCCTTTCATAACATGCCATATATATTCATTCAGAATATAATAATAGTTTGTCTAAGGTATGACACCTTACAAAATGTAGTAGTCAACTAATGCTTAAGATTTGCATTATGTCCAAACATTTTTAAAAAACTAATTCCAGCATATAACTAATCCATTTCCCTCATGATACTCAAGTGAAACTCAACACTCATTACCATGCTACATAATTATGACAAAATGATAATACACAATTTTATCTATATATTTCAATATAAAGGTATTTTATCTTTATAATTAGTTTTTAAGCTTCAAGGATAAGTTTGAGATCTCAAATATTATTCATGTTTTTCATCCAAACAATACTACCAATATACTTCAAAGAGATCCTAAAGTTACATAATTAACACACACTCAACTAATTTAAAATATGTCTTATTCATACCTAACATACCCAAGACAATCAATCACCCAAGTTATTATCAATCTTAACTCGTCTCAAGTTTAAATCCTTCTCAATAAAAAATACTAATTTTTATGTTTCAAAACAAGATTGAAAAAGAAATTTTATGAGAATATACTAATAATAAGTCGATGATTATACAAACCCATACAACATGGAGCAAAGAACACACTAATATAAATTATCCTTATACCATATTCATTACACATTAATAATTATGCCTCTACATTACTATAAATCAACAATGAAACACTACATTATATTGAGTTACTAATAGAAACATACAACATACTTATTTATACAATTTTTTGAGACAAGGTATCACAACAACTAAATTTAAGGTTTCCTCATGAAATGACCACAATAAGAATAAAAATTTTAAATATGAAGATAAAATTAAGACTATTTACTCATACATAACAATAATCATTTAACTACCTAACTCCACTTACATTCATACTAAAAATCCTAGTAAGGAATCATATATTATTTCTTAAAGTACTAAGCCAAATATTCAATAGTGATGGGAAACTCACAATGTATAAAATTTAAGCAACGAAGGCTAGAAATATTGAAGGAAATGAAATATTCTATATTATCTTAAATGATTCCAACCTTTTTTATTAATTTACTAATCACTTAATGAAAAAATTATATACAGTCATATATTCAAACATATGTCTTAAAAGAATCATTAAATTATTGTCTTAAAACAAGTTTAGAATAAACACAAGTTAAAGTTAAAACAAGTTTATTATTAATATTAACTAAGAAAAATACTTTATCTAAGATCCAATTTAAACAAGAATACATATTTCCTATAAAACATAGTATGTTCTAGTGTCTTCAGGTGTCATCAGAACCAAAAAAAATATTTTATAGTCTATAATTTAAGTTTCCACATAGTAGTTCTCTACAAATCAAAAATAATTTGAAACTTCATCCCATCCATTTAGTGGTAGACATACCCACCTAAACCATCAATCCATGGAAATATTAGGTCAATAAATATAGGATCATCATCATATAATTAAATGGAATAAAAATATTATTTTATAGATATCCATTCCACCATTACAGGTTCATCACAAAACCAAAATCATAACCAAAAACCCAAGAAGCAAAAAAACATTTCAAACCGATTTTCCAAAAAAAAATAGTATTTGAGAATAGGATGAAAACTCAAATGAAACATTATTGGATATAATACCAAATCAAACAAAATATAGATTTTTTTAAACAAAAACACATTATCTATAACAACACACTAACAAAGAGTGAGATATATTCAAGGAAACAAACCCATCAAGAGTTTCCAACAAGCAACCACATTAATCATTCAAGAAATATTTAGTTCCATATAACATAGTATAATAGTTATGTGTTGAAACAATTTAAAATTTATGTGGAGGTTTTATGGAAGGTAAAACTCTTCCTAAAAAATACCCATACTCCTTGGGCTTTAAAAAATATCACAATTGAAAATATAAAAGAAAAGAAAACCAAAAAAATGAACTTACTTAAAAAAATAATGTAATGCTCATTGTTTCCTTATCTTTTTCCTTTTTTCCATTTTTTCCACACTTTTATTTTATTTTGCATCAAGCTATGTTTTTCCCACATTAAAAAATGGTTTTATTTACTTCTTCTATATACTATGTTCTCATAATGAAACTTGAGTGGTGGTGATTAAACTTTCTCCATGTCTCCCATGGCTATCACAGCAAACCCTACATTATCATTCAATCTCTCTAATTTACTGGCCTATATTTAAAACAAAATAGAAATTACTTCAAAAATTACTTTTAAATCAATTAAACATTTCAAAAACCCTAATCAAATTATTAGGTCATTGTACCAAGTCAAATGTCAAAACAATAACATGATGCTTCAGAGGTCTCATCAAATCACCTTTTTGAATATTTCACTTTTTTTTTAAATAATAACCTTCATTAAGGTTATATTAAAATATTAATTTTAATACATGATTCAATATAATCATTCCCAATATCCTTTCAAGTTACACAATTCAAAAAACACTATTAACATAGTAATTCATTAATTTAAAAAATACACTCAACATAGACTTGAATCTGACCTTGTATATTTATGTAATCATCAAAATAAAATAAAACAAGATATCATGTATTCATGACATGAGTTATGCCTATACAAAATCATTTACTTAATTATACCATTATTCAAATCTAACCACTAAAATATTATGAAGTATTTTATCTATCTTGAACAAGAAACCAATTCAATTTCAAATAAAAAAAATATACCAAAGACAACAGGGCACAATTGGTTACAATCCAATTATGTCCTTTACAATAAAATAAACATATGCACACATAACTAGTTGTTCACAACACAAATCAACATGAAATAAATGAAGGACCAAATGGATCTCTCAATTTACGTATTTTACCCATATACCTATGTGAAACTTTAGTAATTATCCAATGAGGTATGTTAGGCTAAAACCTAGCCCATATAAAATGGTTGTTACCTATAGTTATCAAAGGACATCATTAGTACCAATTTTTAAATACCTAAATTTTATAAATACAACTAAATAAAAATAAACATATATGCATATATGTTACTAAAATATCATAATGCATAAAAGTAAACATTGATCAAAACATATATCAAATGTCTCAATAGTTCAAAATGTTTCACAAATATTTACAACATAAACATTAATGTTGCATGATTAGATGGAATATTAAATCAACCCCTCCCACCCCCCTGCCAAAAAAAATACACCACCTTGAGGCTTAGACAAAAAGGTGAGGATAACACTACATTAAAATATTTTCATATTCCCATGTGTAATTTCTATCATTCAACTAATCCCATTGGATGATCACTTGATCTATTTCTCTATTTCATATAATAACATTGAGATGGGCCATGATCTTTATGGTGTTCAACTAAATCATATTTTCATCTGTCACCTAAATATTATAAAATATGAGATGGATTGGAAACATATTTTCTTAAAATAGCCACATGGAACACATCATGTATTCTTGATAGATAAGGATGTAGAAATATTTGGTAGTAAACAAGACTAAGATTTTCCACAATGTTTAAAGGACTGATAAAATGTGGAGCTAGTTTTTATGCCTTGCTAAATTTAATAGAAATTTTATAAGGTCTTAGTCTAAAAAAATACCTTCTCCAACACTACAAATTCTCCTTGTGATTTTTTCTGATCAACATAGCTTTTCTACTTATAAGAGGCAACTTTCAACCTTTATCAAATCAAATCCGTTTATTGCTCATATTATTACAAAGTCATTGAACCTAAAAATGCATAATTTTCCAAACCATCTCATCTAAAGAGAGTTCTACACTTTCACCCATACAAATCTTTAAAAGGTGCCATTTTAATGATATAATTAAATATATTATTGTATGAAAACTCAATCAAATGGAGATAATCCTCCCATTTAGATGTTTGGTTCATTACATACATTATTAACATGTCCTCTATCACTTGATTCAACCTTTTAGTTTGACCATTTATTTTTGGATGATAAGCTGAGAAAAAAATTATCTTTATTTGAAAATAATCCATTAAAGTCTACTAAAATCTAAAAGTTAACACCATATCTCTATCTTAGATAATCACTTCAAGAACTCCATTAAGGTGGATAATTTCCTTCATAACTTTTTTTAAGAGTGGAAGAATCATTAGTAATATTTCCTATAATAAAGTGAGAAACCTTTGTTAGATTTTTAATTATAATTAAAATTGAATCATGCCTACCCCATGACTTAGGCAATCTTAATATAAAATACATAGAGATTAATACCCATTTCTTTTCTATAATAACATGTGCTTATAGTAAAGCATCAATAGAAAATGTTCAACCTTAATGTGATAACATTACAGACATTTTTATATGTAAGTATCCACATATTTCTTTAATATATGCCAAAAATAAAATGTTCGCATCTCATGTGTCATTTTTTTAACACTTAGATGAGTGAATGAGGTGTAGTATGCACATATTACAACACTCTTTTTCACTCATATTTCCATAATCATGAATACATATTCTACTTTTATGCCTTAGAACTCTATCTGAGTCCATGGATAAATCAAAAACAACTTTTAGTGTTGTTGTATCATCTAAATCAGCACATTTTTTTCTAAATCTAGGGTCAGTTAGCTATTGATTTAAACTAAAAAAATTGAAAGTAGCCCTCAAAACAAAAACTGTAGTAAGGTAATTTATTCTACTAATATCATCAGCTACTCTATTTTACTTACCTATCACATAAGCAATATTAGTATCAAAATTAATGATAAATTCTAACTATCTTCATTGTCTTGCATTCAACTCCTCTTGAGTATAAAATTACACTAAGTTGTGATGGTCAGATTTCACTTTAAAATTCTTCCCAAGTAGAAAGTGTTTATTTTTCTTGAGTGTATGAACCATAACTAAAAAATTTATATCATGGGTTGGGTAAGTTTTCTCATGTGTTTTGATTTTTTTATACTCATAGGCAACTAATTTATTGTCTTAGGTCCAAAAAACCCTAACACACACTTTAAAAGCATTAACCCAAATCTTAAAATTCTCATTTGGATCTGAAATAACAAGAATAAGAGTTGAATTTAACTCTTTGAGATTTTTAAAGGTTAATTCAAATTGAAGAGTCCAATAAAAATTTGTTCCCTTATGTTTCAAAGAAGTGATAATTTTATCCACTCTTTATAAATCATCTACAAACCTCTCATTATAAATAGCCATACTCATGAATCTACGTCCTTTATGATAATTTTTAGGAATAGGCCACTTGATATATCTACAAATTTTATAAGATCAACTATAAGACTTTACATTGAAATCACATGCCATAAATATTTGATTTAACTTTTGAAAAAGGAATATTTATAAAATTTATTATTTATCTTATTACCTTATCCTTTACATATCTAAGTACAATTGTTGCTCATGTTCCACTTCAATCTTAGAATAAATCAGAATATCATCAATAACAACTATCACAAATTAATCTAATAAATCCTAAAATAAATAGTTAATTAAGTTCATTAAGGCATAAAGTGTACTATTTATACCAATATTCATAAAAATAAACTCATAGTATCCATACCTTGTTCTAATAGTTGTCTTATATATGCCCTTGTCTTTGATGTAAAGTTAGGAATACCATGATCTAAGATCTATCTTGGAAAACATAATTACTTAATTTTATCAAATAGATCATTAAATATAGGAATGGGGTACTTATTATTTATTTTTATTTTATTCATTATGCATTAATTAATACAAAGTCTCAAGGTACCACCCTTATTCTTGACAAAGATAGTTGTGGCTTCCCAAGGTTACACATTGGTCTTAATTAGCCCATTTTTATCAACATACCTTAAGTTCCATATATAAACAATGTTAATTATATATGGATACTTGTATAAAATTGAAAATTCCAACACAATATTGATGTAATAAATTAAAGTCCCTCTTAAGAGGCAAAATTGGAAGCTCTTTAAGAAAGGCATCCTCAAATTCTCTCAAGATAGGATAGTCTTGTAGAGTATATTCATTTTTATTATAAAGTTTATTTATTTGTATTGAATATAATTTTAATCCCTTTGTGAACTAATATTTTAAATTATAAGTCTAAAATAATCCTTTTGGTTTAGGGTCTTATGACACCTTGTATTTCTGCTAGGTTGGTAGCATCATCAAGGCATTGTACTCTTTTGTTAAAATAATCAAGATTAGACTGATGTTGTTATAACTTATCCATATTTATAATCAGGTCAAAAAACCCTAAAGATTCTAAAAATAGGTTTAATTTGGTCTTAAATGCCCTAATATCAATTTTAGTTTGTTTTAAACATTCCAAAGCAATCACCCTTTTTCATGCACCAAACTCTACCTTCCATCCTTCTCTTAGCCTATAATGTTTAATTTTTCATTTATAATCCATTAATGGTAAAATAAAACTATAATTCACACTATAATAAATTAAAATATCAAATTTGAATGCAAAATTATATATCTAGTCTCAATTGGTGTAGATTACAAGTCTGGATTTTTATTTTTTATAAAAATGTACACTCAATGATTTTTTCGCTAATTTCCTCATAGCCAAGGAAAATCCTTTTGGTAGTGGTTATTACCACATTTCCAAAATTACACATTAGTTCATGAATAAAATGGAACAATATTAGCTCCTATGGTAGGGCCACAAAATCTACCTTGTTGTTGATTGTGGTTCCCATTATTTTGTTTTGATTTTTGTTTATGGAACCTTTTTTTACATTCTAAAATTCTCCATTATTATTGTTGTCCTTCACAAATCCTTTCTAAAAATTAGTTTTATTAAAAAATTATTTAATATTGGAATTGAATATTTAGACTTAGGCTATAACATGTTGTTCTTCTATTCTTTCCATGCCTTTTTGGAAAAGTTTTTCTTTTTTTCTACACAAAGTGCTTATTCAATGGTATCATCTATGGTTAATCAGTTTTTCATGATCACATAATGCCTCAACACCTCTTTCAATCCTAATTTAAAATTATTTAATTTAGTTTCCTCATTGTGTATGTAATTTACATAATACAGGAGGTTGATAAAACTATTTTCGCATTCCTAGATAGTCATAGTTCCCTGCTTTAGTAGCTAGAATTCCTTAATATTTTGTTCTTCAAAATTTAAACTTAGCTATATCTTCCTAAACTCTCTCTAAAATTTATCCAAATAAATACTCATTAGGTTGTAGACGTTAATATCACTTAAATGGTTCCACCACTAGGTAGAATCACCTACCAACTAGTAGACTCTTATGCAAGCCTTAATATTAGAGCCCATATTATGCAGAGTGAATTATTTTTGTAGATTTACTAACCATGACTCTATAGATTCCATATATTCCCCACCAGAATAGATAGGAGGTGAGAGTTTCTTAAGAACCTTAATGATAGGATCTATCACATCATGATGTCTTGTATTATCACTCCTTGGCTCATCCCTTTGCTCCTCCTCTTATTCACCTCCTTCCTTAAGTTTTTATAAATGAACCAACCTTTGGCCATTTGGTTCCATATAAACTTGGATGTTATGAGGTAAACCCAAAATGTCATCCAAGATAGCACTATGACTAGCTTGGTCATTGTTAACATGATTACCAGCACTATTCTTGTCATCAATATTACTAATGCCATGGTCATTTCTAGCTTCATTTCCATTATGACCATCTATAACATGGTTATCAACATCATCATTGTCAACATTCATATTTCCTTTATTTTCCCATGTTTAAACCATATTGGTAAACATCAAAACATTTTAATCCCAATATTTTTTCAAAGTTCCCTAGAGTAGAGTTGGTTGTTAATACCACATGTCACAACCCTAAAAATAAACCTAAAAATTTTAAACATTTTTAGAGATATTATTTAAATTTTAACACCAATTTTTACACATTTACAACCAATACCATCACTTTATACATAATACATGTGCATTACTATCAAAAACCTCTTCATATTAAACTTATGAAGTTTTACTCTTCATGATTAACTTTAAGTTCCAAAATAAATTATGGTTATATAATTCCAATAATAGGTAATCACCTAATCCTATGAAACTTTAATATATTTTGTATATGAATACTACAAAACAATATTCATAATGATAATACATTTTCCACTAACTTTTAAAGTATCAAACATAAATATATATTTTTTTAGCTAGTTTAAGTCAATACTTATGCTGAATTCATATCATTCCTAAACCAAATTTTATTATACATGATTCTCAAGTACACTTATTTGGTTATATTTTATCTTTTTTAGATTTTTATTGATCAATGATACACTATAATATAATAAAATAATATCAAAGTAAAGAACAAATATAAATCATATAAATATTAAACATTAACAAGATGAGTGTCAATCTTACATTCTCTTTGGATATATTATCCCCTATACTTATTTCATCAAATAGTATTATATTTTACTTTTTATGGCTCAATCATCTACTAGTTTCATTAAAAATGTAAATTACACAATGTTTTACATTGCATTCGTTTAAGAAAGTCATCTTAAGAATTATTTAACATTTATTAACTAGTCATTCCTTTACATAATGACTCTTGATAAGATAACTCATCATTCCCAAATAAATTGCTTTATTTATATTTATTTAAATAGTAAAAAACATTATTCTATCCTCTAATTCAATTTTTATTTATATTTCATGTAATTTTGATATACAAAATAAATCAAACAAGAAATCACATCCCTTATTGTTTAAAAAATTATAAACATTCTATAAACTTATATTGGATCTTATTTACCCCTTTGTCTCTCAATATTTCATAAATACACAAAGTGGTCCTCTCATGATTTATCTTGATTATAAACAACAATGAATAGGATTACATATTAGTCCTTCACAAAAAACTTTGTCTTGTAACTCTAATTATCTTTAATAAAGAAGTTAATTGGAAAATAATTAATTAAGAAATTCTTCATTTCTTTTCAAAATGACATATCATTCTAATATTAATTAATTATTAAATCATGAAATAATAAGTTTTTAGATATAATCCTTATTGGTTCAAATATAAAATAATTAAGACTGAACTCAAGTTATTTTATCAATAGTTTAAATGAGTTATCAATTCCACAAACATCTTACTCAATGTATTTGACTCTAATAAGTATTTTTATCAAATATTTTTTTAAGGTTTTTGACACAAAGTGTTGTATATCATCTCTTTTCCACAAACAACTTGATAACAACACCCTTATATGCTATCTAATATTTAAAAGGTAATCCACATGATATTTTATCGCTTAAAAAATTAACATAACAAACATAAGGAATTTTTGGTAAACATAATTTATTCATTACTTACCTACTAATTATTTCATTAAACTAAACAATATTTTTTGTACTTAACACAAGTAACCTCAAACCTTCAAAATCATTCCATACACATTTATCAAAATAAAAGACAAAAAAATTATGGTCATTTAAATTATTGTCCACATTATAAATTTTGACATCAATAAACCACATCACAATGAAGCATTACCATCAACCTACATTTGGAAAAAGATACAACCCTTCCCTTTCGTAACATGCCACGTCCATTTCTTCAAAAGATAGTAGTTTAGGAAATGTAGTAATCAATTAATGTTTGAGGTTTACATTATGTCCAAACATTTTGTAAAAAAATAATTCCAACAAATAAGTAATAGGTTTCCCTCAAGATAATCAAGTGAAACTTAGAACTCATTACCATGTTACGTTGTTGTGATAATCATTCACAATTTTATCTATCTCTTTCAATATGAATTATATTATCTTTGAAATGAGTTTATAAACATCAAGGATAATTATGAGATCTCAACTATCAAACATTCATGATTTTCATTTAAACAAGACTACCTATCTACTTCAAAGAGATATTAAGGTTGAAAAATTAACACACACATGACTACTTTAAAGTATGTCTTATTGATATCCAATAAAACCAAGACAATCAGTCACCCAAGTTCTTATAAGCATTAACCCATATCAAGATTAAATCATTCTAAATAAAAAATACTAACTTTCATGTTTTAAAACAAGATTGAAAAACAATTATTTTCAAAGTTTATTAATAAGAAGTTAATGGATGCATGAACATATGCAATAAGGATCAAGTAACATATTAACATAAATTATCCTTATGCCATATTCATTATTCATGTCTAATGATGCCTCTATATGAATTTAATTCAATAGTTAACTACTAATTTATATTGAGTTACTAATGAAAAAATACAACATACTTATATAATTTATAAGACAAGATATCACAACAACTAAATTTAATGTTTCCTCATGTAATGACCACAATAATAATGAACAATTTGAACATGAAGAGAAATGTAAGTCTATTTAATCATACATAAAAATACTCATTTAACCTCTTTATTACACTTAAATTCATACTAAAATATCTAAAAATGAATCACATATTATTCCTTAGGGTACTAAGCCAAATACTCAAGAATGATTAGAAATTGACAATGTATAAAACTTAACCAATCAAGGCCAAAAATATCCAAGGAAATAAAACATACTATAGTATATTAAATGATTCAAACCTTTTTATTTATATAGAAATCACTTAACAAACAAAATATATTCATACATATATTCAATCATGTGTTTATAAATAATCATTGAATGGTTATCTTAAAATTAGGTTAGCTTCAACACAATGAATTTTCCATAGAGTAGTTCTCCACAAATCAAAAACCATGTGAAACCTAGGCTCATCTATTCGATGGTATCCCTACCCACCCATCCATCATTAGGGGGATATATTACATCACTGAATAGAGTCTCATCATCATAAATTTAAATCAAATAAACTTGTGTGTGTGTGTGTGTGTGTGTGTGTGTGTGTGTGTGTGTGTGTGTGTGTGTGTGTGTGTGTGTGTGTGTGTGTGTGTGTGTGTGTGTGTGTGTGTGTGTGTGTGTGTGTGTGTGTGTGTGTGTGTGTGTGTGTGTGTGTGTCCATTTCACTATTACATTTTCATCACAAGATTAAAATCATAGCCAAAAACCCAAAAAGAAAAGCAACATTTCAAATCTAGTTTCCAAACAAAACCCTTATTAAGGAACAAGATGCTAAATCAAATGAAACATTAATGTAAAAAATACCAAATAAAATGAAACCTTTATTTTTAAAAATAATAATGTATTCATTATATCAACACTAATAAAGAGTGAGATACATTCATCATAACAAACCCATCAAGATTTTCCAGTAAGTAACCACATTATTCATTCAAGTAAGATTAATTTACATCTAACATAATATATCAAATATGTGATAAAACCACTTAAAATGTGATTAATAGGTTATATTTAGGGATAAAAACTTCCTAAAACTTACCCATTCCTCTTTATGCTTTTAAAATAATCACTTTTACAACTTTATAGGAAAATATAGCAAAAACAAATTAACTTTCTTGTAACTATAACGCAAGGCTAACTACTGAGTTCTCCTTTTCCTTCTCTTTTTCCCACACTTTTTTTTCATTCCCATTGATTTGAGTGTTCTCCATAGTAAACCATGGAATTAATTACATCATCCATCCACTACATTCTCTTAATAAAACACTAGTGGTGGTGCTTAAACATATCCATGACTCCCATGGCTATCACAACAAACCCTACATTCTCCTTAATTATCTCTAACTTCTTATCCCATAGTAAATAAAAAATAAAAATTAATTTAAAATTCATGCAACACTATGAAACCCTTACTCTAATGATTAGCTCATTTGACCAAGTTGAATGTCACAATAACAACATGATTCTACTAAGGTCTCATCAAATGACCTTTTTTAAATATTCCACAAAATTTTAAACAATGATAGCCTTAACCAAGGTTATATTACCCTAGTAATTTTAATCAATGATTAAATCTAATCATTCCCAATATTATTCCAACTTTCATAAGTAAAAAAACATTATCAACATAATAATTCATTAATTCAAATAATACAGTTAACATAGACCTAAATCCAGTGCTAGAACTTTATGTAGTCATCAAAACAAAATAAAACAAGATATCATGTATGCATAAAATGAATTAGGCCCAATCAACATCACATAATTACTTATGAAATTATTCATACTTAACCACCAAATTATTATAAATTTATTTAGCTATATTAAACTAGAAACTAATGTAATTGCCAACAACAAGTATAATAAAGGAAACAAGGCACAATTGATTACAATTCAATGACAACCTTCATAAGAAAACAAAACATATACATAGATAACTAGTTGTTCACACCACAAATCAACACAAAATATATGGTGGAATGAATGGATCTCTAATTTTACCTATTTCACCATATATATGTATGAAACTAAAATAGTTGTCCAATAGATTATTCTAGGACCAAACATCATTCATATCACATGGCTATTACCTATAGTCACCAAAGGACATCAATAGTACCAATTTGAAAACAACTAAAATTCATAAGAAAAACTTAAAAAAATATATATTTGTATACTTATAAATAACTAAAATATCATAATTTATTAAAAAAACATTAAATTCATTCAACACTATGAAACCCCTAATCAAATGATTAGCTCATTTGACCAAGTCGAATGACAAAATAACAACATGATTCTACTAAGGTCTCATCAAATGACCTTTTTTTAATCTTCCAAAAAATTTTAAATAATGATAGCCTTAACCAAGGTTATATTACCATATTAATTTTAATAAATGATTCAATCTAATCATTCCCTATATTCTTCCAACTTTCATATGTAAAAAAACATTATCAACATAATAATTCATTAATTCGAACAATATAGTCAACATAGACCTAAATCTAATGCTAGAACTTTATTTAGTCATCAAAACAAAATAAAACAAGATATCATGTATGCATAAAATGAATTAGGCCCAATCAACTTTACATAATTACTTATAACATTATTTATACTTAACCACCAAACTCCTTTAAATTTATTTAGTTGTCTTAAACTATAAACTAATTTAATTTCCAACAACAACAAGTATAATAAAGGCAACAATGCACAATTGATTACAATTCAATGATAGCCTTCATAAGAAAAGAAAACATATACATAGATAACTAGTTGTTCACACCACAAGTCAACATAAAACATAAGATAGACTAAATGGATCTCTAGTTTTACCTATTTTACCATATATATGTATGAAACTACAATAGTTGTCTAATAGAGTATTCTAAGACCAAACCTCATTCATATCACATGGCTATTACCTATAGTCACCGAAGGACATCAATAGTACCAATTTGAAAACAACTAAAATTCATAACAAAAACTTAAAAAAATATAGTTGTATACTTATAAATAACTAAAATATTTTATTTTTTTTAAACATTAATCAAAACATACATAAAATGGCTCAATAGTCTCAAATATCTCATAAATCAGTACAACATAACCCATTAATATTGCATGCTTAGATGGATTATGACATTCTAATTCATCTTACCAAACTCCTACACATGGGGTTTGTGAAAAAGGAAACCATTGTGTTTACAATGTCCTACCATGGCAAGGGAGAATGATTTGGGAAAAGGAAATACTCCAAGGTCCTCCTTCTCACACCCCCACACTATGGAGAGTATAAATTCTCATCTACAATTAATGAGTGAATATACTTAATATTTTTGGTTTATTAGTGGCTTCCATGTGCATGTATACCACTTATATTATAAAGTGTATTTATTGATGTATTGTGTATAATTTTTTGGTTGAGCTTAGTATCATATTTTTATAAGGGAGTGTAGTTGAGACACGTAGTTATTCCCAGTTGAGTGTGTTTCCTTACTAGTACCCATCTACTTATGTAAATCTATTTATTTTTCTTGAAATTTTAGTGTCACGTATGTTGATATATGTGAGATATAATATTAGGGTTTCCCTATACATCCATGTGTTAATGGAATCATGATAGGAAGTGGGTCCCTCCTTGGCTTGGCCTAATAGTTACACTTAAATCTTACATGGAGTCTTCTTCTACCTTTGAGTGGCATTGTTGTGTAAATGAAGATAAAAGGACTTTGGCTAGTTCTTATGTCATTTATTTTAATATTATATTTTTATTAATACAAAAAAAATTAATATGTAATGAATAGAAGCTTTAATCATTTTTTTAATTGTTTAGTGACTATTCAACAAAGTAAGATATGGAATGAAATGATTATTTTATGGTTATAATCAAACTCTAAATATTACAAGAATAATTTCATTCTCTATATTTTACATTTTATAAGAATTTAATTTTTTTTTTCATACTTTTGTAATAAACTAGTTTAGTTAAGCCCAAGAAGGGATAGAATCACTCAACCGATTTTTATGTAATTTAAAGTGTCCCAATTTATCCCAAATTTAATTTTACAATAAAATATGAATAATAAAGATCTTAATGTAATTTATGAGTTAAATTTAGGAGACACTATTTATTTTATAGTAGTTTTTAAAGTTTAATTGCTATAATATTTGATACTTCCTTTGTAATCTTCTCAAACTTTATGTAATTTTTGTGCAACTAAAATAGGGAACACAAGTGCCCAAAATAATTTTATAAAAAACTCAATATTTTTTAGACATTTTTCCTTTAGTTTCATATTTTAGGCCCTTCATTTTATTTGCAATGATTTTTCAAATTTTACATAAATATATGGTAATTTATGTAAATTACAATCCTTTTAGAAGGGTATTATCCCTATTACATATGGTATTTATCCAGTAAGCCAGTGGTCACCCATGTAACTACATGATGAATGTTTTATCCCCTAAGGGCCTACACATATGGTTTAATGGTTACCACCATGGTTTACCAAAACCTTTGCATATGAACACTAACCCATGGTTAGGGGGTAATTGTGTGTATATAAATCCACATGATGAACCCCCACTACAAACTTAATCCACATAGGCATTCAACTAACTTTGACCATTTCTTAACCAAATCACCATGGCTTAAAAAAAACAATTCATTTTTTCAATTATTATTTAATATTTAGTTTTATAAAACTATATGTTATCCTAAAGTTTACCTATATAAACAATTCTAAAACTAGAACTTTTTCAAACAAAGATTCTTATTTATGAGGCTGGTTGTCGATAGTAGGAGAGTCATTCCTTTTTATCCTCTTATGAATATAAGTAGTTTTATGAACTAAAACTAAAACATTCTCAATATAATCCATTTGTCCTAGGAAGGTCATTTTAGACCTTTTCAACATTTCTAGGCTCTTTGAATCCCCAGGATGGGTGGACCCAAAAGGGAACCCCCTTAACCACCTTGATTTTCTCCCCCTTCCATGTGAACTAAAAAAATAAAGCATACAAATAAAAATGAAAGGTACTTATTATTTGACTTTGTTGGCAACCATTAAAGGTTATTGTGGAGCTTAAAGCTCCTAAAGACATTTTTATAATCCATATTATCCCAAAACTAGCTAGAGCATTTCTGAAAAAATGGGTACCAAAAAAAAAACATGCATGTATCAAATAAAAATTATAAAATGATTATAATGTAAAAAAGACAAAATTTGTGGAAACTCCATTAATGGAAGTCGTCCAAGGTTGATGAAGGAGAATAGGGATGACTATGGACAATTCATCCTAGAAAATCTCCTTCATCCTTTGTAAAATCTAAATTTTTAACTTAATTACTAATTTGAAACCTTTATTGACCCCTTATAGATTTCTAAGGTTTCCTCACCTTTGACCAAATCAAATGGTCAAGGTTGAAAGGATACAAAAGCTGATATGGAGTTATCCATCCTCAAAGAGTTAAGTCGGGATAATTTTGACCCATTTTAAGTTCATATGAAGAGTATATGTCCTCCTTCCTAAGAAATTTTCTCTAGAGTTAATTTAACTTGAAATTAGATTCATTTTGTAACTTCAAGTATGAACTAAGACTTTTTATTGATTAGAATCACTTAATATGCTCATTGAACCTTTTTGATATTTTAGGTGTATCATTCAAGATAATTTTTGCTCAAATCCACCACTTTTTATTCAAGTGTCCTTTGTATACCTGGGGGTTGTGGGGGCCATTAGTTTCACTTAGAGAGTTTTTGTCTTGTTTGAGATCTTGTAAGATTATTCAAATAAGTGGGGTTGACATGGTTACATAGATAACATTAAACAACTTCCATATTGCATTAAATTCCATTTAGGCATGCAAATTTGTTTTAATGTATTGTGTGTCTCATGCCACAAAGATGGCTATCCAATGGGCATGTAATTATGTAGAATGTGCATTATAAATTCTAAAAAAATGATGGCTAGCCCATGGATGTGATTTTAGTCATGAAAAAATTTGATCATGATAGCTTACATGATCATGTACATCTATATGTACATATCACATTAGCACACATCAATTCTTTATTTTTAGGGACAAGTATATCCTTATCTCCACATACACTATTGAGCTACATTATTTTGATACACAAATATAATGGGGGGATATTAATTTCATTCACATCCTCTACATTTTCAAATTATCACATCTAGTACACACTATTCCTTGACACATGTTTTGGATTATTTTTATCACTCGTTTTCTTCCATTTTTTAAGCCATTTCCATTTGGTCTCACTTTACTATATCATATAAATACAAAAATTCAAGAAAATGCAAAAACATTAAAATATTCAAAAAATCAAGACTTGAGCATGACATTATTTGATAGATTACATTATGTAATATTATTATAAATAATATTATTAATCCTATACATAATTTTAGGAGATCCTTTGTCTTGTAATGGTACATGAATAGTCTACATTGGAAGTTGAATAGTCTCCTTAGAAAATGAAGTGAATAGACATTTATTTAGCAATAAATGTTGTATTATATCTTCATTAAATTAAACAAAATAACTTTGTTTTCCACAAAATTAACATTATTTATGTATCATCCATTCATGACCTAACATTGGTATCAGAGCACATGCATTTTCATTCTAGTTTTTATCCTCCAATTTCTTCCTCAAATAGTTGTAAACCCTCATTATCTTATGTATATTTGGATTTTATTAATCTAGGACATACACCATTTCTAAAATATTTGTCTTTAAAAATATGCTTCCATAGATTGATATGTGGATAAGATAAATCTTATTAGAAACATTACTAATCAAATTTACGTCATATGTCTTCTTTTCAAATATACAAATTTGAAGGATGTCTTTCCCAATTTAATATCATGAAGACATATATTTGTAATTAATACATAGACCTATGAATTTTTTATTCATTAGCATGACTAACACATTATTTTGACATAAAATAAGAATGGTGAGAAGACAGAAAGGCTATTGATAGCTTATTGAGATGTGATTGTTCCTCTACCCAAACACATTAACTAAAACCTTAGATGAATGTCTATGGAGATAAGTTTTACTTGATGAGATAGAATTTCATTAGACTAAGATAATGTTATTATATACACCTACTATTGAAATTACCTTTCATATCTTATGAACTATTAGAGGTAATAAAAAAAGATTGTGATATGTCAAGTGGAAGGACCTATTTCAAATTTGAATATATGAAATATTCCCTATAAACTACCACAAAGAATAAAAAATTGGTGTTGAAATCCTCCACACTATGGGTACCCATGACCATGCATGTGGTTTAAAACCATGCATTATATATAATTTGCATGGTTACACAAAGTCAATTTTTTACTAAGACTTAAATATAACAACAAGCAACACACATTTAATGGATCAAAATTCTTATACTTGTAAAAATGCAACTTCTATTCAATGAGAAAAAAAGGGAAATAATACAAATGTGTAAATATATTATGTGAGGATAGGTGTTATGCCCTTAACCATTTGTGTGTCTATGGATATGTGTGGCTGACTTGTGGCTTACATACCTCTTTTATTTACTTGTTACATTTCTCTATGTTCTTAGATAGGTTAGCCTATGGAATAACCTTGGTTAAGTAGACTATATATAAGAGGTAGTGGTTTGTCTTTAATCACCATGTTAAGTATTCTACTATAAGTGCATTTTTATGGAGGTTTCCCCCTTGAAGTGGCTTTACTATATTATCTAGTATTCTATTATGTTGTCAAGTATCACTATGTAATCTCTCATATTTTGTTATTCTACATAATATAAAATCATTTTGTGTGAATATCTAAGTAATTTCATTACAAGTGGTATCAGAGCTTTGATTTGGGAAAGTTTCCTATGGCTTTTTTTTTGGATCTGGCAAGGCATGGCTTCTAGGAGCAGTGAAAGTGAAAAAACATAACTTGTAATCTAGGAAGAATTAATTTTTTTTGTTGGCATAGTATTGCTCGAAATACTTTTTTGAAAAAAAAAATATTGAAAAAAAAGTCCAAAAATTTGCAAGACTCATGAGGGCCATTATGAGTTTTTGGTTATGCCTTTTGGCCTAAAAAAATGCACCATCTACTTTTTAAAGTTTGATGAATACTATTTTTAAGCCATTTTTGAGGAAATTGGTTTTGGTATTCTTTGATGATATCCTCATTTATAGTAAAAATTGGGCAGACCATTTACAACATGTGAAACAGGTACTCTCCATTTTGGAGCAAAATCAATTGTATGCCAAACCTTCCAAATGTATTTTTAGGGCTAGTGAGGTTGAATATTTGAGTCATTTGGTGTCTTATCAAGGAGTGAAAGCGGATCCTAAAAAAATATAAGTGATGGTGGACTGGCCAATTCCTAAGACACTCAAAAAACTTTGGGGATTTTTGGGGCGTACTAGTTACTATCATAGATTTGTCAAAAATTAAGATAGTATTATAACCCCACTTACCTCTTTGTTAAAGAAAGACTCATTTTAGTGGAATGATGTAGCTACCTAGGCATTTGAACAATTGATATTGGCTATGTGCACTACTCTAATATTGGCCACTCCTAATTTTTCTAAGACTTTTGTGGTTCAATATGATGCATCTAGGTATGGTATGGGTGTTGTACTCATGCAAGAAGGTAGAATAGTGGCATTTGAAATTCATCAACTCAAGGGTAAAAATTATCACAAGCCCATCTATGAGAAGGAAATGATGGCCATTTTGTATGCAGTCAAACAATATAGACCTTGTTTGATGGGTAATCACTTTTAGGTAAAAACTGATCATGATAGTCTTAAATATTTTTTAGAAAAAAGGTTTTCATTTGAAGAACAACAAAATGGGTAACTAGGATGTTAGGCTATTATTTTGAAATAGTCTACAAAAAAGGCAAGGATGATTTGGTGGTAGATGCACTATCCAAAAAAGATGAATTAGTTAAGGCATTACTATGTGCCATAACCATTTTGTAGGCAGATTGGCTAGTGGAAGCATGATCAGAATGGGAGAATGATAATACTGCTCATGACTTGATTCAAAATATTCAGCAATGTTTAGATGGATTTGAAAAATTCACATGGAAAGGTAATGCATTATGGTATAAAAATAGATTATACCTATTTAAGAATTCTCTTCTTAAATAAAAAATCCTTCACGAATTTCATGCAATTCCAATTGGGGGTCATTCAGGATTTTTGAAAACCTATGATAGAATTAAGCAATTTTTGTTTTTTGGAAGGTCTCAAGGGGGGTGTCCAGAAATATGTGGCTGAATATATGATCTTTCAATAAAAAAAAGTGAAACCATCAAAACTCCAAGTCTTTTGCAGCCTTTATCTATCCCTAGCTAGCATTGGGAATAGGTATCTATGAATTTCATTACAAGGTTACCAAGATTAGATGGTCAAAGTGTTATCATGGTTGTTGTAGATCACCTCAGTAAGTATGCTCATTTTTGTTCATTATCCTAGCCATTTATTTCTGGTATAGTAGCTTCTATTTTTCTCAATATAATTCAAAAATTACATGGGACCCCTAAGATCATTGTCAGTGATAGAGATCCCATTTTTACTAGTAATTTTTGGACTGAGTTATTTAAATTTTTAGGCACCCAATTGGTTCATAGTTCATCCTATCATCCTCAATTGAAAGGAAAATTTGAGGTAGTCAACAAATGACCAGAAGGATATCTCCATTGTTTTGTTTCTGATAAATAGGATAAATGGGTTAATTGGCTACCACTTATTGAATGGTGGTATAACACTTTTGTTCATAGTTCTTTCAAAATGTCTCCTTTTGTGGCACTATATGGATACCACCCTCCATCCATCACTTCAAATTTGAAGGTCCATCCTAAGGTTTGTGTAGTTGAAGAACATATTTACCATCAAAAGGAGGTCATTTCAAGTTTGTGTGAAAATTTAGCTATGGCCCAAAATCACATAAAGCAGCAAGTGTATCAACATAGAAGTGAGAGGAATTTTGACATTGGTGATTGGGTATTTATTCAATTAAATCCATACAAATAGATATCATTGAAGCAATAAAAAAAGGATAAAAAACTATCTCCTAAGTATTATGGACCTTATCAGATCTTGTAGAAAATTGGCAGTGTCACTTACAAGTTAGATTTTCCTTCATCCACTCACATACATCCAATATTTAATGTATCATGCCTAAAGAAAGTCATTTGACATAGAGTTACCATTAAAATAGAATTATCAGAATTGGATGATGAAGTTAGAGTTGTTCTGGATCCTAGGGTTATCCTTCAAAGGTGCACTAAGCAACTACATTCTAGAGCAATTAAAGAATACCTAATCAAATGGAATAATCTACCATGTGAAGATGTCACTTGGGAGGATGAAGTATTTGTGTGTCAGCATCTAGAGTTGCCACAATATTAAGGACAATGTTATTTTTAAGGGGAAGGGCTTGTTATGCCCTTAACCATTGGTGTTTCTAGGGATATGTGTGGTTGACTTATGGCTTACATACCTCTTTTATTTACTTGTTACATTTCTCTATGTTTTTAGATAGGTCAGTCTAGAGAATAACCTTGTCTAAGTAGACTCTATATAGGAGGTAGTGGTTAGTCTTTAATCATCATGTTAACTATTTTGATATTAGTGCATTATTGTGGAGGGTTCCCCCTCGAAGTGGCTTTACTATAGTATCTAGTATTCTATTATGTTGTTAATTATTTCTAGATATTCTCCCATATTTTCTTATTCTATGAAATATAAAATCATTCTACGTGAATACCTAAGTAATTTCATTACACTAGGAGAGTACTTCCATATGACCATAATGGGTAACACTTCCTCTCATTTGCCTATATTAGAGAGTGCTTATAATACATGTATGACAAAATAAATACTTAGAGCATGCTACACATTTTTAATTTTATTTGTGTTTATAATGTGTATCATCAACCCTTTGGGAATTCCCCCTTTATCTAGATGCACATGATACATATATACATAAAAACATATAAATATACATACATAAGAATATAATATTAGTTATAACTATTATTAGTTACAAAAAAGATGATTACAAGTCATCTCATCTCCCTTATTGGGTGATAGCTAAACTTATAGGTATGTGGTGGATAACTGCCAAACTAAATAACTGATAGGTTATAAGATGAGAAACACCACTTTTTAATCCATGAGTTTGGAGTAATTTGATACATGGATGCACTATAGTAAGTGTGCCTCAAACTATAAGAAACTACATGAGTGAATCATGTAGACTTTGAAAAACTATGTTTTGGGTGCATGGGAATATGATTAATTATGAGTGAAGAATGTGGGACTATTAAAAACTATGAATTAGTTGCACATGACTATGAAAAAGTGTGAGAGTGTTGTGTGAGACTACAAGCAAGCATGATTTTTTTCACATGATTTTAATTAAGCATGATTATATTGTGTAGGACTAAGAGAAAATATAAGTATGCTACATGATATTACAATAAATTATAAATGTTTACATATGACTACAATAAACCTTAGTGAAGGGGAGTGTGTATGACTTTGATAAAGTGTGAGTGTGGTGCACAGGAATATAAAAAAACTTTATATAGGATAATATATAGGATTGTGAGGAAGCATGAGTGTTGAGTGAAAAACTACAAGTAAGATTTGTTTATAAGAGTGTGAATTACTATGATCAAGAATGAATATTGTAAATTTATATTTCTAAGGACAAATTCCACCCCTATAACTTGAAACTTTTCATTGTACTGTTATAAGCCTCTTTAGTGATAAATCTCCTTGTAAAACTATGTATTTTTGCCTAAAAGAGAGATTTTTGTTTTTTTAATTTTAAATATGGAGTAAAAATGCCAAAAAATCATTCATAATCACTTTTAACACATTCATATTTATGGCATTACCTTATCTATAAAGTTTCATGCTTTGAAAAGACCATTTTATGCAAATCTAAGCATAGAAAAGGCCTCAAGGAGTTCCAATGTGCCAATTTTCATCTATTTTGATGTCAAATGACTTAATTCTTGTTATAATATCATTTTTGACTCGTGGTATTCTTCAAGTTTCCCTAAATTGGTGGTTTCAATCTTAAAGTGTAAATAGATTGCAAAGAAAAGCCCATTTCTATGTGTTTTCATGCAGGGAGTATGGATTATATAGGCATTACCATATAGGTGAGGCCAAGAATTTGAAAATAGATTTGTTATAGGTGTTTCAAAATATTTTCATGGAAAAATAATACAAAATAGTATCAAAACTATTTCACTCTATTTACCTTGCTTCTTTGCACATCAAGAGAGCCCTTCAGTTTTGTACATGGTACAGTGATGAGAGAGAAAATCAAGATCTAAAATGTTAGGCAGAGGAAGGGGTCTGAGAGGCCTTACATCTATAGTAGTTGGTTCTCAATTTTTATCTCTCTCCTTCATTAACCATCATTTTAAATTCAAGGCACTCATCAGGTGTTCTTTATCTAAGAAATCAACTGGTTTTCTTAGATTTCTCCTCATCTGGGAATCATGGTTGAAAAATTGAAGTTTGTGGAGTTTCTTAAGAACATGAGCCATTTTTCCATGGAATTATTAAGATTAATTTCACATATTTTAGGTACTATGGATCTCAAGAATATAAATCAAATAAAATTGTTAGTTTTTATGTAGTTTTGAGATATTGTATGGTTCATGGTGGTTTCATGATGTCAAAACATAGTTGGTGACTATATGGTAGATCTCATTCTTGTCCATCTGTCCTCTCCTCATGTTTCTCAAATTTTCATTAAGATTCATATCATAAATATCACTAATCATCCTCAAACACATTTATATTCATAGCTTAGCATATGTTAGGGAAAGTTAGCATATGTTAAGGTTTTTTACAGACTCCTAGGTTTAGCACATATGCTTGTCAATGACCTCTAAAATGGTATATTTAGTCAAGGTATATGTATTTTCCCAAAATATATTCTCAATTTGATATGGATTAAGGGTAATATCATCAAGATTGATTTTTGACTTTTTTAAGGTCGTCCCCATTTCATTCCATACAAGTAATATCCAAATGATCATCTACATTCTTGACTAGAGAGATATCAAAGATATAATACAAGGATAAACTTGGATATTTAAAAGGAGATTTTGAACTCAATGAAAATATCAAGTAAGAGTGAGAGAATTTGAGTAAATTTAGAGGTTTTATTGGTGTTTTTCAAGACCTATAAACTATGATATTATGTACAAGATCCAAATGCTCACATATAATCAAGTTATGATGGAAAAAAACCTATGTTAAGAAGGTTGGAGTGATGAGAATGAAAAATATAGTATTGCAAGGTAATAGATATGAGTTTTACATCAAGGGAAGATCATGAGTGAGAATCACTCTCAACTCAAACATGTTTTCATGAAAATAAACACCTACAATAGGTTGAATGGATCTTGAAGTATATCAAACTTTGATCAAAGGCCTACCTCCAAGCATGAAGAGAATGAGAGAAAAGTGGTCAATGAAAGAGTTTCATTATAAACAAAGGATTCATAAGAAAGAATGAAGTTTGAAATTTATCAATACCATGAAGAAGGTTATCAATCAAGATATATAGTCATATTCAACACCATAATATTCACCTACAATTGACTATATGGGATGCTTCAAGACAGTCTTAAGGAGTTTCTTAAGAGACCATCAAGACAAGTAGGGGATAGACAATATTGTATGATGAATGAAGTGAAATTAAATTTTTCAATAGACAACGTGAACTTTATCTAATGAATACACTTCATACACCATGTTTATACTATGTCACAATATTTACAACTATACAAAATTATACCTATAGTCATGGGATTATAATTGTGCTTAGTAGGATAGGTAAGTTCAAATAGTCTTATACTTAATACGTGTTTCATGGATCATCAAAAAATTATAATGGAATATAATGGTTGATAGTAAACATGGTTAAGGTTTAGATGTGATATAAGGTAGATTATATCATCAAAAAAGTGACCTACAGGCCCCAGCCTGTAGATCCTCCTTTTGACAAAACCATTATCAAGTTAATAAGGTCTACAAGTACAATATCATGAGGAATGGGAGTTGTTTTAGGTTTTTATATTTTTATGAAGATTATAATTAGTTTTAAAGGAGTTGTAAATGCTGATCCTATAGTGAATAATGATCCAAAACCTCTAACATACACAACCAACATGCATCTACATAGTTTTATACACACAATCAATGCCCAAGAACTAGTTTTTAGAGAAATTTATGAATTTTGAACATACACAAGTAGATTTAGGCTCTAAAAACTGGTAAAAAATGTTATGTAGGTGCTCATTATATCATAGATAGACCCTAGTTAGTTGAGTAATCGAAGATGGAGCTTAGAGACCTTATTAGAGGGCTTTAAGGTTGGAAAAAGGGTTTGACCTCATGAGAGGTTTTATGAATTAATTATTGTCACTTTTATTTTCACCCTTAGAGGATATGTCTTAGCTATCCTTATCCAAGTTACATAATTGAAACACATCTAGGCTGTGGGTGAGCCTAAGAATGAGGTGAATCTCTAAATAGGGCTAGCTCTCTTGATGTGCCACTTTGAAACACTACTATACCCAAACTTTACGGGGGGAGGGAGAGAGAAAACTAAAATAAAACTTTCCTAAGGGAGTTGATACACCAAATTTATTGATGACTACCAACCAAATACATGTTACACATGAAACCAAGAGACTAACCAAACATACACTACTCCAATCTACATCTTCTCACAACAATATTACATTATGAGGTTATAGATGAATGTTTAGGCTAGGAGAACTAAAAAAGAGAACTTTAGTGGCACTGGTGAATATAATAACTCACTCAACCTTGACACCTCCTAGAACACTTCACATACCCTACAAATAGAATCTTTCCAACTACAAATAGGTGAGAGAATGAAACAATAATACTAAGGAAACAACAAGTCATCACTTAATAAAAATCAAACATTCAAGTAAGCACACTATGAAAAATCATGTAAGAGGTAAACATAAGTAGTCTTATTAGTCAAATGGTATGTGAATGAGTAGGTATTTACCATAATTAGGTGGATCATGAGTTACAAAGGCCAAAATGGTTAGTTCTTATAGAAATTAAGAGAAAGAGGAGAAAAGAGAAGTCCAAAGGTCACAATGACACTTTTAAATCTGATATAATAAGTTAATTTTGCATGATAAATGAATGTGAAATGAATCATGTAATTTTAGGAGGCACAAGTGTCCATACAAGGCATGAAATTAATGAAAACTGGCATGAAACTTCTTATGTTTTCTCAAAAAACTACCTTTATTAACCACACCTATTTGAACATCCTAAAATTAAATAGGTACAAGTATGATGATTGGAATTATAGTTAAGTATTTCATATATGCCTCTCCATGCATTGGTTGTAGTCCTAGTCATCTAGAATCTTCCCAAAATGAGCTATCACCATCTGTAGTCTAAAAAATTCCTCTTTCCCACACCTTGCACACTTGGCCTCAAAATTATATTTATTTTCCAATTAAACCCATAAAATTTATTTTATGAAATTTTTCAAGATCCTACATGTCCTTATAGGCATCAGGCACACCTTAAAATTAGTTCACTTGAAGTTTTCCACCCTTCTCACTAGCCTGGTCATTATGCCAGTTTTGACTGTTTGAGATGAAAGCTATTTTTTAGACACTTATGAGTTTTTTTAAGGTATTATATGACTATATTGAGTTATTATAATTATATATATTCCTCCCAAACTTTATTTCATCTTCAGACTCCTTCTAGAACCTAATAAACACACAAAATAGTTAAAAGTACCTTATTATGTAGCCTATCCATATAATTATGTACAACTAAAAAGGGTTATGAGGATAATAATAGTCTTATTCAATCTAAAATCCTTTTTCTATACAAATTATGCCATTTGAGTAGCCTCCCATCCTCATTTCTCCAATTGGGTTCTTGTAAGGGTTTTAGGTTTGTTTCCACTCTTAAGGTTTGTTCATGAAGATTGGACATTGGATTTTAAAAATAATTCAAAAAATTAATATATAAATACATTAATAAACATCCATGAACTTCTTATATCCATTTTCATAGCTTCAAGGGAGATGTGAACATCCAAAATTATCTTGGCAAGCTTGATTCCTCATTTCCATAGGCCTAATATTATCTCTAATCCAAAAAATGGATTACTAATGTTTTATATGAAATTTGGAATATTAAACACAACTTAAATTACCTTATTAATATTCTCTAATATTTTGTAAATTTTATCTCATGATAGAAGCAAAAAGGGTTCTCCATTTGGCTTTAGGCCTAAGCATGCTCAATAGGCTTGCCTGCAACCCTTGTGTTATAGGCAATCTAATTAGAATTATTTTAATTCCATAGGATTTAACACATATAATTATTCCAGAAATTTTATTTAACAAGTTATAAGACCCTTGTACATCCATAAATTAAAATGACCTTTCATGTGGGCACTAGGCCAAAACCCTGCCTAGCAAGCTGACAGTAACCTTGGAGTTCTAGTACACTTGGCTGAGATTATTCCTTTTGTTCTTGATTTAAAATGTTTTTATAGATTTTTTTAAACTCTATAAACCTTAATTTCAAGTTTTAAATGGCTCCTTATCCATTAATTTACCATCCTTCTCCAAAACTACTAGTTTGTGCACCTAGGAAAGTGCCCTCTATCTTAGACAAAAAAGATGGCACTTCCAATATTTTTATAGACCAAATAGGTATCATAGAGGATAATGATTATATATGAAAATTTTTACTTCTTTAATAGGTATCTAGACCCCCTAAACTCTTTAAGGTCCAAGATAGA
Source organism: Torreya grandis (assembly GCA_037957365.1). NCBI lineage: Eukaryota > Viridiplantae > Streptophyta > Pinopsida > Cupressales > Taxaceae > Torreya > Torreya grandis. The sequence continues at coordinate 1,069,707 of JARHVA010004092.1, read as the reverse complement.
ATCTTTAAAAGGTAGACTGTGTACACCTTTGACTATGTTTTACTTATTTAGGGTTACTTCTCTATTATATATCCATCATGAAAGATAATTAAGACTATAATTACCATAATTAATTTATTCCAATATTAAATTATCCCTCTATCTTATCATATACCCCTCATATACCTTGACTCAGTCAAGACTGAGTATAATTTCTTGATTGTGTTCTACTTTAGGATGGTGTACCTATACATTACCCTAAATAACTTGGCCTTAAATAAAATGTTTTAAAACTCATCTACTTATCTTAGGTTAATTTTTTTTTGTTTTGACTCACTTATATGCATTTTTAACTCTCTCACTTCACTCCTCTGCCCACTAGTTACTCTCAGCCATCTACAGTTGGTTATAGGTGAACATTTTCAAATGAGGGGAAATATGTATATGAAGATTCATTTTGGAAAAGGTTTTACATCACCCTTGAGTCTATTGAGACACTTATAATCACCTTACATATATCAATGTATATTTTTTCCCGTTTAATTCCTTGTTGTGGATGGTATATAAGTGAAGGTCTATTATAGGTGTATTGTTTAAAAAGTGGGCACCTATAGGTGTATATGGGAGGTAAGACACACTATATCACATCTTTATGATGATATCATAGATAATATATGTCACTTTAACCATTTTTAACCACTATAATATTTTGGTATGATTATATTTGTAACTTATTTATGAAGAGGTTTCTTATAGCTCAGACCTATAGGTGATCACTGCCTAAATTTAGTGCATAAAAGCACAACTTTGAGGTCCTCAAAATCCATTCTCTCTTAGCCACCTACCTTCAAAAAATTTTATATTTATTTTACCATTTAGGGGATATAATTTTTTTTAATTATGATTCATCAATACTATTATATCCATGTTATATCCTACTCATAAAATGCCACTAGACCTCTATTTTCACCTTTTAAGGATCAAGGGCCTGAACTCAATCATTTGAACTTTTGAAGGTTACCCATAATTGAAATTTCAAAATAGAAACTCTCATGAGTTTATTATAATAATTTAAAATATTTAAGAATTAATGATGGTTCAATCTCAGGATTCATCCTCTCCATACAAGTACTTCATGCTCTGCTAATGACACATGTAGGTAGATGCTTCCATGTATAGGTAGTGGGTACAAACTTGGGTAGCATGCCTTCTATTTGGCCATCAAATGAGTTTTATACCTATCATAACACCTCAAAAATAATATTCACACCATTATGGATATGAAAAAATTATCAATACCTCCCTTTCAATGTGAATTCATCCATGAGAGCACCTATAGGTGCATTTTAATGGTAGAAGACTGTGAGTTTAGGCAGTGAATAGTCATATAGGTAGTGCATAAGAGATATGTTATTGAGATTAAATATAGAAATTCCACAAGTTAAAAAATACACTCTTATTACTCCAAAATATTTTAAAAACTTCTCATAGCTCCCATCCCACCATGACATCATTCTGATATACCTACATATTCAAGGAGTTTCCTACATATGCATAGTGTATTGACTGCACCTATGAAACATTTTTTGGATAATGACATTTTAATGTGAAATGATTGATAATACATTTTAAAATTTATAATTAAACTATCACAACAATATATAACCATGATCAAGACTTGAAGATCTTGAAAATGGTGAAAAACTGATTGTAACATAGAAAGGTGTATCCTTTTACAATATGAGATGATTTACATATCCAAACACCTTAAAACACTAAAAAAATCATGGTAATAATTTTAATATGGAGTAAAAATAATCTATAACAAATCTTAATAATTGAATTATATGGGCATTTCCAAACCAAGGTAAAACATATAGGGTGCATAGATTGTCAAGTAAAAAAACACAATCAACTTCATGAGGATAGTTCATAAAGCACAAGCCACCATTATTAGAAATATTTTTATTGAAATTAATATCTATTATTTTAATTTCACCACATAAATTAATTTTACCTATAAGTTCTCCAACTATTTGTACCAAGTACAAACCTAAAGACTGGTTTTGTGCATCTAAAAGGGTGAAAAAGGAATAAAATGGTTTTAGCTCAAAATTGGAATTTTCAAAGAATTTAAAACATTTAATTGATATTTAGGAAACTTAAGAGACATTATTTGACCTTATCCCATGTGTCACACTCCCTTGTGGGCTATACAAGTGCCAAACTCTTCTCTTTTCCCAAGAAAACTACTCTTTATTCTGAAGAACCTATCACTTTTAGTTATGAATAGTTTATTAAGGCATAATAGGACACATTTCATGTGAAATCACCCTTATCACACCTTCAAACTTCCATAGGAGGTTGTACAACTCATTTAATTCTCATTTATGACCCCTAAATGACTCAAAATGACATAAGGTCTAAAATGGCTAAGGACCTTGGCTAATATGACATTAAATGGCATAAAATTACCTATAACACACCCCATGACAATATATTAGACCCATATAACATCTAAAAAGTCAATTTTTAACCTATAAGGGTTCCAATCTATCCTACATGGTCAAATTTGGTCAACAAATTAATGATTCATAGGGGTAGTATGCCTGCTATACTAACTAGACCAGTAGCCTTATCAGTGCATTGGGATTAGGGATTCATATGAAATATGAGACAAAACAAGATTAATTTGACCATTTATAACAATCATTGATCAGGACAAAACCATTTGACTACCTTGACCACACAAAACAAAAGACACACACCAAATAAAATAAACACACTAACAAGGCTAACACGTGCTCAAAGCACATAGGAAAAATAGGAAACAAAAAAATATACACAAATAAAAATTAAGAATACCTCCCTTTCTAAGATCAAAAGGAAATTTTATTTCATCTTCTTCTTCATGAGATGAGTCATAGTGCCAAGCATGTTTCTCTTTGGATTGGATGTTTTGTAGATCAGACCTATTCCCTTACACTTCATTTGATCTGATCTCAAATAGATCATCCTTAAATAGGTCTCCAATTTATATATATTCCTCTTGAACTTGTAGACATAACACATACTTTTTCCCAATCTTCATTTCATGATCAAGTAGTACCTTCTTGGTAGTCATGGCTTCAAGAGGATTGGTTTCTTGTTCCTTAGAAGATTGAGTCCAATAGGAGATTTTTACATCCTTCAATAGTTTATGTGTTTCTCCCAATTGATTAAGAGGGTGATATACCATTTTTATGACTTTAAACATATCATCATTAGATCCATATGCCTCTTGAAAGGATAGATTTGAAGGGTTGTTTTTTCTTTGCATACTCACTTGAGTGCCAAGGCTACCTTCTCCATCTTTGAATAGATCATAGCCTCCTTGAAGATGAGTATATCCTACTCTAATGACTGAAAATAGGTCATCCCAAGGCTGATTAAGAAATTTTTGTTTCCCATACATGATATCTTGAATAGTGATGGAAGAACCAATGGTGATTTCTTCATCTTTGGTAAAAAGAAAACATTATTCGATATCAACCCAATCAAAAGTTTCAACATAAGAGACCACCTCTTCTTCAGCATTTAATACCTATTAATGGCTCTCAAATTACATCTCAAATATCCTAACTTGACTTTTTTCCTAAAGGATTTTAAGATCTTTAATCTCCTTCTTTATGATTCAAAGACTAGGCATATTTAAGTCATGTGACTTAGTCCAATGAGGCTGCCAAGGAGCTCTATCTTCTTCAAGCAAGAGTTTTGAATTATTCTCAAAAAAATGATCCTCTTTAAGTTCCCATACCACAATTCCATCATGGTAAAGTTTTATAGGGTGAGGACAAGATGAACTAGTTGGTGGAGTGGAACATAGAACTCAAAACTAGATTGAGAATGAAATATAAGAGATTCTTTTGGGAGATCTTGAGGAAGGGGAGGTAGACCTTGGGCTAAAATAGTTTTTTTTCTTCCTTCCATTTTACAATCACTTCATTTCAATCTTATTCGGTGTGAGCATTCTTTTTATAAGGGTTAGATGGGGTGTGTTTAGGCATAGGATCTTCTTTTGGGTCTAAACCTTCCATTACACCTTGACTTAGCAATTTCATCCTTGACTCTAACTCTTTAATTTTCTTAGATAGGTTCTCTTGGAAAAGTATTTATGTAATTTAATAAACATCACCATGAGGATAAGGGGTACAATACATCTAACATGGAATACAAGAGGTCTCTTGAGGATGGGTGGGAGGGACTTGTATAGGATCAATATCTTTATCAACTTTACATTCTTTATCAAGGATTTTCTCCTTTATTTTTCCATGATTCCATTACCTTATTCTAGATTAAGATTTTGGTATTAGGAGTCTCTTATTGAGTTAGTGATGCAACTTGAGGATTGGATGAATTGTTTAAGAATCTTTGGATCTCCTTAGGCTTGGACTCTCCACCTTGTCTCCAACTTAGAATCTCATATCTATAGGTCTTTTATTGAGGTGGGGGTGTAACGGGAGAGGGAAATGAGATCTTAGATTCCACTTATTTTTTTTATGACATGGACTACTTCATATACATATTATCCAACTCAATTTTCCTATCAAGATTAGATTCAAAAACAAGGTTTCTCTTTTTAACTCTCTCTTCTAACTGATTGGGAAAAGAATGACTTTGATAAGCTTTATTGGGTTCACGAGTGGGAACCATGTATGAATAATATAAATCTTGTGGAAGTGGATATGAAGGCTGATAGGTTTGGTGAGGTTTTTTCTCATGAATTTTTACCCTATCTTCCAAGGATTAAACTAGACCACTCACATCTGGAATCTTACTTGTGAGACTTTACCAATTTGATCTCTCAATAGGTGCCCACTCTCTTTTGACCAACTATAATACATATCTCACCTTATGAATAAGATTACTAGGAACATCTTGACCATATCCCCTTTGTGTTTCAAGATCCAACATGTACTTATCATAGCCTAAAAGTGTTTGCTTGAAAGTGGAAATGGACTGACTTGAGAAGTGACTAGGTTAACTAAGAGGAGAAATATATTAAGAAGGTTGGGTATATGGCTAATATAAATCATGATAAGGTTGATAATGGTCATATTGGAGCTAGTGAGATTCATATTCGAATTGGTAAGGGTCATAACAAGGCTAATAGGGAATACCATAAGCTTGAAATATATCACCAACTTGTGTAAAACATTACTCAACACCAAAATTAGCCATGGAACCTCATTGAAAGTAAGAACACAAAGAAATATATTACCAACAATATTTAAAATCAAACCTAGGTTGCTTGACCAACTGATGTACTTTGGAGTCATCATTAATGCTTGGATAGATGCCTCTCAAAAATACTTTAAGCTCTTGGACTAAGAGTCCCACCAGATTTGCCAAAAACTATTATCACTTGGATTTTCACCCTTTTAGGATATTTATTAGCTCTCCTCATCCAAGTGTAAAAATTGAAACACTTCTAGGCTATGGGTGAGCCTAAGAATGAGGTGAATCTCTAGATAGGGCTAGCTCCCTTGATATACCACTTTGGATCACTACTACACCTAAAGTTTGGTAGGGGAAGGGAGAGAGAAAATTTAAAGAAAACTACTCTAAGGGAGGTGATACACAAAATTTATTGATGACCTCTAACCAATTACATGTTACATATGAAACAAAGAGACTAAGCAAACATACACTTCTCCAATTTGCATCTTCTCACACCAATATTACATTATGAGGTTATGGATGAATGTTTAGGATAGGAGGACTAGAAAAGAGGCCTTGAATGGAACTAGTGAAAATGATAACTCACCTTGACACTTCCTATAACACTTCACATGCCCTGTAAGAAGAAACTTTCCAAATGTAAATAGGTGAGAGAATTAAATAATAATGCTAAGGAAACAACAAGTTATCACTTAATAAAAATCAAACATTCAAGTGACCACACTATTAATAGTCATGTAATAGGTAAAAATAATTAGTATTATTGATCAAAATATATTAAAATGAGTAGGTCTTTTCCATACTCAGGTGGAGCATGAGTTACAAAGGCCAAAATGGCTAGTTATTATAGAAATTAAGACAAATAGGAGAGGAGAGCAGTCCAAAGGTCATAAAGACACTTGTAAATCTGATAAAAAGACTTATTTATTCATTATAAAGGAATGTGAAATGAACCATGCAAGGTTAGGAGGCACAAGTTTCCATACAAGGCATGAAATTTATGAAAAGTGGCATGAAACTTCTTGTGTTGGCTTAAAAAACTTCCTTCATCATACACACATGTTTGAACATCCCAAAATTATCTAGGTATTAGTAATATTATTGTAATGAGAGTGAATACATCCATAAATTCCTCTCCATGCATTAGTTGTAATCCTAGTCATCTAGAATTTTCCCAAAAGGAGCTCTCACCATCTACAGTCTAAAAAACACCTCATTCCCACACTTTGCACACTTTTACTCAAAATTAGATTTATTTTCTCATTAAAATCCATAAAATTTAGTTTATGACACTTTTAAAAACTCTCCATGTCCTTATAGGCATCAGGCACACCTTAAAATCAGCCCACTTGAAGTTTTTCACCCTTCTCACTAGCTTGGTCACTATGTCAATTTTGAATGGATGAGATGAGATCTATTTTTTGGAAAATTAAGAGTTTTTTTCAGTTATAAAATGAATATATTTAGTTAATACAATTATATATCTTCCTCCCAAACATTATTTCATCTTTAAATTCTTTCTAGAACCTACAAAAAAACACAAAATAGTCAAAAGTACCCTATTTTGTACCATGTCCATACAATTCTATATAACCAAAAAGGCTAGGGAGGATCCTGAGAGAGTATTAAATAATATACAATCATTTTTCTATAAAAATATTCCATTTGATAAAATTCTCATCCTCATTTCTCCAATTGGGTCCTTATAAGGGTTTAGCAAGGGTTTTAGGTTTGTTTTCACTATTAAGGTTTGTTCATGATTATTGAACATTGGGTTTTCAAAATAATTAAAAAAAATCATATTTAAATACCTTAATCAACATCCTTGAACTTATTATATCCCCATGCACAACCTCAATGGATATGTGATCATCCAAAATTGTCTTATCGAGCTTGTTCCCTCATTTCTGCAAGCCTAATTTTGTCTCTGAGCCCAAAAATGGATTCCTAATGTTTTATCTAAAATTTTAAAGATTTAAAACAAATTTAATGACCTTATTAATATTCTCTAATATGTTTTAAATATTATCTCATGATAGAGTCAAAAATGGTTCTCCATTTAGCATTAGGCCTAACTTGCTCAATAGACCTACCTATAACCCTTGTGTTCTAGGCAATATAATTGTAATTATTTTCATTTAATAATATTAATAATATATATAATTCTCCCAAAAACATTATTCAACAATTTATAATACCCTTATACATCTATAAATAAAAATGACCTTTCATTTGGGCACTAAGCCAAAACCCTACCTAACAAATTAACTATAACCTTAGAGTTCTCAGACACTTGGTTGACATTATTCCTTATGTTCTTGATTACCCATGCATGTATATATTTTTATAAACTACCTAAACATTAATTTAAAGGTTAAAATATCTCCTTATCGATCCATTTACCACCCTTCTCCAAAACTACCAATTTGTGCACCTAGAAGAGTGCCCTCTGTTAGAGACAAAACATAGGGAACTTCCCCTATTTTTCCAAACCAAATAATTATTGTAGAGGATTATTAAATTTTTTAAGATTATCTATGAAAATTTTTACTCATTTATTATGTCTCTATGCCCCCTAAACTCTTGAAGATCCAAGACAAACTCTTTAAAAGGCAGACTGTGTACACCTTTGACTATGTTTTTGTTGTTTAGAGTTATTTCTCTATTCTATATCAATAATTAAATATCAATAAGACTATAATTACCATAATTAATGGATTCCAATCTTCACTTATCACTCCAACCTATCATTTAACCCTCACATACCTTGACTCAGTCAAGACTAAGTATAATTTCTTGATTGTGTTTTGCCTTAGGATGATGTACCTGTAGGTTACCCTAAATAACTTGGCCTTGAAGACATTGTTTTAAACCTCTTATAATTACTTTAGGTTTATTTGGTGTTTTTTTTACTCACTTGTAATCATTTATATGCATTTTTAACCCTCTCACTTCACTCCTTAGCCCACTACTTGCTCTCAGTCATCTAAAGTTGGTTGTAAGTGGACATTTTCAAATGAGGGGAAGTATGTATATGAAAATTATTTTTGGATAAGGTTTTACATCACCCTTGAGTCTCTTGAGACACTTGAAACCACCTTATATATATCAATTTATATTTTTCCCCCACTTAAGTCCTTGTTGTGGATGGTATAGAAGTGAAGGTATGTTATAGGTGTATTGTTCAAAAAATGGACACCTGTAGGTGTATATGGGAGATAAGACACACTATATCACCTCCTTCTGATGATCTCTTAGATAATATATGTCACTTGAACCATTTATAGCCACTATAATATGTTTTCATGATTAGATTTGCAACTTTTGGATGAAGAGGTTTCTTATATCTCAGACCTGTAGGTGATCACTGCCTAAATTTAGTACATAAAAGCACAACATTGAAGTCCTCAAAAGTCATTCACTCTTAGTCACCTTCCCTCCAAACTTTTCATAGTTATTATACCATGTATAGGATAAAACTTTTGGTCATTAGGATGAATCAATACTATTTATATCCATTTTATATTCTACTCACAAAATTCCCCTGGACCTCTATTTTCATCTTTTAGGGATCAAGGGCTTGAACTTAGTCATTTGAACTTTTGAAGGTTACCTATAGTTGAAACACAAAAATATAAACTCTCATGGGTTTATTATAATCCATTAAAAATTTTAAGACTTCAAGGATGGTTAAATTTCATGATTCATCCTCTCCATAAAATTACTTCATGCTCTGCTAATGACACATGTAGGTAGATGTTTCCATGTATAGGTAGTGGGTACCAACTTGGGTAGTATGCATTCTATTTGGACATCAAATGAGTTTTATACATATATTAACACCTCAAAAATCATATTCAAACCATCATAGATATGAAATAAGTATCATTACCTCCCTTTTTACATGAGTTCATGAAAGTACTTGTAGGTGAATTTTAATGGTAAAATACTATGAGTTTAGGTAGTGAACAGTCATATAGGTAGTTCATAAGAGATATATGATTTGGATTCAATATAGATATTCCCAAAGTGAAAAAATACATTCTTTTCACTCCAAAATATTTGAAACACTTCTCAGATCTCTTATCCCACCATGTCATCATCATTTTGAGATACCTACATATTCAAAGAGATGTCTGCATATGCATAGTGTATTAACTACACCTATGGAAAATTTCTTAGAGAATGACATTGGAAAATGAAATGATTGAGGGTACATTTAAAAAATGATAATTAAAATATCATAACACTCTATAACCATGATCAAAACTTGAAGATCTTGAAAATGGTGAAAAACTGACTGTAACATAGAAAAGTGTATCCTCTTGCAACATGAGATCATGCACATATCCAAAAACATTAAAACACTAAAAAAAGCATGGTAATAATTTTATGAGGGAGTAAAAATTATATAGAACCAATCTCATTAAGTGAATTGTATGGACTTATCCAAATCAAGGCAAAACCTATAAGGTGCATAGATTATTAAGTAGAGAAACACAATCAACTTCATGAGGATGGTTCATAAATCACAGACCACCATTATTCAAACTCTTTTTATTTAAATGAATATATATAATTTTAATTTCACCACCCAAATTAATTTTACCTATAATTTCTCCAACTATTTGTACCAAGCACAAACCTAAAGACTAGTTCTGTGTGTCTAAAAGGGTGAAAAAGGAGCAAAATGGTTTTAGCTCAAAATTGGCACTTCTAGAGCATTTCAAACATGGAATTGAGATTAAAAAAGCATAACATATGTCATTTTATATTATCCCATGTGTCACACTCCCTTGTGGGTTGTACAAGTGCCAAACTCTTCTCTTTTCCCAAGAAAACTACTCTTTCTTTTGAAGAACCTATCACTTTTAGTTATGAATAGTTGATTAAGGCATAATAAGACACATGTCACATGACATCACCATTATCACACATTCACACTTACATAAAAGGTTTTAAAACTCATTTAATGCTTGTTTATGACCCCCAAATGACTCAAAATGACATAAGGACTAAAATATCTAAGGATCATCGCTAATATAACATTAAATAGCATCAAATGACCTATGATACACCCCATGACAAGTATTTGACCCATAATACATATAAAAAGTCAAGTTTTTACCTATAGATTTCCTAATTCGACCTGAATAGTCAAATTTGGTCAACAATAATGTAAGGTGATAAGTCTTCAAATACCTATTGATATTGATCACACTTAAGTTTTCAAGTCAAAACCCTTGAGGGCTAATTAAAGAGACAAACTTGTAGCTAGTTTGTGCATACAAATTGAGAGCTTGGTATAGATTTGGAGGTTGGTTAAGATTGATAATACATGATTTATCATAGGCATAGGTAGAGAAGCATATTTTGATGATAGGTAAGCTCAATAGATACAAAAAGATCATCAAACCCAACCATCAGGGTTTGACAAGCTATGACTACTTAAAACCCTAGGGTAGTGAGATCAAGGCATATAGAACATAGGGTGAATTTGAGGATAAGATAAAATAAAACTTATCACTATGAGAACATATTTTATGGGTTCCAGACTCCATAAACCCTATTGTTGAAGGAGGAGGAAGCTTGCAAACCTCTTTTATTTCCACACACACATAAGTAGTCTCAATAGACCATGGAGTCATAGTGGATTTTGAGTAGTTATAAAAACTATAGGATTGATTAAAAAAATTAAAATAAATGTATTATTAGATGATTTAACCCTCATATACTCTTAAAGGTGCCTCAAACCCTAAAACTCAATATTAGGCATTTTAGGCCTAAAGATGAACTTAAGACTTATATGCTCACACCACCAAGAAGATACTTGCAGACTCATATAAGCATAAAATACACTTTGAGAAGGTTTGAGAAGATGTTATACATCCTATATGAGGTTATTTCAAGTAGGGAAGGATAAGGAAAAGTTAGTTTCACTCTCAAGAGCAAAGTCAAACTATATAGTCCATACACTCAGTTTGAGTTGCCTATTTAAATGCTCATATCTTTCACCACATGAAGAGTTTGATATAATGAACTTAGCATGAATTTATAACCCTTATGTAATTCTAAACCATGAATGATTAAGTTTGATTGAGGAGTTGAGGTTTATGAGCCATCACTAAGAGTATAAACATGTCTAGAATGCATTTAGACCCTACAAGAAAACTTCATTACGTGTGTATATTTACACACATTTTTCATGGGAACCCAATATTCTCAAGAGATTTGAATGGGTATATGGACTAAATATCCATGGTAATAAGTTCTAGTTTAGAGGTACATACTTTATGAACCATCATTAAGAATGTTCACCTCCAAACCCTCCCAAACCTTCCTACAAACTATTTTTGAGAAAATTTAAGTTTATTGCATCCAAACACCAATGAATAATATAATAACCATTTAAATCATTAATTAAACTTATAAAGACTCTTGAAAATGGTACCGTGATGTATGAAACTCTACAGACAGGGTGGAAAATAGGTTTTTAAAATAAAAAATGTAAAAAATAGAGGTACAAGGTAGTTTAATGGATTCCAATCAATGAATATGATTATTTGGAACTTTTTATTAATCCTAAAATAATAATATACTCAAAATCATGCTTATAAATTCCTTTTTGGGCTCATTCAAATTAGTTAGTCGACAAAAATTCAAGATAATTTGACCTAGTCAAGTACTTTGACCAATTTTTAGGTGTTGCTTACTCAAAAATGCTCATTTAATGATGTAAAGAATTTATTTATGTCTCAAAATCATTATATTTTAGGTTATAATGGTTTCATGTATGATTTTAGAGTCATCAAGTGCAAGAAGTTAGGATAATAAGCCTAATTGGCCTAGTATACCTATTTGGTCAATCAATTGAAGGGTAAATTGGCACAGAAGGGTTATAAAATGAGTTCATGTGGATTTTTAATGCTTCATAACTGATATGAGGTGGTAATCATGCCTCATATATATCCTTAAAGTGTAAATTACATGCATAACTATTTTTCAAGTGTTAATTCATGCATACAAGGGCTAAAAAAATGAGTTAGTGATCTTAAGTGACAATCATTAGTTAATTGATCCTTGATTGATAATCAATTCATGTTATAAATCTTAATTCTATAATTATTTTATATTTAATTAAATCATATGATATAAGGAAGGATACTATGTTATACACCTAGATGGCCTACTACCTTGTTTCTAACACCAAAAGGAGCATGCAAGAGCAATATATATGGAGTGATGACTTAAAGACAATTTGTAAGCAAGTTAAATTGAATTTAATTCAAGTTTGTGATTATTTAACTTCTTCTTCTCTCATATACTCCATTATTTTGGCTTATTTTCTTCTCATGTTCTATATATAGAGGTTTTTAGGCCTATTTTGAAGATCCCTCTCTTGGGCATGATGAAACTCTACCAAGATTGAGCTTTCAAACCTCTTGAATCAATAAAATGAACTATTTCACATATTTATAATTAAATTATAGTGTGTATATGCTTTTTTATATGTGAAAAGTGATGAATGTTCCCTTAGCATTTCCTTGCCACACCTATCTATTTATGAATTATCTTTTACAAGTTATATGAAGTGTCAAAGGTTGATGATCAAATTTTTAGCATAAAAAGGTTGAATAGTGTTCTCAAATCAGACTTCTCTCCCTTTACCTCCAAGTTATAATCATATATCATGACCTCCATGTGAAACATTATTGTAAAATTAACCTTAGAGATAATCTTTAAGTCCATTTTTGGCTCATTTATTTTGTATGAGTTCAAATTAAATAGATGAATTAGCAATTTAGGTGTATCACCATCAGTATAATAAGATTTCCCATTCAACAATCCTTCTAACTCTTTTCACCCCCCATAGCATAATAGATTTTAGTAAATTGAGAAAATTTGATATATTCAGACGAGCTAACCTCAGAATCTAGAGTTTTGTTCTAGTTATAGGTATCTCACATCCTTAGACCATTCCAATATTAGTCCAAGTTTGAATCATATCTGAGAAGTCTACTTTAGTAGGGTGAAACTTGGGTTTATAATAGTTCTAAAATGCTTGGTGGGAAATAGATCTAGTTGTTGGACTACTTATTTTCAAAAAAAAAATCTTCACAAGTAGTTTCAATCACTCATATGGTCATCATCTATGAGGTAAAGGGTAGTTCTTGTTCATAAATTCATTGATTTTCATATGTTTTCTAGTCTATGGTAGCCTATGGAGTATATTTTGATCATTCATCTTCTTATCAGCATCTCTATAATCCATCCCAATTCCAATATGATCCATTTCACCTCATCTTCACCCCTATCAGCCCTATCATGATCCATATCAAACTTGTGATGAGCCTCACCAACCTTATATTGAACCTTATTAGTAATATGGTGGCTCATACCAACCCTATGATAACTCTCATGAACCTCGTTATCCTCCATATGATCCATATCAGTTCTAAGATCAACCTCCTTTCTAAAACACACAAAATTTTTATGATGTGTTAGATGACATGAAGAGAATAAACCAAATGATTGTTGAAAAAAATTAGATTTGAGATGACAAGAATCAAGTAAATAATCTCAAAATTCACTACGTCTTACTCTCCCATGCCAATATATATAGATTTCAATTCCACCTCAGCAAGAAATTTTCCCAATCATGCATCAAGATGCAATATCTCCAAAGCAGGAGGTTCTTGAACCCAATTTTCTATCTTGGAAAAAATTATAGTATTCAATCATAATCCTAAGAGTTGAAGTTAAGAATGATCTTGAAATAATTTAGCCTCTATCCCTCCCTCCTCAAAATCCAAATTCCTTCCCTTTGTGGAAGTCTATATAATTATAAATTCAATAGAGAGAGGAGGTGATGGTTGTCAAAGTTGAGCAAACCCATGAGCATAATCAAGAATCCATGGTAACTCCTTTATATTTATCTCATCTTCTCATGTATTTTTAGGGATCCATCATGCCACTCTTTCATAATGAGCCTCTACATTTTAATGCAAATGAATAAAGTTTAGCTAAGGTGATTGAAGATGAAAATGACTCAGGTGAGCAAGAAGAGGACATCACCATTGAGACACTTGTTGGTAAGGATAGCCATGACTTAGGCTTTCATAATACTAAATAATGTGAGTTTTAAAATGATAATTAGGTACAAGATGAGATAAAATATGAGAATTATTTAGTTGAACATGAAGAGTACATCACCATTGGCACACCCCTTGAAAAATATAGGCATGATTCAATCTCTTATAATGTAAAATAGAATGAATTGCAAGAGGATAGTGAGATAGAGGATGAGCTATAAGTATAAGAACAAGTAAAATATGAAAAGGTTTTTGAGTCACAAGAGAAAGAGGTGTCAATTGAGAAAAATCAATATTTTTCTCAAGAGTTCCTTGTTCACAGAGTAGCTACCATTTATCATGACAGTCCACAAGAGCTTGTAATAATGGTTGAAGGCAAGTACAAGACAGTGAAAGAAAATTATGAACAAGTTGATTTTGAGAGCATGCCAAGTCACTAATATGATGTTTAAGATAAAACAGCTTCAAATTCCGAATTTGAGATATAAAAAGATGATTTTTATCTTCATGATCATGATCAAGAAAGTGATATGTTTTCTCATGTACCTTATACTATTCAAAGCGAAAAGATTCCAATCATACTTTAGCTTGGTGAGAAAAAATTAGTGGGATTTTTTGATATCATTAGTTTAGGTTACTCATTACTTGAAGGTGATTTATTTTAGGTTGAGATAAGTGGTTATATCAAACAATAATGAATCAGCCCTCCAAGAAATCAAATCCAAGAAGTTGTCTTATCAATAGATGACTTGTTTGAGTGTCTCAAGCAGGGTTATCAACTTCTCACTTCATCTTAAGATGTCTCTCCATTCTTGGAAGTTGTAAATCAAGTCAAATGGCCTCATGAAGTCCTAAAATCACATCCATCTCTATTAGAGTCCAAATTTCCATCTACAATACAAGAGCCACTTCAATTTTTCCAACATGACCATAATTAGTAGCTCATGACTAAGAAAGAATTGATATTTTTTTTCTAAAGTACATGGATATGGAAGGAGTGTGATTGGGTCTTGGACTCACATCTAAAATTCATGCACCTAAAATTAGAACTAGAAGAACCAGTTACTTTCCCAAGAGACTATGAATGTAAAAATTCTCTTATCTATAAGAAAGAGCTATCAAGATGTCGCATTCATGCATATGGTACCTTGGTGGACAATCCAATTTTCATTTTGACCCTGGAGGAAATATTTTGACTTTAGGTTAGTTTTTTTAGTTTAATTTAATAAGTGATTCACACAAGTAGTAATTTTCTACCTTGTTATTTTAATTCCTTAGGTTAGTTGTGTTTGATTCTTAGTTTAGTTGTTGTTCCTTTTGTTGTCTCTATCTTATCTTCTTATTGTTTTAGTCAAATAGAGGTGTCACAAAGCTCAAAATTCTATTTGGTAGTCAAGAGAGTCATCAAGCCATGTTGTCATGTTTTAGATGGTCATTGTCATATGAAATTTAGTGAGTTATTTTGACCATCAAGTTGGTTAATACCAGTGAGTCACCAAAAATGTTGGTAATTTGGCCTGTCAAGGCCAAATACCACCTCCTATAACTTGAAACTTTTCATGGTATTGGTATAAGCATCTTCAGTGATAAATCTCCTTGTAAAATTATGTATTTTTGCCTAAAAGAGATATTTTTGGTATTTAAATGTTAAATATAGAGTTAAAAGACCAAAAATTCAATCATAATCCCTTTGAACACATTCATATTTATGACATTATGTTAGTCATAATGTTTCATGCTTTGAAAAGATCATTTCATGCAAGTCTAAGCATAGAAAAGGCCTCAAGGAGTTCCCATGTGCCAAAATTTCACCTATTTTGATGTAAAATGACTTAATACTTGTTATAATCTATTTATTTACTCGTGGTATTTTTCTAGCTTTCCTAACTTGGTAGTTTCAAGATTAAAGTGTAAAGAGAATGCTACGAAAAGGCCATTTCTATGTGTTTTCATGCAAGGATTATAGATTAGATAACCTTTAGCATATAGATGAGGCCAAAAATTTGAATATAGATTTTTAATAGGTGTTAAACAAGCTTTTCATGGAAAAATAATCTAAAATAGGCTCAAAACTATCTCTCCAATTACCTTGCTCCTTTGCACATCAAGAGAGCCCTTTAGGTTTGCAAATGGTACATCCATGAAATAGAAAATCAAGGTCTAAAATTTTGGGTAGAGGAAGGGGTTTGAGAGAGATTCGATATATGGAAATTGGTTCTCAATTTATCTCTTTAACCTTCATGAAATATCCTTTTCAATTCAATTCACTCATCAAGTGTTCTTCATCTAAGAAAGTAACTGGTTTTTTGAGATTTCTCCTCATCTAGGCATGATGGCAGAAAAATTCAAGTTTATGGAGTTTCTCAAGAATATGAGCCACATTTACATGTAATTATTAATATTATTTTCACATGTGTGAGGTCATATAGATCTAAATAAGACAAATCAATGCAAATTTGTAGTCGATAGGTAGTTTGGAGAGATTATATGGTTCGTGGTAGTTTCAAGATGTCAAAACATAATTGGTGACTGTATAGTAGATCTCATTCTTGTTCATATGTCCTCTCCTCATGTTTCTCAAAGTTTCATGAATCTTCATAGTATATAGATCACCAATAATCCTCAAACACCTTCATATTCCTAGTTTAGCATATGTTAAAGAAAGTTAGAATATGTTAATGTTTTTTTCAATCTCTTAGGTTTCCATTTTAGCACCATGTGCTTGTTAATGTCCTCCAAAATGGTATATTGAGTTAAGGTATATGTTTATGCTTCCTTTATAGTCTACATGAGTTTTCCTAATAGTAGGTCATGTTATTTTCACCTCCATTATGTTTCAATCCATTTCATAGTCTTCTCATTGCATTTCATCATTTCATAAGCATATCTTTCCACTCCATTCTCAATTTCATAGTTTCTCATTTTCCATTCACATCATACCACCTTTCCACTCACTTCAATCTCATGTATATTCTTTCAATGAGGATTCAAAGACTATGGAAGCATCATGGTCATTCAAATATCATAAAAAATGTTAAAACCCTACTAAGGATGATCACCTATATAAAATAAGAAGCACAATCAAGGGTTTCTCATGGAATTGAAAAAAAGGGAGGGGGATAGAAGATATTTATTGAAGTTATTTTCCCAAACTATCTTCCCAAGTTGACATGGATGAAGGAAAATATCATAAAGACAAATTTCTGACTTTATCAAGGTCATATCCACTCTAGACTATACAAACAACATGAGAATGATCATCTACAACCATGATTAGAAATCAATGAAAATATCAAGCAAGAGTGAGATAATTTGATTAAATTTCAAGGTCTGATAATTTTTATTCAAGACCTAAAAAATATGATAGTCTATAAAAGATCCAAATGCTCACACACAGTCAAATTATGATGGAGAAAAGCCTATGTTCAAAAGGTTGGAGTGATGAGAAGGGAAAATAAAGTGTTGCAAGGTAATAACTATGAATTTGCCATCAAGGGTAGATCATGAGTGAGAATAACTCTCAACTCAGACATGTTTTCATGAAAATTAACACCTATATCAAGTTGAATGGCTATTGAAGTATATCAGACTTTGATCAAAAGCCTACCTCCAAGCATGAAGAGAATGAGAGCAAAGTGGTCAATGAAAGATTTTCATGATCAATGAAGGATTCATAAGAAATAATGAAGTGTAAAATGGATCAAAAACATGAATAATGTTACCAAGAAAGATCTAAAATCATAGTCAATGCCTCAATCTTCACCTATAATTGACTATATGGGATGCACCAAGATAGTCTTAAGGAATTTTTTAAGAGACCAGCAAGACAAGTAGGGGATAAATAATATTATATGATGAATGAAGTGAAATTAAATTTTATAATATACATCATTAAATCCCTCCAAGGCATACACTTTTTACACCATGTTTATAATCTATCTCAGTCCATACAATTATACTAATCTCCACCAATAGTCATGGGATTGTAATTATGCTTAGTAGGAAAAGTAAGTTCAAATGGTCTTACATTTAAAACATGATTCATAGATCATCAAAAAATGATAATATAATATCATGGTTTATAGTTATCAGTGTTAAGGTTTAGATGTGATTTTAAGGTGTCTTATATTATCAAAAAAGTGATGTATAGGCCCTTTCTTGTAGATCCTCCTTTTGACCAAACCATTATCAAGTTAATAAGGTCTACAAGTGCAATATGGTGAGGAGTGATAGTTATTTGATGTGTTTAGAGATTGATGGGGATTATAATTAGTTTAAAATGAGTTTTAAAGGCTGATCCTATAGTAAAAAGGGATCTAAAACCTTTACTAGACATAGCCAACATGCATCTAAACAATTCTATACAAACAATCAATACCTAAGAACCAGTTTTGGGATAAATTTGTAAATTTTGAAAATCTAAAGGCAGAGTTAAGCTTTAAAAATTGGTAAAAATGGTATATATAAATTGTATAATATTCCCATGCCATCTTGAAGGTTATACTAGTGGTTTAAGTGCTCATTATTTTGTTATAGACATACCCTAGTCAGTTAAGCAGTCAAAGATGGAGCTAAGAGACCATCTTGGAGGGATTTAAGGTTGGATATAGGGTTTGAACACATGAGAGGTTTTATGAATCAATGGAATGTGATAAGTCTTTAAAAACCTACTGATATTGATCACACTTAAGTTTTCAAGTCAAAACCCTTGAGGGCTAATTGAAGAGATAGACTTGTAGCTAGTTTGTGCATATAAATTGAGAGTTTAGTATACATTTGGAGGTTGTTTGAGATTGATAATAGATGATTGTTAATAGGTAGATGCAAAGAATCATATTTTTATGAGAGGTAAGATCAAGTGATACAAAAAAGAGCATCAAACCTAGCCATAAGGGTTTGATAAGCTATGACTGCTTGAAACCCTAGGGTAGGTAGATCAAGGCATATAGACCATAGGGTGACTTTAAGGATAAGATAAAATAATGGTTATCACTATTATAACATGTTTTAGGGGTTTAAAATTACATGAAAAGTATTTTTAATGGAGGATGAATCTTGCATACCTCTTTTTTTTCCATATACATATAGGTAGTCTTAAGAGATCATAAAGTCATAGTGGATTTTGAGTAGTTAAAATGACTACAGGAGGGAATAAAAAATTTAAATCAAGGTATTATGATTTTTTTAACCCTAATACACTCTTATATGTGCCTCAAACCCTATAACTTAGTATTAGGACTTTTAGGCTTAAAGACAGTCTTAAGACATATATGCTCACACTACCAAGAAGATACTTGCAGACCCATCTAAGCATATAATACACCATGAGAATGTGTGATAAGATGTTACACATCCTATATGATGTTATTTAAAGTATTTAAGGATAAGGAAAAGTTAGTTTCACTCTAAAGAGAAAATTCAAAATACACAGTCCATACACTCAGTTTGAGCTACCTATTTAGATGCTCATATCTTTCACCACATGAAATTTTTGAAAAAATGATATTAAAATGATTATATGACCCTTGTGTACTTATAATACATGAACTATTAATTTTTATTGAGGATTTGAGGTTTATGAACCATCGCTAAGAGTATAAGCATGTTTAGAATGCATTCAAAACCCTACAAGCAAACTTTATTACATATGTATCTTTGCATACGTTTTACATGGGAAAACAAGATTATTAAGAGATTTTAATTGATATATGTAATAAATATCCATGTCAATAATTTTTGGTTTGGAGTTATATACTTTATGAACCATCGTTAATAAGGTTCACCTCTAAACCCTCAAGATTAGTTTTGATAAAAGTTAAGTTTCTTGCATACAAACACCCATGAGTCTATTAATAACCACTTTTATAATATACTAAAATCAAATATGATCCTGTAAATGGTACCATGATGTATGAAAATGTATGAACATTATAAAAAAATATATGGCTTTTTTAAGAAAAAGTGCAAAAAATAGGGGTACAAGGAAATTTAATGGATTCTAATCATTGAATATGATTTTTTATCACTTTTTATTCATTATAAAATAACCATATTCTCAAAATCATCCCTATAAATTATTTTTTGGGCTCATTCAAATTAGCCAGTCTATAAAAATTCATGACAGTTTGACATAGTCAATTACTTTGACCAATTTATATTTGTTACTTATTCAAAAAGGTTAATTTCATGATATAAGGCATTGATTCATGTCTCAAAACCATTATATTTATAGGCTATAATGGTTTAATTTAGACTTTTAGATACATAAAGTGAAATAATTTAGGCCACAATACCTAATTTTTCTAGTAGACCTATTTGGTCAGTCTATTAAAGTTAAAAATGGCATAGAAGGGTTATCAAATGAGTTCATGTAGAGCTATCACACCTATTAACTAATATTATATGGTAATAATTCCACATATATGGTCTTAAAGTGGAAATTAAATGCACAACTAGTCTTCAAGTGTTAATTTATGCATAAGAGGCCTTAAAAAATGAGATAATTGATCTTAAGTGCCAATCATGAGTTAATTGATCTGTGACTTATAATTAATTCATGTTCTAAATCTTAATGCAAGAATGATTTTATCTTAAGTTATATTCTACAAGGAAGGAGAAGATGTTATATGCCTAGATGTCCCACCACCTTGTTTCCAATGCCAAAAAGAGCATGCAAGAGCAATAGACATGAACTAATGTATTAAGGACTATTTGTAATCAAGTTGAACTCAATTTTACTTGATTTAATGATTAGTTGACTTATTCTTCTCTCCTCTATGCCATTCATTTGGTTTATTCTCTTCTCATGTTTTATAAATAGAGGCTTTTAGGGAATTTTTTAGGATCCCTCTCTTGGGCATGATGAAACTCTACCAAGATTGAGCTTTCAAACCTCTTAAATTAATAAAATGGTCTATTACACATCTTTATGATTGAATGATAATGTGTATATGCTTATTTAGATGTGTAAATTTGGATGAATCTTCCCTTAACATTTCCTTTCCACACCTATATGTTGATGAATTGTCTTTTTTAAGTTATATGAAGTGTCAAAGGTTGATGATCAGATTTTGAGTGTAATAAGGTTGAATAGTGTCTCAAAGTAGACCTCTCTCCCTTTACCTCCAAGATATAGTCATACATCAAGACTTTAATGTGAAAAACTATTGTAAAATAAGGTTTAGAGATAGTCTCTGAGTCCATTTTTGACTCATTAGTGTTGTATGAGTTTAAATCGAGTGGATAAACCTATAGTTTAGGTGTATCACCATCAGTAGAATAGGATTTACCTTTCATTAATCCTTATAACTCTTTTCAACCCACCATTTCATACTAGTTTTTAGTAAATTGATAAAAATTATATATTTAGAGGAGATATCCTTACAATCTATAGGTTTGGTCTAGTTATAGGTATCCCAAGCCTTAGACCATTCTAATGTTAGTCCAGGTTTGAAGTAGATCTGAGTGGTCTACTTTATTAGGGTGTAACTTGGGTTGATAACAATTAATATGGTGAACATTAATGAAATTAATCTTGGTTATACCATAAAAACTGGGTGTGTGAAAGAATTAATAGGATTGGCACATATGAGAAGCATACAGGACCACAAGCAAGATCAAGTAGGCCCATGGATTTTAAAAATCCAAAGTGAGATATGCGTAGGATATGAAAATACACAAATGAGGTGTGTACATGGAAATAAATATGTATACAAATCATTAAATATCTCATTCCACCTCACCAAACTATGGCATATCACCACTATCCAAAGCTATTTTTTTATAATTTTTAATATTTCATTTTATTTATTTTTTTCAAAATCAAAGATTATATATAAAATTTGAATTATTTTTGACTTAATACAAATAAGTCATTTTTTTCAAACCAATAAAAAAATATGTTTTGAAATAAAACAATTTTTGAAAAATAAAATAAATTATGCAAGTACATTGTTCAGTATCATTAGTTCCTCTAGTTCACATTTATGAGTCGTGGCATCATGATTGAACTAATAAATTTTTAGTGTAATATAACATCAACAATGATGTTTGTATCATCATCCTTATAAACCATCTAGGATAAATAAGTAAAAAAAAATCATTTTCATATTCCCTTCATTACCCATTTATGACTATTACTAAATGTAAATGTTGAAATAAATAATTCTTTGAGTATATAGTGTTTTCACATTCACGTACATGGACTTATCACTAGGTGGATGTCGTAGGTAGACCAAATAATTTTCATGTACTACCTAGGTACCATTTACCATTCTCATCTCTTGTTATTTAATGTTTTTCTCATGTATCTTTGTGTATATAGAGAGGCTGATCTTATCCATGTATAGATAGGTATATCAGTTGGGTGGTATATATAAAATGGAACCTTTTCAAATTGATAAAGAACCATCCCATTCCATTTATATAAAACATACTTTCAATCAAAATTATTTTTAGCACAACCTTAACAAGAAAATATACCTATTTAAAATGGTTGATCCATTTGGAGAATAAAAACATCTTCAATTACTTGTGGTTCAACATCTTTGATTAGGATGAATGGTTTATTGAACCTAAATAAGAAAAGGAGATCCCATCCTTGAAGTATAATAATGAAAAATCATTGGCCTTGATGAGGCCTTAGATTATGAAGAGGTTTTTCATCACATACATGGGTGAAAATATCCTTGGCAAAAACATAAAAAATTTAAGGACATGTATGATTCTTACACAAAATTGGAGTTCATACAATTATAGTTGAAACTATTCAAACTAGAATTTAAAATGATTATGTCATGAGTTTGGATTCTAAAATCCATGTAATCAAACATTATTTCAATGTTGTGGGTATAATAATTGATGTGTATATGACTACATTCATAAAGGATCTTCTCACTACATACTCAACATAATTGGGGTCATTATAAGAAATAAATCTATTGAAAACTCTCACATTTGTTTAATTATTTGAGAAGATGGATAAAATATTAAAAAAATCAATAAAAATATTAGGACTTATTCCAAAGTCTTAATAGTAGGTTATGATGTTAGGTAGATAATAAATATTAAGTAAAATAATAAATGTAAAGGGGCATGCATATTTTATAAATACACCCTATTAAACAATATTTAGTTATATTGATTTATGTTTTTGATTAAATTATTAGAACTACCTTTCGGGTGGGATTCCCATGAGAGTTGATTAGTAGGTTGGTTTTACCAGTCATGGGTAAAACCTATAAATATATGGCTTTCTATGTAAAAGGGTTAACAAGATATAGATACCATTTTCATGTACTTGTTTTATTTTGATTAATAAAATACTTGTGGACCTGATTCTATGGGCGCAAAATTTACCTTAGGTGATTTAATTTGGTTAAATCAATTGGAGTGTTATCACTGGTATCAAAGCATGGTAACTTGGTAAATGCTTGGCAAATGCATGGTAAAAGACAACATGGTGATCTCGGGAAGAAGAGGTGAAAGAATTCATGGTAAAGGTTCACATGAAATTAATTTTGGCAAATATAAGTGCCCATAGTGTCCAAACATTCCAGCCAACATTCATTTTGCAAAAAATCCCTTCCTAGTTGTTTAAATTTAATTAAAGTTTCTTAAAAACCCCATTGTTTGGCCCTATACAAATTTCTAAGGCCTAGTACATCAAGAAAAGAGTTCCAAGAATTATTTATTGTAGCCATGGTGTCTTTGTCTATAGCATGGTGTTGGAATATAACTAAAAATAATATTTTTTATTTTCCAAAGTTTGATCAAAGATTTTAGGGTTTGAGCGGTCCACAAATCAAAGAGCTTTTTAATTTTTCCAAAAATTTCATGAATGAATTAATTTTTACATGGGAAATTAATCTTTTTTTCATAGAGAAAAAACCATATTTAAATATAAATTTCTCATTATATGCCTTGTAAAGGCTCATAGAGTAATTGGAAAGCATGATTTTGTAAAAACCCTTGGAAGTTGGAGGTTTAGGGTTCAAATCTCTCTTTTGGTGAAATTTTCTATTTGGGCATTTACATTTTGAAGAAATATTCTATTTTTTGGAATCTTTTACATGTTTTGAATATTGTAAAGAGCATCAATCATGTGAAAGAATGAACTTTAGTAGGAGAAAACTAATAGTTGTATGTTTCATTAGTGAGATAAGGATGTAATTTGTGAAATAAGGGTGTAATTGGTTAAATTGGTGAAATAAGGGTGTAATTGGTTTAAATCTTTTATTTTTGGTGAGGTTAACTGCAAAACCCATAAAAATCTCTTTATTTTTCTCTACCTAAAGGTTAAGTGAAAAAACCCATAAACCATTATTTTGTGAAAAGTATTATTGTGAGTGTGTTGTTCTTTCATTTTTCACACTTCATTTCATTTCAAGATGCCAAAAATTCAAAATTTACTTTCCAATGGTGATAGATTAATGATTTTTTATTACTCTGATTAGAAATGTTTGTTGGGAGCTTCATTAGTTTCAAATGAGTTATGAGATATTGTAAAGAATGAAAATCTTACATTACCTATAGAATAGTCAAAACTTCATAGTTTTAATCTTCATGATTCTAAATCCCTAGATTTAATCAAGTGTTTTTTACTCATGATACCTATATACATATTTAAAACTCTCCTCATAGTTACACTACATGGAAAACCTTATCTAATTTGTATGATAAAAATCTTAAACATAATAAGATAGATATCCACATGCAGTTGTTTAATTTGTTGTTAGAGGAATATGGGGATATGGGAGAGTACATGTCTAAGTTGAAAAATATTGATACTAAATACACTAAGGCTATGTTTTGAAAACTAGATTATGATCTCAAAATTATCACTACATTGAAAGGATTACATGTGTTTGATAAGAATTTTCTATAAATGTTGCATATCTCTGACAAGATCATAGACATGAGTTCTGATAAATTAGATGAGTTTTTTATTAAACGTGACCTCCCTCTACCCAATAAATTGAAGAAAATTGAGGAATCCCATGTTTCAAAGTCCAATCCTAGTTCATCTTCTTCTGGTTAATAAAACTATATAGGGTATAGTTATAGAGGGGGTCAAGGTTATAAAGGAGGCAAATTTTAAAACCAAGGTAGAGGATATCATCATAATAATTATTTTAATCAACAATCTATCCATTCTCATTCAAATGAGATGAGTGATATAGGATGTGATCACAACTCTTATTGAGGTAGAGGTTGAGGTAAATTAGACATTCAGTGTCATGGATGTGGGAAATTTGGTCACATTGCCTCTCAGTGTAGGATTCATTTTTTTAAAAATTAGAGGCCAAAAAAAGTGACTAAGTCTAACTCTGCTTAATATGATTACCATGGTTATGATGAGTCTAGCAATGTTGCTCATGAATTAGCATTCACTACTTTAGGAAACATTACTTATATGGAATATGAGGCTAGAGAATGTTGCTCATGAATTAGCATTCACTACTTTAGGAAACATTACTTATATGGAATATGAGGCTAGAGATGAGTTTATAGATGTTTGGGTTTTAGATATAGGAGCAACCAAACACATGACATTTAGGTGAGACTTCTTTTGGACTTTCAAAGAAGTTTCTCTCTCTCTAGTATCTTTGGCAGATAAGTCTATGCATACTCCACAAGGTCATGGGTCATTTTGGATTCTCCTTCCTAATGGATCTATCAAATACTTGGAGAATGTTTGGTATGTTCCCATATATAAAAAACATATTATTTCCTTGGTAAATATTTGAAATAAAGTTTATCAAATTATGCTTGAAAATGGGCTCATTTATATCAATTCAGTGAACTTTGGATAAAAAACCATGTATACATGATGTGATGATGGAAATTTGGTTACATTGCATTGTAAAGTGATTCCTCCCATAGTGGAACTTGTGGTAGTTATTGATATAGGTACAAGTACTATGTCTACATAGTGGTTGTGGCATCTCCACTATGTAAATTTGAATGTTCACTCTTTAGTAGACTTGTAGAGATATGGTATGGTAAATGGGTTTCCCACTTTTTGCAAAGACAGTATTCTTTATGAACATGTGTTTTAGGAAAATAGAACTAGGAAAATTTTCCCAAGAATTTTTAATGGAAAGCTAACAAATTTTTGTAGTTAGTTCAAAGTGATGTATGTGACATGAATAAATCATCCATTGGAAGATGTAGGTATTTTATGTTATTTATAAATAATTTTTCTAGGATGACTTAGGCTTTCTTCATGAAATATAAATCAAAATTTTTCACTAAGTTTATTGATTGGTTACATTTAGTTGGGAAAAAATAGGTTCACACTTGACCACTCTTCATTCAAAAAATGGTGGTGAGTATAATTAAAATGAGTTTTTGGATATTATCAGGAACATGGTATTAATTGACAATATAGTAATGCTCATACTCCACAATAGAATGGAGTCTCTAAATGAATGAACATTAATTTAGAGGGCATAGCTCAAGCTATGTTTCACTAGAAACAAATCGATGATAAGATTTGGGTCAAATCTATTGGTACTATGGTTTATTTTAGAAATAGGTCCCCTACATCTACACTTTTGGGATAAACTCCATATGAGGCTTGGTATGGGTTTAAACCAAAAGTTAAACACTTGAAATTTTTTGGATGCCTTTATTTCACTTTAGTTCCCACTGAACATAGAACTAAGTTAGAACCATGAATTCAAAATTTCATCTTTCTTGGATATTCAAAAAATAAAAATGGGTATTGTTTGCTTACATAGGATACAGGAAAATTCTAGTGAGTATGGATGTGATATTTCATGAATTTGGTACTATGAACAATCTAGAGATTGATTCTTAATTTTATAGGTTAGAGAGAAAGATTTCAAAATGTGATAAGGGATTGAATAATGAGGCCAAATATCATAGGTTATGTTATGATTCTATTATCCCTTATATTTCCTCTAGTACTTCACAAGTTCATGATTTAGACAATGTTTAAAATTCTCTAAGTCTTCCTTCAAATGGTGAACATGATGAGAATTTTGGTGTACCTAATTTGAATAATTTGAAAAAATAACTAAAATGGGCTCAAAGTACTTTTTTTTACTTGAAATTATATGAAATTGGTCTCACATGTCCTAAGAGTTCTCATAAATAGGTGAACTATGCAATGTTTGTCACTACTTCTTCCACTAAGCCATCTACTTTTGAGGAGGCTTCTATTGAATAGGTTTGGCAACAATCAATGAAAAGTGATTATGATGCAATTCTTAACAATAATACTTGGGTTTTTGTTTATCCTCCTCCACATTTTCAACCCATAAGATTCAAATGGGTGTATAGGACTAATTATAAATCAGATGGCTCCATTGATAAACATAAGGCAAGACTTGTTGCAAAAGGTTATGCATAATAAGAATGTATTGACTATGAGGAAACATTTTCCCTAACTTCAAAATGGCACATTATTCATATGATACTTGCCTTATTAGCACAAAATGGTTGGAAAGTACATTAGATGGATGGTAAAATTTCCTTTTTGAATGTTGATTTATATGAAGAAGTATATATGAAACAACCTCAAGGTTTTGAGAAAGTGGGTACAAAGTACAAAGTATGTAAATTTATTAAATATCTCTATGGGCCTAAACAATCACCTAGGGCTTGGTATGAAAAAATGGATTCATACTTGAAGAAAATTTCCTTTCAATGTAGTGAATCTAATGATACTATCTATATTTAAGTGTAGTGTAAGAAATCAGTAATTCTAGTTGTTTATGTCAATGACTTATTTATCATAGGTAATGATGAAAGCCATAACAAGTCTATGAATAAGGAATTAAAATATGGGTTTGAGATGATAGATCTTGGAATTCTTCACCATTATCTAGGCATAGAAATAACTTAAAAAGATCAAAGTATTTTCATTTCACAATGTGAGTATATTTCTGAGTTATTAACTAGGTTTGGCATGATTGATTAAAAACCTACCCTCAATCCCATAAAAAGTAACTTGAAATTGTCTAAGGATGATGGTAGTGCCTTTATTGATGGCACCAAATATAGATATTTAGATGGAGGTTTTATATATTTGATGATGACCAGGCCTGATATATCATTTTTAATTAGAATTTTTTCTAGGTTTATGCATGAGCCTAGATAAATTCATTAGAATGTAGTAAAAATAGTACTTCATTACCTTTAGAGAATGAAAACATATGACCTTGAGTATCACCGTAACAATAAATTTAAACTTATTAGGTATTGTGATGTAGATTTTGGCATACGTGTGGATGATAGAGAGTCCACAATAGGATACACAATGCATATGGGTTCAATTGTCAACGCTTGGTGTTGTAAGAAGTAGGATATAGTGGTAAATACATCAACAAAATTAGAATATATTCTATCATGGGATGCTTTTAGATAAATTTTACATTTACCATGCATTCTTGAAGATCTTTAAATTTATCAAATTACTCTTTCAAATTTGTACATTGATAATCCAAGTGCAATAAAAATGTCTAAAAGTCCAGTCTTTCATGCCAAAACAAAACATATAGATGTCAAATATCACTATCTGTGAATGTTGTTGGCAAAAAAATCACTTGATCTAATATATTTCCTAACTACTGATCAGATACCTAACATTTTCAAAAAACCCCTTGACAAAATTAAATTTGAGAAATTTAGAAAAATGCTTGGCATGTGTCCAAATAACTGACTTTGGATCATAGGGGGTTTGTTAGGACTTATGGACACATGCCATGATCCAAAGTAAATTCTTTGGACACATGCCAAGATTTTTTTTGACTTTCTCAAATTTAATTCTATCAAGGGGTTTTGTGAAAATATTAGTTGTCTAATCAGTAGTTGGGAAATATATTAGATGAAGTGCTTTATTTGCCAACAACATTCATAGAAAGTGATATTTCGCATCCATATGTTTTTTTTGGCATGATCTTTTGTAGATAATAAATATTAAGTAAAATAATAAATGTAAATGGGCATTCATCTTTTATAAATACACCCCATTAAACAATCTCTAGTTATATTCATTTATGTTTTTGAGTTAAATAATTAGAACTACCTTTTAGGTGGATTCTTGTGAGAGTTAGTTAATAGGTTTGTTGGTTTTATCAATCATAGATAAAACCTATAAATACATGTTTTTTTATGTAAAAGGTTTAACTATATATAGACACCCTTTTCATGTATTTGTTTTATTTTAATTAATAAAATAGTTGTGGACCCCCTAAGTGGGCATAAGATTTACCTTAGTTGATTTTATTTGGTTAAATCAATTAGAGTGATATCAAAAATTAGAGTCCATAAGATAAATCATTTATTATGATAATATCAAGGAAAATTGTTCCAATAATGTATTAAATAATAGAATCAAATGTTAAAACAAATGGAAAGGCATAAAATACAATAAAAACCCTAGTCAACATTAAAAAAAATCCCATCTTCATTATTCCCCATTCCTCTTCGATACAAGTTTTTTCAGGTTTAGAACCCCATTCCTCATTATTCCATTGTTAAGAAGAAGTATATGAATGTCTCTCCTATTAGGCCTTCTAAATGAGTCCCAAGAATTAGTTTTAAATCAAACCTAAGAAGGTAGAGGAATTTATTTGGCCTCACAGCAAGGTGGACTACAAGAAAGATTACACATTCAATGATCAGCCCTTTCAAGACCCACATTCAATGATTGATCTAAAGGAGAATACTATTAGAAAGAGTGATAAGCATATTTTCAAGGAACATGATGCATTCATAAAAACTCATTTACATTTCATTAGGTAAGGGTAAAATAGGATGTATTAGGCAATAGGGGTAATAATGAAAATGTCAGTGTAAAGATTGGTGATATTCAACCTAATATTTAGCCCAATTTTGATCTTAATTCTTTGAAGGATATGACCAATAATCAAAGTAGACTAGAATAGATGGAGGATGAGGTAAACCTACATAAATTTTTCCTTTGATGGTTTATGAAGGATCATACTCATCTAAAGCAAGATATTAATAATTTCAATAAGAAGGATGGGATATTTTACACAAGGGAGAATGAAGCTGAAATGTCTACTCAAATTGAGCTTCTTACTAACAAAATTACTATGATATAAATGGAAAATAAAGAGCTCAAGGATAAGCTCAATCTTCTTGTAAGTTTTATCAAGGTTATAGTAAACAATGCAATGTAAAGTATGGAAGTGTTTTCTATGTTTTTTAATATTGAACAAAATAATGAGGATGGTACCATGCCCAAAACAAAGCTCAAAGTGGTCAATAATATGAATGATAATGATAAGATGGTAAGTAGACTAGATAATAACTTTTAGAGTGTCACTAAGGACTGATCTATGACATATGAAATATGGAAGAAAACCCATAGTTAATTTTCTCTGCTTTGTGATGTTGGTTTTGTATTAATTGTTTCTCTATTTTGTTTATATTGTTTCATTCTTGTGGACTTGTCTTTATTTACTATATTTTTAATCCTTTGTTTTATGTTTTTGGCCATGGTGATGGTAGTCTTTTTGTATGGGTAGTTTTTAGAGGTACAAACCACTAAGAGGGGTGGGGGTGAATCAGTGGTTTTAGAAAATTCAATTCAATTTCCAAACCCTTTAGACACTTAAGCATTCAATACAATTATTCATTAAGCATTCAAGATGTTCATAGCAATGAATAATAGATAATACAAGATCATACAAAAAACACAAGATATATGTGGGAAATACTCTTGAGTAATAAAACCCACTCTCAAGCCTATAAACACATGGACTAATTATCCTATAAGAAGTATGCAAACATGAGACTCTATTGAAACACATATTTCATAAAGAACACCTACCCCTAAGATGGTCAAGTTCCTTTAACCAGAATTTAGTGAAACAACTATTCCACAAGGAATACCTAACCCTAATATGGTCAATTCCTTTAAACAAACTTATTTAAACACCTATTCCACAAGGAGCACCTACCCCTAGGATGTTCAAGTCCTTCTGATCTAGATGTTAAGCACCCTCCCAACACCTATAATATGAACATCTCAACCTTTAAACTAATTTCTTCAACACCTAATAATGGACCTCTAATTTTATAACCCTTGAAAAACACATTATCTATCTCATACAATCCTCTCACATAAGCATGCCACAATCTCTCTTCCTCTTCACTCAAATTTCCCTCATATGCACACTTAGACCTATAAATCCTTATTCTATTCTCTTCTCTCCCCAATCTTTAAACTTGAAAGAGAACTATTTTTGAAATCATAAATAAAACCTATACTTCATATGCATAGTCATCAACGTGCTCTTTTCTACAACCCAACTACTAGGCACATACCCTTTCTTCTTTCCTTTTATCATCAAATCTTACACACACCTCTTCTTACAAGTCTTGAAATCAACACATTTGATTTCACCTTTTATAGAGACATCATGATTATTATCTTATAGGTTAGTCATAATACTTGTTTTATCCATTAAGACATTTAACATATCTCAATACCACCATCATAGGTTGGCCATAGCAGATATGGGTCACACTTAAGTAACTATGCCTTTCAATTAGGCCTTAGTAGCCCTTATAGGTCTCATGAAGACCTATTCACCCATTTAACACTTCATCAAGAAATTTAAAAACATAAGACCACTTAAAAATTCATAATCCTACTCTACATGACCTTTTATACATCCTCAAATGAATATAGTCATCATTACATACCTTTGCATATGCTCAATCTACTCAAACATTATCTTTAAACATAAGAATACCATAAATGAACAAAATATCAATGTCTAAACATTTATTCATACTAAATATTTATTGGTAAAACCTCTAAAATCCATACAAATTATCTTCATGGATTCTACAACACTCTCCAATAGCTAAGTCACCTTGAAACATCCAAATACCATTAGAACAAACTCAATTATCCATCTTGGGTCACTTACAAACCATGGTCAAACATACAATAAAATTTGGAGATAAATAACTTTGACTATATAGACATTTAAACCTTTTAATTAGGTTATCTAGATGCACCATGAATTATTATACAACTTTTCCTTTTAAACCATGATCAAATTTTTCATAAATCAAAATTTATAGCATAAAAACTATAGACTAGCCTTCATTCACAAATTTAAATATTTGAATTCCAATGATCACTGAACAATTGTTAAACATAGTAAATGTTGACCTTATCTCATGTACCCTCGTAATATTGACCAAATATGCACTATCAATCTCTATATATTAGATAGGTCTTTATCTTGCAACACTCACCATTAGATCTTGATCAAAACTCTCATGATTATGACACTTGGCACCCTTGTGTGCCTTCTGAACACTTTATTATTAGTCTATGCACTATTCCACTTGGAAATCACATGTGATTTTTTGACTCTTTGACTTATCCTTCATCATTAATCTTCATAATTACAAACCACCACTCACCATTGATCTTTTATTAGATTATCAAGTTTGTGACACTTGTCACCATCGTGTGTAACCTTTGACATGTTGAATTCATAGCACCATTGATTTCAATATGTATGATTAAGTGCTCACCATTATGTATTCTACACCAATAAATTTAGACTTAATACACATCATATATATACATATATATGAAATACCCACTCACCATTAGATCCTTATCTAGCCTTGATCTTTACACTTTTCAAATTTGGCTCAATATGGGAACCTCTATAATCTACCTAGAAGGGCAATTTTGAACTTGAATAACTTTTTCTATGCTCAATCACATATCTTTAAATTTAAACCATATGATCCTCTTTCATATTTAAATCCATCCATATATCAAGTTACTACTAAAACCTTCACACATATGAAATATAATTCCATTAAACTACTTAAAAGGCTCTACTTTAACTTAGATATTAACCTCAAATTAATTTCATGCCATAGATCTGTGATGTGATTAAACATGAACTGTTAGATCTCCTTTACAAATTTGGCTAAGTATGGGAAAATACTAAAAACTACCTAGGAAGCCAACTTTGCATAATTATATCCTTTTTTATGCTCAACTGCATGACCTAAAACATGGACCATAGCAACTTGGGACTAATGTAATCACACCCATATGAACAATTCCCCCTAACTCATCTATACATGGAAATGTTGATGTCAGAAAACTACCTACTTAGATTTTTCTTTCATAGAACTAGTTATGCCAAGATGAACATAATGTACTTATATAAGTTCTCTAATCATCCTTAAGCTATTATAGGACCCCTCACACATGCTTAATACTTTAGACACATCCCTAATCATGCCAAAACTAAATATCAACCAAGCCTACTTAAGGCATACTAAGACAAGAATAATGCACACTTTATCATTAACACTTAGACTATAAATTCACTTCATCCACTCACTTAGACACCTCCATGACATCACTGATAACTCTCCAACAATCTCTCCCTTTGTCATTGATGTCAACACCCATCATACAACTCACCTTCCTTCTCTCTCTTAAAGTACTCTCATAATAGGAACCTTATCCCCCTTTGACATAATGATAAAGTGGGCACAAACTAATCTTGAAGACCTAAAAATACCACCAATAGGAGAGGATGATATTATAAATATGATACAAACTTCCCTGTAACTTGAGCCTTCCTATTCTTATCTTGAAAACTTCTTCTTGCTACATGCCAACTCTCTCTTCAACCAAGCACTGAAACCAATGAATAAAGAACACATAGAAGCACTAAAATATGATGAAACTCACCAAGAAACATTTGAGAGGGACTCCCCCTAATATCTCTAAGCCATTACACCTCTTGAGCATATTTAGATCTATACACACCATAAAGAACCACCACACAAGCTTAATAGCCTTCTCTCTCAAACTACCTCAAGGACCATAAATATCACTTCATGCTACTCACCATATAGGAAACATAATCTAAACCAATTTGATAACTCACCTTTAAATACTCATTCCTTGATATTCTGAATAAATTTTCAAAAAACACTCTTCTTTATAGTAGGCTTATATATACGCCTTATATCCCTACTTGGAAATTGTAGATCCCACAAATTTTAGTAAACATACTTTCAAGACCTAAAATTTAATATCTTGAGTGCTCTCAAATTACCCCTTAATCACACCAATTTTCATCACCTATCTCCTCCTCTGTAACATACTTATTTCACAAATCTTCTAGCCAATTATGCATCCATCTTGACAAAAACTTGAATAATTTGAAAACCAAAAACCTTCAAATCTCTGTGAAGATTGATTTGATAACCCATTTCACCCACTAAAATTATTAACAATCGTTAGACCTCAACTCATAATTAAAACCACTTTTCTATCATAGCCTAAAACTCTAGAATCTCAAAACAAGCATGGTCAACAAACCTCCTTCTAGTCTATTTCAAAGAATTTTAGCTTATATTCCAAGGGAGGAAGAAGAAACAAATTAGATATGCATATGGTTGAAAAACCTATTTGGTTGTGCAGATGTTGAATCAAATGATTATAGAGATATCCTCTTTAGCTTGGGAGAAATTACCTACAAATAAGACAGCACTAAAGCAAAAGATTGGTTAGATAGATAGTTGGGTATATTGCCTAGTAAGCTAGATCTCAAAAGTGAGAGCTTCCTCAAGGGATATCAATCCACACATTTTAAATAATTAATTTTATAAAACATAAGATAAATTACTTACATCAATAATCAAAAGGTACTAAAATTAAATACAAGAGATGCTTGATAAATAAATATATTAAAATGATTAATTTAGCAATAAGTGAGTCAATACTAATGCTAAATAGGTTAGGTGTGCTTCAAAAAATAGGTTGGGGGTATGTGAACAGGTAAAGGAAAATAAAGTTGGATTTAGTTAAGCATAGGTGGGTGAAAATAGCTTGTTATTATCTTCTACCATAGTGACCATCAGTGGTTGGTGTGACTATTAATGGTTGAGGTAACTGTCAACAATTGGACAGACCATCAGTGGTCAGGATGACTATCAACAGTTACTATGTGTTAGGTTTAGGTGATGAAAAGGTCAAATTGATAAGGTCATAAAAGGCAAGTCTAGGAGATTGGTTTATAAAGGGTTGATTATGAAATGGAAACAAAGTAATTGACATATTAAAAATAAATACTTAGTTTGCTGGAGGTTGATCTAGTGAATGGTTGAGGTGGTTGGCTCATTGATGGAGTCTAGCATGATTCTAGTAGAGTAATGGTACTTGGTTGTTAATTGAGGGGTGGTGATGAGTTAGCTCTCTATCATGATAGCTAGATTGATGGATTGATAGAATAACACCTATAAAAGGAACTTTAGATGTAAACTCTCTTGATAGTTGTAGGATGATTGATTTTAGATCCCTTTTTCACCTCATACTCCTCTCTTCTTATAGGAAGGAAAGAGAGGTACAATAATATATTAACAAGAGATCTAACTTCTAGAATTTTAACTTTGACATGCATGGGTTTGGACACAAATTAGATGAGCTAATTATAAAAGAGCAAGGGATATTGAAGGGTTAGTTAAGCTGGTTTAGATGATGGAACCTGACCATTGATAATTAAGGTGATCATCAGTGGTTAACATGACCATCGATAGTTAAGGGTCAAGGTCAAGTTGAGTTTAAAATGTGAGTTTAGCCAGTAGATCAAACTAACTTGGGTTAGGTCTGGTTTATGGTTGAGAGGCCAATAGTTGGGCCCAAAGGGGTCCTAAGATATTCTAGTGAGATCATGACATTTGAAACCATCATGTGAAAAAAATTGGTGTCTACAATTTTTCCCTTTTATTATGTAATTTGTATCAATAGGCTGCAAATCAAAAATGGATTATAAGTCAAAGGTTTAGTTACCTCAAACATGGGAGGAGGTGTTACCCCTCAAATCAAAAAGTAATGAGGTGAAATTTAATTAGGTGTGGGTTTGATGAGTGATGAAGGTAATGATAAAAGGTGTGTGATAATTAGGGAACTAAAGCATGAACACATGCATAAAGTGTGACAAGAGTGTGATAGCTAAGATCACATATTGACTAGGTTTCTATAGTTAGTAAAAATAAGGGTCGATGATAGAATAACAAATGACAAGTGAACCACATGACCGTATTTAGGTATGGAAATTAGGAACACTCATAAATGCAAGTATCTTATGTAAGGTCTATATTTTTATGGGTATCCAAGGTGGGAAGTGCTCTTGGGAAGACACAAGTTATTATGGTGTGTGAAAAGTAGTGCAAGTTCAAAAATTGGTTAACATGGTAATTATTGTCATTATGATCAAAAGGACCACACAAAAGTCACCACACAATGTGTACTAGTTGGGTTAAAATGGACCAAGAGGTGATGTGGTGGTGGGTGAGGTGGGTAGATGCATGGTTTGGTTCTATGCTAAAAATTTTTGGGTGGAAAGGCAATGTTAAAATTCCAAAATCTTTACCATTGACATTTAGGGGTCATAGAATCCACCATCGATGGTCACCTTGACTATCAGTGGTTAGGTGAAAACCCTAAAAGCTTAAAGATGAAAAGTGTCTTCACTTGTCATTGTCATTCAATTTAAGAATCTAACTTTGAGTTCTGGCAATTTGGCACTTTGTTCCAAAGGTATTGATGGTTATTATAGGTGATTGGTTATTAGGTTAGATTATTGAGTGGGTCAATAAAATTGATATATATGTAGGGTAGGCATGTTAGGTCACATGGTTGGGTAGAAAGTCTTTAGATTCCTCCTTGGTGATGGTTAGGGAATGAGGTAGGGTCTACATGAAATTCATAGTTTAGTTATGATTTTACATTATATTTGGTTTGGGAATTTGATTGCTTTGTCATTGTTTTGGTGGGTGATTTTAGGTTTGACCTAGGTATTAGGGTATTAATGGGTTTTTAGGTAATTTTATAGGTGAAAGTGAAATTGGGAAAGGGTAGTATAGTGTGGGTAGGTAGGGGTAGGAGATAGGTAGAAATTTATCTATTTTGAGTGTGTTTTTAGGTGGTGGAGAGGGTTGAGAAACTCCATTGGTAGTCATGCATAGTGACTTTCAGTGATCATCCTGACTATCAATGTTTGAAAACTATCAGCAAAATGGTCACTTGACCATTGACAGACATCATGACCATTAGTAGTCAAGCCAAATGATGGAAATGTTTAATGTTTAGGTATTTATTTTGATAGTTTTAAATGTTAAGTTAACCTATCAATGCTAACGATTGATGGGTAGTGGTTTTTGGTGGGGTTATAAGTAATGATAAGTAGGGTTTTTAGGTAAAAATAGGATAAGTGATATAGATAAGAGGTAGTTATATGAAGTAAAGGTCATAGTTAATAATATTAAAGAGCACCAAGTATGTCTTTTAATGAATCTTGTAGGCATGAGAGCATATTTAGATGCATGATTAGGTGTCACACATCTTCCTAGAGATATATTGAGGGATGAACCCAGTGGATTGGGCTCACATAGAGGAGCTGAGTCTTGGAAGGATGATGTATTACTAGCATGTGCCATGGGATGTAGTGATGATCATGGCCCTTATTGAGATATGGGATCCAACCATGAACACATTTAATCTATCCACTAGTGATATGATGATCTTACCAAAGGATGTACATAGGATTATATAGATACCTATTTAGGGTGAGCTAATTTATCAAATCAAGTAGGAGGAGAGAGATGAGCTCTTAGAGATATTATATGGAGATGACCATGATCTTTTTATATGTCATGCTAGAGGATTTAGGTACACTCTGCTATATCAAAGGGTGAGGGATGATAGGAGGTTGCTTATGATGATGATGGTAGCATCATGATTTGTTGTACCTGATTCAAGTAGTGCAAGGTTTTTGTATCAATTTTTTGGGGTATTGGTTCAAATTTTGTTGTCTCACATAGTGTTTAATTGGGTGCCTATGCTAATAGTCTAGATATATAGGGAGCTATGGGGTTTTAGAGCTCACAAGAGATATGTCATCAACATCAAGTTTGTGCTACACTATTGGGTATATGATCACATCTAAGTTCTATTATTAATGGGGTTGTCATGGGAGGGTTATGCCCAGGTGGAGTTCAAAGTCATCTTTATGAGGTGGAGAGCTAATTTTGTCCTTACAAGAGTAGAAGCTGTAGTACATGATACAGATTGGTTCAGAGGGGCACTGGGTGCCTTGGTTATTAGTGACATGATTTGGAGACCCTATGTTAGGTTTATAGATTGGGTTGGATACAAGAGACATACATTATCCCTATAGAGCCATAGGTGGATCTTTAATAGAAGGGATGGTGAGATAGATCTCATCTCATTTGACAAGGTGAGGTGATAGTTTGGCCTAGTATAGGGCATTTTGAGTATATTCCTAAGGTATAGGTGGGAGTATGTAGATCTCTTACTACCTAAGAAATAACTCATTTAGGCTTTCTTGATCATGAGGAGTTATTGGTTAGGTATGAGATAGATGATGTAGGATTTGTATATGGTTATCCTACATGGTACCAAGCACTATATGTAGTATTAGACTTTGGTGGTAATAATGGTGGTAGGTAGCCTATGGATGTTGACCTAGTTGGTAGAGGTGTTTAGAGGGTGTCGGTATAGGGGGTTTCCCTAGGTGCATAGGTAGGAGTGGCATTATCTATATCATAGGCTCAATCAATAGATTTATAGGGTTAGTTAGTTATAAGTGAGAGAGACTAGGCTAGAACTACACTAGCCTTGGTTACCCAAGAGAGAGAATCCTTGAGATAGATTGGAGGAGGAGATGTAGCACCATCAAGACCATTGAGTATTATCCCTATGGCATGATATCTATCCATAGTGGAGGAGATACACCACTATAAGGCTATAGTTTGAGATATTGTCCTAATGAGCCTCAATGGGGTCAATATAAGGCTATTTTGTTAGGTGGTGTGAAAGTGGTGACACCAAGTTAGTGGGTTACTCCTATAAGTGGATAGGTAGGGACCTTAAGAGGTAGTGGTGCCCTAGGATATGGTGGTGCCCCAGGGGCATAGTTATGATATGGTTATGGGATTTTATATTTTGTTGTTATCATTTTGATACCAGCATGTGAACCAATGTAGTGAGATGTACATTTTGAGAGAGAGACATGTATATTATTGTATACATTATGATGTTATTGATGACAAACTCATGATTTATAGATATTTCCCTTCTATATTACTTATTGTTCATGGTTTTGATGTTTATGATGCAATGTTCATATTGGTCATTGATGATGTGATATTGATTATGGTTTTGATATGGATATGGTTAGGCTCATGATGCCATTGATATGGATTCATCTTAGCTAGGTATGTGTTGAGATTTATTTTGTTTTATGTTCAAATGATGATGTTTATGACATGTATGGTTATGATGATGATGTTTATGCTAAAATTCAATGAGTATATGCTTCCTTATTTAGATTTAGACATGTGTTGAAAATAGTTTATTTATTTATTATTCATGGATGGTTTGATGTTAATATGATATTTGATAGATATGCCAATAATGTTTGTGTTTCCTTATGATATATGTTGATATAATGTTATGATCATGGTTATTTTTTCTTAATGTAAATCCCATAACATAATTTTAAAATCAACACTAGATGTGAGAAAGAGAATATAATCAAGAGACAAGATGGATAAAGGAATATATCAACTAGTCATGAGAGGATAAGAAGAGGGTATGATGATATTTATTTAGCATGGACTCATAGAAACTGAAGTAAGATTGGCTTTAAGGAACATAAGCCCATCGAATGCCTTACATTGGCATTTTTTATTTGGTTAAAAAGGTGTCTTGATCACATAATGTTAAGTGATCTCAAAATACCTTGTTTATAGTGTATAAAGGGGAGATGGATGAAAAATGGAACCTTCTTGGGAGAATATATTGCCTCTTCTAGAGGTTACCAAAGAGTTAGTATGAAAAAGTCTATGTTATACAAAGTATATATTGATCAATGCAGGAAGTCTACTCATGAGAGTCAATTTCATATTTCAAAATTATTGTGCTTATGAGAGAGAATTATTTCTTTCAAAATCATTTTTTATTATTTTTCTTGATAATGGGTCTTTTTCTTATTTTTTTATTTCTTAGAGGGTTGGGGAATTTGATCGATGAAGGAAGCTTCCAATAAATTTCTTACTTTGAAAAATGTTTTACTCAACCATCCTTCAAAGGAGTGGTCTAAATTTGTGTGCTTTGTATAATCCTTTTTATATATATCCTTCAAGGGAGAAGTCCACCTTTATTTTAGCAATTTTGGATATGTTTCAAGTAGCTATCCTTCAAGGGCATAGTCTGTGAATGCTAAGAATGACCCATAATTATTTTTGGTTATGACTTTGATTTTTCTTGTTTGATTTTTTATGACATAGAATTGCTTATATAAGCTTAAGGGTTCACCTTTATGAAGGCAAAAATAAAATCACAAGAAGTTTGATTAGGTTTTAAGAGGTTTAGGTGACAATGACCATGGGAATCTATCCTATGAAACAGGGTGGGAAGTACCATGAGAATCATGCCAGGGGTAGAGCCATGGTACCCATTATTAAATATTAGTCTATGATTTTTATGGATAATCACATGATTCATTTTTAATTGATTGCCCCTAAAATAGGGAGATTAATGTGGTTTGAAAGCAAAGGATGAGTGTAAGTTAGATAAAAGATGAGTTTGATCCCTTTTAAAAAAATAAAAGACATAGATGTGAAGCATTAATGGGCTTAGGTTCTGGGTTTCCCTCAAGAGAGGATAATTGGTAAGCTCTTGATCTATACTTTTGGGTTATGATATAAGGTCTAATCTGATTAAAATCAAACTTTCCCTACTTACTTTTCTCCATGTTGTTGATATCTTGGTTTTCCTTTAGCATGAGGTCTCTGATATTTAATTCTTACACTCTAAGGTGTTTATTATAAGAAAATTTGATTATCTCTTGATAGACATGAATATGGGTGATGGAAGCTAAATGATGTTCATCAAGTAGCTCAAGTGGGATAAATGGTGTTGATGATAGTCATCATCAGAAATGAGATCTTGTACAGATATGCAAAGTGAAGAAATTTGGAATCGAGAGGTAAGACAAATTTTGATCCAAACACAAGAGAGAATGGGGTATCAACCATAAGGGTTAAAATGCTACTATGTTATGACCATAAATTGAAGGGCATGTGCAAATGCCAATCCTAACCAGATGCATTAACCATCCTAGTAAGCATGTTATTAAGGGTTTTATTAGAATATTTTGCCTATCCATTCACTTGAGGATGATAGGGTGATGAATATGATGTGCTAATTGATGAAGTCAATAATATTTTCTACTTTGGTCGAGGATAGAAGAATAGCCTCTATGTATTTGGTAAAATATTTAGTCACAGTGATTATAGAATGATGTCACTATGAATAATGGGGTTTAATTTCACCAACAAGATCCAGACCCCATTGTGACAAGGGATATAAATTAGTCGATACATGAATAATATGGCTAGGTATGTGATGTAAATTACCATGTTGTCAACATTTAACACACTCTTCCACATAATTACAATCATCTTGGTTAAGGGTAGTCCAATAATAGCCAAGCTTAAAGATGCATTTAGCGATGGCAGGGCCACTAAAGTGTCACCCATAGATCTCATAATATGTTTCCTTAATAAAATTAGAGGCTTTATTAATACATAGGCAACAGAAGAGCAGACTATCAAAACCACATTTATAAATAATTCCCTCCATAATGGTATAACATGAGGTACTCTATAAAAATGCTCTTCAAACATTCATAGAAAGACTAGAAGGAATGATGGCAAGGTTAAATTAGTTGAAGGTCTGTTGATACCATAGATTAGGTTAGGTTTCCTTCACATTGAAGATGGTGGGAAAATTAGGTTTAACATAAGAGGGTTGGGTGAGTCTATGGATAATGACAAATAGCTTAGATTAAAAGGGTGCAAACAAGATTTGAGAAGTGAGGTAAGCCATGGTGTTGACAAATTTATTGGTAGATCACAAGGTGGCTTAGATACGGTAATTTTCAAATGATGCTAAGAGTTCATCAACTAGTCTTTTGTACTATTTTAAAACATCATTCTTACACTGGTAAGAGATATTAATTTTATTGACCACTAGTTGAGAGTTGCTAAAGATGTTGATCATTTTGACTCCCAAGGTTAAGGCAGTTGGAAGGCCTATGACTAGAGTTTCATACTTAGCCATATTGTTGGTACATTTGAAATATAACTTAAAGGATAAAGGAATAGTTTCACTATGAATTGGAATAAGGATAATTTTAGATCTTCTACCACATTGACATTTTGATCCATCAAATAGCATGGTAACTTGATAGGTGAAGTTTGTCTGAGAGAGGGTCATGATGGACTCATTTAGAAACTCAAGAGGAGGAGATTGGTTGTGTTTTATAGGTGCTTCAACAAATTAGTCAATAATTAATTACCCTTTAATTGACTTCTACTAAATAAATTCAAAGTCAAACCTAGCTTAAATCATGAGCCACTTGGCCATACATTGGTTTTGGTATAGCTTGGAGTGCATATACTTGAGTGGGTCAATATTGGTTATGACATAGGTTTTGTGGTTAAGAAGGTAGTGGTGAAGTTTGGTGGTCATGAATACTAGATCTAGGCTAATTTTCTTGATATGGTTGTACTAGGTATTATAATCTACAAGCATACAATTCATGTAGTAGATGAATTTCTCTTTGTGTTGTTTATCTTGATGAGCAAGAATTTCCCCTAAGGAGTGGCTAGTGGTGGAGATATAAAGGTGTAAATGTTGGTTTTCCTTGGGAGGGATGAGGATAGGTGGGGAAAAAAGGTACTCTAAGTGAATCAAACAATTTTTTATAGTCATCATTCCACTTGAAAGAGACATCCTTCTTTAAGAGGTGATAAAAAGGTTGGCATTGATTTGAGAGTTGAGAGATAAAGAGACAAATGGCTTGGATCTTCCCCTATAAACTACAAAGTTACTTGAGGTTGATTAGATGAATCATGTCAAGGATGGCTTTGATTTTAGTAGGATTGGATTTTATTCCTTGAAGGGAGACAATAAAGCTAAGGTTTTTTCCTAAAAAGACCTCAAAAATGCACTTCTTGGGGTTAAAGTGGAAATGGTTATGGATCAGGGGCTTAAAGATGATCTTAAGAATGTTAGATGCTCCTTACAATATTTATATTTACCAAGGAGGTCATTCACATAGTCCTCAACAATTTTGTGGATAAGGTCATGGAATATGTAGGTCATATCACTTTGGTAGGTTGCACCAGCATTCTTTAGTCTAAAAGTTATAACCCTATAGTAGAAGGTCCCCCATGGGGTGATAAAGGAAATATTGTGTTGATCTTTGGGGGAAATCAGGATCTAATTATAACTT
The DNA here is from genome assembly GCA_037957365.1 of Torreya grandis. Lineage (NCBI taxonomy): Eukaryota > Viridiplantae > Streptophyta > Pinopsida > Cupressales > Taxaceae > Torreya > Torreya grandis. Next base: position 1,026,029 of record JARHVA010004092.1, on the reverse strand, counting down.
GAGAATCTATACATGAGAGATAACATCTCATGGTTGACTATAAGATTAACTAGTTGGTTGATACTTGGAAGAGGAAAGTCATCTTTTGGGAAAGTAAGGTTGAGTTCATGAAAGTACACAAAAATGTGTAATCTCCTTATGGCTTTGGTGATAGGTACAACATTTGAGACCCATTGGGGATAATTAATTGGTTGAATTAAATTGATAGATAGGAGACACTAAAGCTCTTCTTTGGTGAGAAGGGTTATGTGAGGGTGTATTCATAGAAGTTTCTATCTAACAGGGTAGGAATCAAATTTAGTGACTATGTTATGGGTAGAGATGGAGGGGTTGATTCCTAGAATGTCATTATAATACCAAGAACATTATATGTTGTAGTATTATAAGGAGGTGAAATGTTGAGGTTCCTTAGAATTAAGTGATTGGCCAATTTTGACAATGTGGGGGTTATTCAGAGTGCCCAATTTGATATCCATGGTGGATTCATTTAAAATGGTTGAAGTCTTAAGAAGAATGGATTTTTGGATGGAAGAATCTAATGCACCAAGATAGGTGAGAATAGATTCATCATCCCAATACTGAATAGTATTTTAATGGTAAGAGTCTCGTCTCCTATCATCTCAAGATGGGTTAAGGGGATGGTTATGATTGCTCCATCCTTTTGATAATTCAAGGGTCTAAATTTGATCATGTTGATTAAGAAAAAAATTAGGTGGGATGATGTCATCATCCTCACACTCAGGTGGAGAAGAGGTTGGTGAAGAAGGGATGTCTTCTTCAATAATGGTGGTAGTAGATAATTTGGTTTTCTTTGAGGTTGAAATGAATCCAAGGCTTTTTTGTCTCGATTAAAATCAACTCATGTGGCCTGTGTTCATAACATCCAAGGCCAAATCCTTTCCAATCACACCGGTGGAGGTATGTCTTAACAAATTTTAGTTTATCTAGAATAGGAGAATCTAGAGGTAAATTGTCAAGGTGAAAAAAAGGTAACCAAAGTGTCAAGGGGTTTATCAAGTCCCCCATAGATGAAATGGGTTTGATAGTTTGAAGGTCTAAGGGGAATAATGGCCCTAATATTGGGGTCATACCCAGGGTGGTTGTTAAGTTACCCATACTCATAGGGAGTAAAGAAGGTGTCAAGGGTCAAGAGGCAATATTCCCCAAGTGAAAGACATTAGAATGTGGATTTCAAGTGGTCTATTATGGGAATTTGATCTGAGGGGATTGATGAGCTAGTAGATGCCTCATTGGTAGAATAATATATGACTTTATGGTTTGTGGTTGAGGGTTTGTCTTTGGTTGATGAGGGTGTGTTAGATGGAGGTAGGAGGGCGTCATTGGGTTGATAAGTCATGTTGCAATATGAAAAGGAACTTGAGTCAGCTTATGTAGTGATAACCTAACTTTCATGCTCAAATTTGATGCAATGATGAAGGGTAGAAAGTACATAACCCATGAAATAGATCTAAGGGCATTCTAGTACAACATTATACTATAATTCACCTTCCACTATAATAAAAATCTTTGGTAATGTGTGAGTTCCCAAATGGGTATGAATGACAACAATTCCTAGAGTAGTGGTCATGGTGTCATTAAAGGATTAGAGAACATCTAAGGTTTTAGACATGCCATTGTTTGGTAGTTTGAGTTGATCATAGACATGGGAGGAGATGATATTAATGATGGCTATCCCATAAATCATGACTCATTTGATATGGGTTTGGTTGATGTAGGAAGTGATGAAAAGAGGGAGATCTAGGTCATCAAGGTGGATAAAAGGTATTTTCAAATCTTTGAAGGTGATAAATTTGGAAATTTGGAGAGTGCCAATAAAGGCTGCTAGAGGTTGAGGGTCTTTAGGTTGGACCTCGATTGATTGTAATGCCTCTATCATTTCTTGGTGATGATGAGATGAGGTAGAGATCAACTCATATAGGATCATCTTCACTGAGGTTTGGTGAAGTTGTTTGAGAATAACTCTTTTGATTAATTCAGAGGGGTTGGATTGAGATGTACCCAAGATAAATACCTTGGGTTTGGCTAAAGGTGAAGGTACTTGAATTTGACTTGGTTGGGACGTAGAAGATGGGTATGTCCATGGATGGATACTTTAGCCTTCCCATTATCCTTTTATATGATCTTGTGACAATATTGATAGTTATATATAGAGGGAAGAGTTGGGGTAGGAGATTGGTTTGGTTTCTTATCACTCTGAGGTGAGAGTGGGGGAGTAGGTAGGCATTATTTATTGGTTTTTGTTTGTTAGACTAATAGCAGGTTCATGGGAGGTTAATTTATTAATATATCATCCTCATCATAGAGATGATGGATTATGGTTTGGAGAGCTTTGCAATTCTCCATGTCATGCTCAGGTGTCTTATGATAGGTGCATACTTGGAAATTATTATACCAAATGGTTTTTAGACCTAGAGGATCAAATGCTCAGATATAAAGTAAGGTTAAGAAATAATATTTCTATAACCTTTGAAAAATAGTTGAGTAAGACTCAACTAAATATGGTGAGGGTTTAGAGGTTTTAGCCTCAGTTGGTGAGATGGAAGTCTTTTTAGAAACAAACTTGGTGGTAGAGGTATTGGACAAGGTGGCCTTATTAATTTTTGATTTAATTTTAGGTAAGGAAGTTGATAAGTTGGAGGCAAGAGATATCAAGATATCTAGGTTGGTTATGGATGGGTCGGTGAAGATAGGCATGTCAAAAATCAAGAGTGATGGCATAATCAAAGCCAATGGTTAGGGTTTGGTTGAGATAGTTGGCTTCCTAATCAAAGTAGAGGGATGAGGCCCCAAGATAGAGGGAAAGGTTAATAAAGGTATAAGTTTGGCCTTTAAGCCTTTTAATGGCTTCGTCATTTTAGTTGATTTGGTTTGGTGTTTGATTGGTGGGTCTAGTGAGGTGAGCTCTAGTTTCAAGGATGGGTGATTAAGGCTCTGCATAGGAAATATGCCAAGGTGTTTGGTTAGTTTATTTGAAGTGATATAGGATGAATTTTTTATTTGATATTTGGTATAATTGGGTGGTTAAGAAATGATTGGGTTGGTAGAGGTTTTTATTTGTATAGTTGATATGGTAGTAGGTTGGACAATAGAAGTGGTGGGTTGGTATGTTAAAGAGGTGGTTGTAGGTTCCTATTTGGTGATGTAAGGGAGCCCCAATTATTACCAAAAGGTAGATCGATCCATGTTAGGTTTGGATACAAATTAGAATCTCTAAACTAGTTTAGAGAATGGTTTATAGATTGGTCTTATTCCCCGTGTAGTGGGCTTAAAAGATAAACCCATAGGTTGAGAAAGGAGAATGGTGACCTCATCATTTTCCTCAATCAAAGGATACAAGGTTTGGATGGGTGGTTCCTCTGTGTGAGGTGTATATATGGTGGTTTCCTTCTTGGGAATGTTTTCTAAAGGTGAAGTGAATTGTTTAGTGGTTGAGGGAGGAGGTAAAGTGGTGATGGTTGCTTACCCTAATATGTCAATTAGAGGAGGGGTTGATGATTCCACTACCTCAATAAGTGGAGGAGGTAACAAGGTTACTTCCTTGGTTTAGGTCTCCAAAGGAAAATAAGGTGAATCCACTACCTCAATAAGTGGAGAGGGTGAATAATATGTAGCTTGGGTGGTAGGTTCTTCAATAATGGGCACATCAAGAACAATGTTGACTATATGGGCATCATGCGAAGACTTATCTTTGTTTCTCTCATTTTTGGTAGGTGCATGATTGGGAAAAGGTTATTTGAAAATGTCAATGGCTTGTTTTGGAGGTGCATTGGGGTTATCCAACATAATCTCCCCTTGTCAATGAAGGTTTAGACAATGTTTTTAAAGGTATTACACTTACTAACATCATGTATATCTAATCTATGGAAAGCACATAGGTCATTCTCATTGTACCATCTAGGTGTAAGATGAGAAGAATTGAATTATTGATGGGGTTTTATGGGGGGAAGTTGTATAATATTATCTTTTAGCAACTTCTATAGGATTGAAGAATAAGATTCCCCAAGTGGAGTAAATTTATTCTAATTGTTTCAATTTTTGTTTCTCATGTTTTGTTTTAAGGAGCTAGAGGAGGTTGGTTGATTGATAAATAATGGAGGATTAGTCTTAAGGACAAATGCATTCATAGTTCCCTTGATTTTAGCATTGGTATTGGTTTGGTTTCTTGTTTCCAAAGAAAAGACCTCATAGGATTTATAAGTAGAGTTTTTGTTTTTCAACTTTAACTTTCCTTCACCAATGGCTCTATTTTCTAGCTTACATGCCATGTAAAATTCTTGTCAAAGGTTTTGAAGCTATAAACATGCAATGTAGAAGATATGTGCTTGGTACATGCTTGAGAAAAAAAAATTATCACTTCGGTTTGGGGTAAAGAGAAAAAAAATTGATTGATTAGGCTCCTCCAATGGGATACAAAATCAGCAATAGATTCAACACCAAACTTTTGGATAGAGTAAAGGTCAGTGATGGAAACTTTATTGGAGATTTTTATTGAAAATCGATCCAAGAAATATTGGGATAGTTGGGTGAAAGAGAAGACAGAATGTTTGGTTATGGAACTATAAAAATCTAATGTTGGATTGGACAGGGACATGGGAAAGGTATGAAGAAGGAGGGCATCATTATAGGTAATCAAATAACATACATGCCTAAATTCCCTAAGGTGATATTGTGGATCCTCCTTACTTTAAATTTAAGAAAACTTAGAAAGTTACCACTGAGAAGGATATGGTCTGATAGGGATAGATGAGTGAATGGGATCATTATAGATCTAATCATATGATAATATGTTGTGAGCACCAAAGATGGATGACTCTAAGGTAGTCATTTTAATCATGAGAATTTTCATCATATATATTTGGGGTTGTGTGCCTAAAAATTTGTGAGGTGCATATTATTGTGGTGATTGGGTAATATATTGATAGTTTTAGATTAAGGTAAAAATAGGTTTTGAAGGGACCCTAAAACCTTGAAACAAAGGAAGAAGGATATAACAATAACACCCATAGGAGAAACCTAAAACCAACTTCTAAGAAGTGTCAAAAATAGGTTTTACATGGACCTAAAACCACCATTCATGAACATCAAAAGACGGAACCTAGGTTTTACAGAGACCTAGAAACTCCAGTGTGATAAGAAAATAAAAAACCAGAAAATGGAACTAGATATTACATCCAACTAAAATAACCAAGACAATAAGAACTCAATGGACCTATTCTTCTAATTCCAAAATCATCTTCACTACTTCCTTACCAATCACAGAAGTGTCCTGTATGGCTACAGCCACCGACGTAGCACCCTCTTGCATTGCTTTCTTTCTTGAGCTCTATTTGGTTCTCTTGCTTGGCCCCTCTACGGATTTGATTTCCTCATTTGATCATTTTCCAATGTTTACATTAGCTACACATATGCTGGAAGTTACCTCCTCCATCTTCATTCTGCTTTCCTTAATGAGTTCCCTTAGATTGTTCTCATAGTCTTTGAGTTTGATAGGAATATCCCTCATCTACTTTTCCATATTATTGATTTTATTCCAGTCTGCTTCCTGGTTATGTTCCAATATTTCCATTTTCTTCTTGAGGCCCATTATCTCCTTATGCATCCATGAGTCAAATTGAAGGATAGCATCTACTTTTCATTTGGCCAATCTCATAAGGGGGTACCTCCCATCATTCTATCTTATATCACTTAAATATTTCGTGTTCTCTTTTGGATTGTCTTCATCCTTTTCCATATGATCCTCCCTTTCCATTCATTCTTGTTCCTTGGTTTCAACAGGGATTTTGTTATGGATAATATCATCCTTTACTTGATCTCTTGTTTCCATTACTTGATTGGCATCCTGAACTAGATGTTCCTTCTCAGTTTTTGAGGCAGGGTCCTCAAATAGAACATCCAAATCTTTTTCAATTTCCTCAAGCACTTGCTAGTTTTCCTCAAGATCATAGTTATTGTTTTCAATTTTTTCCTCTATAGTGACCCCTTCTTTCTTATTCTTCCCTTTATCTTTATCTTCCTCGTTGGAGCTAGATTCCCCACTTTTTGTTCCTTCCTCTTCCTCCATACTCTCCTCCTCAGACCTTTCAGTGCTTTCCTACTCTGTTTCCTCATCAGCAATCTATTTTTTGAAGCTGGAGGATTTGGATTTAGCTTTTTCTTTCCCCTTTACTGTTTCATTCTTATTACTTTGAGAGTCCTTATTTTTATCCAAATAAGGATTCAGAACAATGGCCTTGTTTTTGCAGTGAGCTTCAATTATTAGAATGAATCCCTCATGCAATATAGGATGAGTCTCCTTTTTCCTATGAGCGAACAGACTTTAGAGCAAAGAGAAGCACAAATAGAAAGGAAAGGAGATTCTTACTTTGTGTCTAAAATGATTAAGAAACACATAGTGAAATTTATGGATTCTTTTGCTTCTTCCATCAAGTATGAAATACTCATGGATGTAGCATAAGACGTCTCTCCAGATTCCTTTAATCTGCTCTAGGTCAAAAAAATCCCCACTCTTTTCCAACTACTGCTCCTCAGCATCCATCTTTGGTAATTTGCTAAAGGCCTCATTAGAAATGCTGGTCTGCTTTGAGAATTTTATTCCCTCCATTGGAAGCCCCGTGACCTCCGCTATGAACTCCTTAGTGAGTTTCACCGTGATGCCATGGAGGGTTACCCTATCGTCAATCCAATTTTTGAAAAAATCCATCATTATATGGGGTTTTGAACCATGTAGCCATTCCAGGTAGCTCACAACCTTCCCTCTCTGAAGGATCTTCTAGACATCTTGTTTTGATTTCCAATCTTTGCAATTTTTAGGTTCCTGCTTCCTTGGTTCTCCTTTCATTTTGCAAGCCATACAAATATCTAATAACACCCAAACACTAAATACTAAGCAATGAGACCAACTATTATCAGTTTGTGATGAAACTCACCTATTTTTTGGCACATTCAGAATCCACTTCATGTTCTCTAGAATATTTCTATTTAATGAGTATGATCCTTCCTCCGTGAGGCCACTCTACCAAATCATTGATTTTCTATTCCAAGCAGATCTTTCCCTCCCTTGAATGAATTGTGTCATGATTAATGAGCGCTCTAAGATTCACATTCTTATTTAATGTATCCTGCCAACTCACCTTGTGTCCTGTTCGAACTGCATAATTTACTATCCAATCAGCAACCCCATTGGCTTCACGGTAAGTATGGGTAATAGTTACTTTCTCAAATTTTTGAATTAAGGTTTTCATTTCCAACACCATTGCCTCTATAGACCATGAAATAGAATTCTTGTTATTTAATATATTAATAATATTTAGGGAATCCCCTTCTAGCCATAATTTAGAATATCCTGATTCAACAGCTAATTTGATGGTTTGAAGGGCTGCAGAAGCTTCAGTAATATGATAATTTGACTTACCAATGGGAATAGCAATAGCATCAATTATGTTTCCCACATGATCTCTCAAGACTCCTCTGCATCCTACATTTCATGGGTTCCCTTTAGTAGCTCCATCAAAGTTTCCTTTGATCCACCCATAGGGGGGACATTCTATTTAACACCTAATCTTGGATTTTCAGTTTTCACATTAGGCCCTTCTGATCTTAAGGGATTATCAATTTGAAAGGTTGGATTAGGATCCCTTTGCGATGATAAATTATCCTTTATTGCTCTAATAATGTTCTAACCCAACACCCATCCTAGAAGTTCTTTACTTCTAAAAATTTGATTATTTCTTTCTTTCCATATACACCACCAAATATGGGGAAGAGTTAATTTCCAGAAAAAAAGAACATCAGGATTCTTAGAGGGACAATACCAACTTTTAAAAGATAGTTCCACACTTTTTTGATGAACCCATACAATACCCCAAAGATTGAGGATCTCTTTCCAGACTTCTTGTGTATAAGAACAGTTCATAAACAAGTGATCTCTATCTTCAAAACCCTTTTACATAGAATACACCTGTTCACCACATATATTCCTCTTTTCTGCAAGTTGTCAAGAGTAAGGATTTTGTTTTGAAGTAGAGTCTAGTAGAAAAAATTTATTTTGGGGATGAGCCCCTTGATCCAGGAATGTGACCACAAAGGTTGATTACCATTTCCCTTTGAAGTAAAAATGGTAGATACTTTAAATTGTCCACTAAGATCATCATGCCAAATAATCTTATCCTCAAGATTAGGATAGAGAGAGATAGCATTAAGGGATAATTGTATATTATTGAAATCTTGATCAAGATCAGTTAAACTCACTGAGGAATTATTTTGCCAGTATTGATTTACCATTATTCCATATCTTTGCTTACATCGATCAATTACCTCTTTATCTTGGAATTCTTCTATCAAAGGGTTTTCTTTTAACCAAGCATCCTCCCAAAAATTCACCTTTATTCCATTACCAACTTTCCATGAGCATCCTTCTTCTAAAATTTTTTTAGTTCCCTGAACTGCCCCCCATATGGAAGATGGTCGGATAACGTCAGGGTAAGAAAAGAAATCAGAAAGGGATTTTGCATTGAATAAATACTTATACTTCCATATGTTACTCCATTCTTTTTTTTCATGATAAACCCTCCATCCCAATTTTGCTAAGAGAGTTGTATTCATACTTCTAATTTTCCTTATTCCCAGCCCTCCTTCCCTGAATAGTTTACAAATGTTGTCCCAAGCAATTAAAGGCATCCTCCTTTTTTCCTCGGTGCCAGTCCATTGAAAGTTTCGTTGGATTTTTTCAATGGCTTCTACATATTTGGTAGGAATTTTGAAAAGACTTAAAGCATAAGTAGGTATGCTTTAAAGACTTGCTTTAAGGAGGGTTAACTTTCCTGCCTGACTTAGAAAATTTCCTTTCCATCCCGCAAGTTTCTTACTGAATTTGTTGATGAGATCCTCCCAAAAGGCTTCAGGGACTTTCATCCCAAGAGGAAGACCCAGGTAATATGAGGGGAAAGAACCTATAGAGCATCCAAGGATTTTAGCAATTTTTTTCTATCTTTGAGTTGGGGTATTGGTGAAGAACACAACACTTTTATTCCAATTAATCATCTGACCAGAAGTAGATGAGTATGAATTTATAGCTTGCTTCAAATTTCTTGCTTCCTTAACTTCAGCTTTCCCCATGAAGATAGTATCATCAACAAATTGTATGTGGGAGAAAATTAGAGGATGAGAAGAGGGTTTTAATCCCTTAAATAAACCTTTACAGACCAAATCCCCTATATATCTTCCCATACAGTCAGCCATAATTACAAACAGAATGGGGGATATAGGGTCCCCTTGTCTCAATCCCCATGATGGATTAAAGAAATGGGATGAACTTCCATTTATCATTACAGCAATAGAGGAAGTAGAAATTAGCTGGTAAATAATATCAACCACCTTTTGTTTAAAGACAAAAGTTGTAAGGCTATTTGAAAGGAATAACCAGTCCACCCTGTCATATGCTTTTGCAATATCAACTTTCATGATGAAACCCTGGTTGTTAGAGCTGAACAACGAATGTATATTCTCATGAGGAGTAATTATAGAATTGAGGATTTGTCTACCTGGGATAAATCCATTTTTCTGGTCAATAATTATCAAAGGAATCACTTGAATAAGTCTGGATGTAAGTACTTTGGATATTATCTTGTAGAAAGAGTTACACAGGCTAATCAGTCTAAACTGATCAGGAGAATCAGCACCAATCTTCTTTGGAATTAAACACAAAAAGGTGGAATTAACTTCCTTAAGCATCTGTTTGGATCCAAATAATTCCTTCACCACATTACTTACATCTTTGCCAACAAATTTCTAGAGTTTTTGAAAAAAGAACATGGGAAATCCATTAGGTCCAGGTGCTTTATCTCCTCCTAGAGAATAGACAGCTTTAAAGATTTCCTCATCCTTTGGTATTAAACATAACATTTTGTTCTGTTCCTTTGAGACTAGAGGAGGAATCACTCGTAGGATATCTGTCTAACTTTCCAGATTGATATTGAGGTCAGCCTTCATTAGGGATGAGAAAAAGGATAGCATTTCCTCCTTGATTTCCTTTTCCTCTATAATCTTTAGATCTCCTTTTTTTAGGTATGGAATATGAGTTTTAACTCTATGCTTTAGAGTGGAAAGATGGAAAAATTTTGTATTTTTATCTCCTTCTTTCAACCATAACAACCTGGACCTTTGTCTCCAATAGATTTCTTTTGTAGTTATAATATCTTGATATTGAACCAACTGTTCATTTTCTTCAGTAAGGAGGTCTGAAGTATATCCATCTTTCTGAATTTTTTCCTAAGTTCTACGAATTTCATCCTTGATAGCATTCTTTTTCTCAAAGATATTTCCAAAACAATACTTGTTCCACTTCTTGACTTCCCTTTTAACATTTTTGAGCTTGGAAACAACTCTAAAGAGGGTCGTGCCCTCAATATCAATATTCCACCATTCTTCCATTTTACTTTCAAACTGTGGATGCTGCAACCACATCTTTTCAAATCTGAAAGGATGATTATTCTTCAAGTTTATTTTAGCCACCATGAAAAAAAGAGGATAATGATCCGAACCTATTCTATGGCAAGCTTCCAACTTACATATGTATTATTTTGTCCATTCTAGAGAGATAAGGGCCCAATCAAGCTTGGCCTGTATACAATCATTGCCAGTCCTCTTATTGCTCCATGTAAATTGAATTCCCTGAAGTTCCATGTCCATTAGTCCCTCTTTGTTTATAAACTCCATTAGATCAAATCTCCCTTCCAATTGAATAGTGTTACCTCCCATTTTCTCATGATCATAAAGAGTTACATTAAAGTCTCCCATTATAATCCATCGTCCACAATAGTCTTTGCTTTTGAAATTAGAGATAGTCTCCCAGACCTTTTTCCTTTGGATCTTTACATTAGGAGCGTAGATATTTACAATATACCAGCTTTCCTTCTAGTCAACACTAGCTATTTTAAAAATCATAATATTTTTACTAGCAATCAAGATAGATCCAGAGTAATGATTCTTCTTCCATAACATCAAGGTTCCCCCTGAAGCACCTTCAGAACTACTGGCCTTGATGGAATAATTTTTAAAGTCTTTGATCTGTTCTGCTTTCTATTTATTCATCTTGGTTTCTTGGAGCAAAAGGAAATTAGGCTTTTGATCTCTGACAAAATTCCTAACAATATCCATTTTATTGAGAGTTGGTGCGAGGTTAAGAAGCTTCTATTTATTGAACTGTGGAGATAGGTGATTAGGTGGATGTTATGTATGGGTAAGTGAATGTATGTGGTTTGGTAGTGGGTACAGGTACATACCCTTATGGGTTAGGGATGTAATCCAAGTTGGGTATGATGGTAACCTATTGAAATGTTAAGATAGGTTGGGTAGGAGTTGTGCTTTAGTTTTTAACTAAAGGAAAGGTGGTGACCTTTATACTTATTGGTGGTAAGGTAAAAGGTATAGACACCACAATATTCTAAAGTGGAGTAGTGACTAATGGAATGGGGGTATCTAAAGGAAGGTTGGAAATGCTAGTAATAGGTGCCCCCATGGTGAAGGGAGTATAGGTGGTTAAGGCTTGGATTGTTCCTATGGTAGAGGAGTGGTTGGTGGGGTGGAAGGAATGAGGGTGTTAGTAAGTTCGGTAGGTTGGTTTTCCATAGTAGTATCAAAGGGATTATTAGTAGATGAAGATGCCTGGGTAGTCAATGGTTGGGTGGTGATTGTGGAAATATATGTGTTCCACATAAATTGGTAAGGCATGCCACAAAGTGGGTCTATAAGTAGAACCAAATAAAGGTTATGGTAAGGCATGGTGTTGAGATAATGCTAAAGGGCCATAAGGTTATTATCTAAGAAAGTGGAAAAGTTTGTATCTCCTTGGGGAAATACCTAAGGGAAAGGACTTCTCAAAGGGTGAGGAGAGTCTTCTAGTTCATAGATGTATTCCATAGATTAGGAGGTAGAAGAGTTTAAAAATTTTGGTGATGGTTTATGCTTTGTTAGGTTCTTTCACTAATGGCAAGTTAGGACCATGTAAGATAAGGGAGAGATAATACAAAAACAATCTCGCCAATCAAATAGAGAGAAGATAAAAAATGAGAAAGGAAATCAAAACACACTAAAAATTACATTAAGTCCAAAAGTTCCTTTTAGTGTTTCTTTTGGCTTATGCCTTAAGCTTTGTAAGAAATTATGTGACTAAAATTGGCTTGTAGAGTAGGTACTAGAAAAAAATTCTATGGTTTGTTTCAGGTTGTGTTTAGGTATTGAATATATGTTATCACCATGTTATTTACATGAAAATTCATCACTAGGTATTGAAAACTAATGTTATTTACATGAAACTTGATCAACAATAGTAGTATGTTCACTCGAATCCATATACACATTAGAGCTAGCCTTAACCAGCACCTTGGTCTTCTATTTGAGCTTGGTTTCTTCATTCACAATATGAGTAGACAATGAGATCCCTTGGCACTCTTAAAATTCTATAGCATTCTCCACCATATCAAATAGATTACTTGGACCTACAGAATCATCATGACTCATACTTACCACCTTTGTTTTACATGAGTTAACTTGCCTTCTTTTTTGCACTCTAGGGGCCTGATTAAACCTATTTTATCTTGTAGACCTTTTCTTATAGAATCTATCAATGTGACCTCTCTCTTGATAGTTGAAAAACTTTATACCTTTTTCAAGAATCTTATCCTTCCTTGTTTAAACAAAATCTTGTAATATTTCCATACTTTTGACAATTAAAACAAACTACTTATTTTGAATAAGACTCACCTTACCTTAACTTATTTAGATAATACTTAGCAAAATATACCTCATCAAGAAACTTAAATCACTTAACTTTTTTCACACCTTTTTACTAATGACCCCCATCATAGTTTCATGAAAACTCATTTCTAACGGTCTTCTACACTCTCTAGCCCTATGACCAAATTGATTACATGTGTAATAGTAACCATTGAAACTTGCATACCTCATAGTATTTAGTTATCTGATCTGATTTATCTTCAATCTAATTGTATCATCATTTATCAACTGATTGGTGACCTTTAAGGGCTGAACCACCTTGCTCTCATTGACCTTCATGTCAACTTAAGAAACAATTTTGGGCTCTTCATTAAAACCCAATCCAAATTTATCACTATCAAACTTTTGACTCTTTATGAGATTATATAGATCATTAGAACTTTTATCAAACTTGTAATATGATTTCACCTTGCTTGAAGACTTCTCTAACTCATAGTTCAAAGACACAATCTCATAAACATACCTTGAACATTCTTCTTCTTTTTCTATTATACTTTCAAACACAAATTCCAACTTAGAATTAAGAAACATAACTAAACCTTCATGCTCCTTGTTGTCTTAATTCATTCTTTTTTCATACACATTGAATTGTTCCTCATAGTCCCTTATTTGAGAATTCATCTTGTTAATATTCTTCTCAATCTTCATTTCTTCAAGATTATTCATCAATTTAGTCTCAAAGTCCACCTCATCTTGATCATCATCCGAATCACTCCAAGTAGACTCCTTTTGACATGATCAATGATCTTCCTCAGCCATGAAGAGGTCTTCATCTTCAATAAGACCAACATCTTCATGATCATACCCTAATTCACTATCTTCACTCTCATATGAGGAGCTACAATCTTTTTTGGTGTAGAGACTATTCTTGTCCTTGAAGTTATTCTTCTTATTGTCAAACCTTCTAAATCCCTTTTTACTTATATTAGACCTAAATGATCTCTTGTCATCATTATTACCCTGACCATGTTCTTCATCATCATTCTTCTTATGCTTATGAGGGAAATTGTTATAAAAATGTCCTACTTCTCCACAATTGAAGCATTTGAAGGGTAGTTTACCGTTTTACTTGCCTAAACATGTTTTTGATTTCCTTGTAAACAAAGTAATTAATTCATCATCATTAATATCATATGTGTCATCCTCCTTGAGTTCACTACCTTGGAACTTCTTCTTTGGCTTCATTTATGTCATGAATGTTACTTCCTTCTTTGGTGTTATATCATCATTTATTCTCATCTCATAGGAAATAAGGATGTCATGTAATTCATCCATCTTCAACTGAGTAAGATAATGAATTTATTCTATAGTAGATACTTTAGAATAAAACTTGAGAGAGAGAGGACTTAATACCTTTTGAGCTACAGTAACTTATTCAAGATTCTCTACAAGAGCTCTGATGATGTTCACAATCTCATCAACCCTCTACAAAAAGGATGCCATATAATCTTCTTCCTTCATCTTAAGACTCTCAAATTATCTTTTGTAAGTCTACAACTTAACCTTTAAATCTCCTTCAAAAATAGTATTCAATTTATCCAACATTTCCTTGGTAGATATGTAATGGATTACCTTGGTGTATTTAATCTCTAAAAGAACACAATTAATAGCATTCATTGCCTTAGAATTTCTCTCAAATAACTTCTTATCTATAGCACTGAATGGAGGAATAGTAGGTGTAGAATAATCATCCACAATATATTTCTAAGTGTCAACCCATAGGGACATGATGTAGGTCCTCATCTTCACACTCCAAAACTAATAATTGGATTCATTGAACATCAATGGTTGCTTAATGGAAAATCCTCATTAAATTTGATTTATACCCATATTTTACCTTATATCTCCTTTAAGTCATCAAGACTTCACTAAAGGACTTGCTCCAATACCAATTGTTAGAGGTAAAAACCACTAAGAGGGGGGAGTGAATCATTGGTTTCAAACAATCTAATTCAATTTATAAACCCTTCAAAAACTTAAACATTCAATACAACCATTCATAAAGCATTCAATATTTTTATAGTAATGAACAATAGATAATGTAAGATCACACACACAACACGATCTATGTGGGAAATCCTCTTGAGGAATAAAACCCACTCTAAATCCTATAAATACATGGACTACTTGTCATATAAAAAGTATGAAAACATGAGACTTTAGTGAAACACCTATTTTACAAGGAGCACCTGCCCCTAAGATGATTAAGTCCTTCTAACTAGAATTTAGTGAAACACCTATTCCACAAGGAGCACCTACCCCTAGGATGGTCAAGTCCTTATAACCAGAGTTTAGTGAAATACCTATTTGCCTTTTATTTTAACTTATATAGATCCATCATGATTATTATCCTCTAGGTTAGTCATAATACTTATCTTAGCCCTTAAGATATCTAACATATATCAATACCATCCACACAGGTTGGCCATAGTAATCATGGGTCACACTTAAGTAGCTATGTCTTTCAATTAGGCCTTAGTAGCCCTTATAGGTCTCATGGAGACCTATTCACCCATTTATCACTTCATCAAGCAATTTAAAAACATAGGACCACTTATAAATACATAGGTCCACTCCACATAACCTCTTAGACATCCTTAAATGATTAAAATCATCATTATACACCTATGTGTATGCTCAATCTACTCAAATATTAGCTTTGTACACAAGAACACCATGAATGAATAAATAATCAGCTTCTAATCATTTTTTCATACTAAATATGGATTGTTCAAACCTCTAAAATCCATACAGATAATCTTCATGGAGTATACAACACACTTCAATAGCTAAGTCACCTTGAAACATCAAAATACCATCAAAACAAACTCAATTATCCATCTCATGTCACATACAAACCAAGGTCAAATGCACAATCAACTTTAGAGTTAAATAACCTTGATTGTACAAACATTCAGACCTTTTAACTAGGTTCTCTTGATATGACATGAAGTATTGTACAACTTTACCTTTTACACCATATCAAATTTTTCATAAATCAAAATATACAGCACAAAAACTATATACTAGTCTTCCCTTGCAAATTCAAATATTTGATTTCCAACTATCACTAAACAACTATTAAACTTTGAACATGTTGATGTCATCTTGTGTAACCTTGAAATATTGACCAAAAACACATCATCAATCTCCTTGAATTAGATATGTATTTATCTTTCAATTCTCACCATTAGATCTTAATTAGAACTTATATGATTACAACACTTGGCACCCTCACATACCTTCTAAACAATTTTTTGTCAATCCATGTGCTTGTGCCACTTGGCATTCCCACGCACTTTGTTGACTCTTTGACTTGTCTTGCACCATTGATCTTCATAAGTATGAACCACACTCTCCATTTTACTTCTATCAAATTAATAAGATTGTGACAGTTGTCACCAATACATGCAACCTTTGACATGTTGACTTTATATGCATGATTGATCTCAATAGGTATGATTAAGCATTTGTCATTGTATATTCTAATCTAATGACCTTAGACTTAATATGCATCATAAATGTGCATATGTATGAACACCCACTCACAATTAGATCCTTATCTAGTCCTAATCTTTATTTTTTTCAAATTTGGCTAGTATGGAAACCTCTATAATCTACCTAGAAGGATAACTTTGAACCTTAATAACTTTTATTGTGCTCAATTGCATGTCCTAAAATTTAAACCATGTGATCTTATTTTATAGGGGAATCCATCCATATATCAATCTATTCCTAGAACCTTCATACATGTGAAATATAATACCTTCAAATATCTTACTTGGCTCTACTTGAACTTAGACATTAAGCTTAGATTAATTTTGTACCATAGATATGTGATATAATTAAACATGCACTATTATATCTCCTTTCCAAATTTGGCTAAGTATGGGGAAACATTGAAAACTCCCTAAGAAGCCAACTTTACCTAGATATATCTTTTTCTCCACTCAATCGCATGACCTAAAATTTGGACCACAGCAAATTGGGACTAATGTGATCACACCCATATGACTAATTTCCATTGAATCATCCATACATGGAAATGGTGATGTTATCAAACTACCTACTTAGATTTTTCTTTCACAGAACCAGTTATGCCAAGATGAACATAATGAAGAATGGGATGAATACCATACACTTCCATAAGATCTTCACTCATCCTTTACCTATGATAATACCCCTCACACATTTTTAATACTTTAGATTCATCCCTAATCATTCCAAAACTAAATATCAACCAAGCCTACTTCAATCATATTAGGACAAGCACACTGCACACTTTGTCATTAACACTTGGGCTATCAAGAGACTTCATCCACTCACCTAGACACCTCCATGACATCACTAATAACTCTCCAATAGTAGGGTCCTAATAAAACCATATTTTACATTTAATAAAATCAAAATGATAAATAACATTTGTTTTGAAAATGTTTTGAAAGGAAAGGGAGTCATAAGACCCCTGTATGCAAAACATTATGGGACAAAATTTAAGCCTTAAAATACAAAAATAAAAAAAGAAGAAGAAAAAAATTAAAACTAATTTCATCTTAGTTTTCTTTTGAATATGTGCATTTCATTTATGTTGAATCAAATAATGCCTCAAAGAGTTAGAAATAGGATAGAGATGGGTTATATATATTGGTATCATGAAAAATAGGACTTTCCAAAGGGACTTATTTTATGATCTTCATGAATAAATCTATGGTCTAGTATATTTGGTAGGTAGAATAAGTATGTGACCTCAAGGCATAGGTTTAATTCATCTTAAGTCACTAATACTTCCATAATACATTCTCTGAAATGTATTATACCTTCATCAATTAAAAATAAACTTGTCCATTATGCTCATTAAAAAAGAGGCCACTCCATTCTATTGGATGATGGAGAGGTGAATGTCACAAATACATGTGATAACATAGTTTTTATAACTAGATATGAGGAAGGTGAATTTATAAAACTCAAGGATGAGCACTTAGTGTAATGAAATTTTTATCTCATTAGATAATGATTGCTATCAGGTCTTATTTAGAATTCACACTATTCTTATAAATGGTGTTGAAGGCTTGTTGGAATTACCCAAAAACTTTGAAAAGTGTGAAGCTTACATATTTACCAAACACAATAGGGAACCATTTCAAAATTCGAAATGGAAATCTAATAGGAATTTACAATTGGTCACTCTAGTCTGATTTATTTTCCAATTCATTTTATTGTTGGTTACAAGTACTTAATGGTGTTAATTGATAACTATATTATAATGATTTAGATGTACTTTTTAAATAAAAAATATAATCCTTCAAAACTTTTGAATAATGGTTGAAAATTAATCCCAATCCCACATTAGGGCATGCATGACTAACAATGGTGGTGAATTCATGTCAAAGTTTTTAAAAACCTATCTCAATAAAAATGGAATAAATCATCATATAAAATTCCCTTACACTCCTCAATATAATGGATTAATTTCACATATTAACATAATTATGAAGAAGATAATGTATCCTATGTTTTACTTCAAAGAGTTAAATCTACATTTCTAGATAGAATTAGCTCAAACAAAAATATAACTTCATTCTTCCTTATACCAAATAAGTTGGTATAGATATAGGGTTTATTAGGCTTACAATTATCACCTTAGGTATCATAAATCTCCCATTGGTTGACCATTGTACCACTCACTTTATTATTAATTTAGTGTTTATATCTCTCTTAGATTAGGTTACACTTGTTATTCAATTCATTGCATGTGGTATATGTTAGGTCCAACACACCCCATCCTCAAATTTCAAATGGGGACCCTCTTGTTTTAGTTTGGTCTTCCATTTTCAGGTTTATGTATGTGATCTTCTATCATCTAAATGTTGTATTGATATTAACCAAGTTTGAATTCAATTATTTTAAATGTAATAAGTTACATGTCTGATCTACACCAATCTAAACTATACCTCTAAATGTTTTATTTCAATTTCAAAGTGACCAATTCTTACAATTTACCATTATAAATACTTGGTCAACATTCTATTTTAGACTTGGCTAATCATAAAGTTTTCATACTTTGAAGATGAAGTAAATTCATTGTTGTATACTAATGAATCCTATTATGTGTTTAAGATTAGAATCTATCCTTTGTTTTAATCCTTAGTGGATTTTCTCACTTTTTAGGATAACCTACTAATGACTTTATTTTCCTTATTTCTTTTATTTCCTTGTATTTTCTATGGGTTTTGAATAATTCCTATGGTCTCATAGATCCTTTCACACATCTAAATTTTATCAACCCATGGATTTACAATCAAATATTTTCTAAAAAAGTGACTAAGTCCTTTTTAAGTTCTTAGGGCCCCAAGATTATTCCATGTGGCATGATCTTAGAGACCCAACTTGGTGGAGACTTAAAGGCATTAAAAATATATCATAACCTTAGAACCTCATAGGCATTATATAACTAGATCAAAACATCTCAACCTCAAGAGTATTATATTATTAACTCAAAATCCCATGAGTTAAACAACATTGGAAAAGGACAGTAGCCCTCAGGCCACAAAGAGATGTCATGTGTCACCCTCCTAAAAGCCAAAGAGCCTAACGCATTAGTATTATTATCCTAAAGCATGAATATCCCAAGAATATGAGAAGAAGCCACATGGCCATAGCGATGATAGAGTAAATATAAAAGTAAAACTTGGGGGTGATGACAAGATACCAAGTGGTAAAGTGGAACCCAGTGGATAAATACAATAGCTTATAAAATCAAAAGGAATGTGAAACTAATAATAATCCACATGTCCAGTGGAGAGATCTTGAAATAATAAAGTGAATATGGACCTGAACCACATTAACTAGCTGAGTCATCATAAAAGGCACACACTTAAATTTGATATCCTATCAAAATGTTAGAATGGTCCAAATTGAGAAAATAGTATGATAATCAATCAAACTAGATTTAAGGGGTCAAACTACTCAAGGGAGATACATGGAGGGAATAGATGACTTCTTGACCTAAATTCTCCCATGTGGACCACATAGAATAATCATTTAAAATAAATGGCCCAAAATGGAAAAGTGGGGATGTCATTTTGGTTAGATAGGTGTCACAACCATGAAGAGAAGACAAAATGGAATTTTTATCTCCTTTAAAGTGGAGGTAATATTATAATTAAATGTAGTTATAAAGGCTTAAGGTGGTAATCATGACTAGAGATGGAAGCCTTGCATTATTTGGAGACAATTCCCATTTTCTTTTCTATACAAGGGTAGTTCACATTATTGTAAAAGGGGGGAGATGTTATGCACCAAAACTATATATTAATTGTGATAGGATCAATCCTCTTTTTTTCTTTTTCTTTTTGGTTTGAGATTTTCTACTTGGAGGGAATATTTAAATGCTTTTGTGATAACACTAAAATAGATATCAGTCTGATTTGAAATTTATATTGTTTTCTATTAATGTCATTCCATCTTGATGGAATATAATTGATTAATGTTAATAATAGATAGTAATTCTTGTTTACTAATGAATATGTAGTTAGATTTTGAAATATCTAATACGAATGGTTCTAAATTTCCATTATATTTCACTTAAAGTTGTGTTAAGCCATTGTGTGTAGTAGTTACAAGCATTCCATATGATTTTGCTTAATAAAATTTCATAGTAATATGTTTAGTTAATTCCTTAAAATATTTTACATTGAGTTGCTTCAGTTGGTGTTATATATATACTTAATACATGGTGGTATAATTATGGTCAATCATGCTTTTGATTTTTGGCATTAACAATCTCATTTTAGTCAAGGAACCACCTACTTTGTTTCCCTACTCTTTCTCTTATTTTATCCTTTTTTATGATGAATATTGATCCCATTATATTATAGTGTGATACCTATGTGAAAAATGAAGTAAAAGACTTAAGCAAATGTTAATAATATTTATTAGATGATATGGAGTGGATTGAACTCTCAGTGGTTAATTATCATTACTCACTGACCTAAATAATTGGAAAGTTATTCACCCTTGGATTCAACCAATTGAATCCTGAAAATAAGGGGGCATTATGTCCCATGTGTTTTTATATCCCTTTGTCCCATTATAATGGTTAATCTAATAATTTTTTTTCTTTTTTGGGTTACAAATTGAGACCAATAAAAATTGGCATTATTAGGGTGTGAACTCCAAGTACAAATATGTTTAACTGGTTTGAATAGTTTCCCCTTAGTTACACTTTCTCCACTATTGTGTGCTTAAAACACACATGATAATAGAAAGTGGTGATAAAATGAGTGGAAAAAACATTTTTATTACTTATTTTACTCTAAATCGACACCCTCTCCTTTTAATTCTCCTAATTTTTATTTTTTGCTTAACGTAACCAATAAAAATTGGTGCTAGAAAGAGGGCCAATGACTTCTATCTAGTTTAAAATTTTAGATATTTTGTGCCACTATAATTTATTATTTTTTGTCAATTTACATATTCTTTATATTTATTATTTTATTATTTCAATATTATTGATCTAAATATCTCTAACTCATATTTGATATCTTAAACAATATGGATCATGTTGAGTGAATCACTATATCTTGAGCAATTAGAGGTAGATTCATTGTATCCCCATTACAAATATTTAGAAGAATGTGAACTACAAGAGTGATATCAAAACCTTTATCCACCCTTACAAATTCATACTCTCAACCTTCCCAAAATATACTCCCACCCATTTATACACCCATGGATTGGTTACAAAGGTCTACAATAAATATTCCATGGGACATGCATGATCTATCTAAAAACTGTGAGAGATACCTTATAAGATTCACCCAAAGTAATAGAAGAACTATTTAATATCATGTCACATCTTACAAAACTACCCTTAGGTTACTAAACATTAAGCATGAATATGTAGCTTAAAGGATATTTCTTTTCACCTTGATTGATGTGGCCTATGACTAGTTTCGTAACTTACCCAAGGATTCAATTATAAGTTATAATTAGTTGAGTATCATGTTCTTATCCCATTATTCATGTGGTATACCCCATTGTTTTATACTAATAGTTTTATTGCATGATAAGAGATCCCAATGAACATATATGAAATTTTGATGCCCAATTTAAAAATATATATTGTAAAGTGACAACCATGTATAGACCAAATGATCAATTATTATTGTAAATGTTTAAAAATACTTTGGACATATGGATAGACATGTTCTTGAGGAGATATCTAGTTATAATTTACCTACCCCTCACTTATGCAAAGCAAATAAAAGTGGATATGCAGATTGATAGACATGTATAAGTGTTAGACCCTATTCCTAACATCTTCCTAAGCATGTCAACATTGAATCCAATCCTGCATGTAAATTAGACTTCCCTAATGATATAACCTCTCCTAATCATGAATAAAATTATTCTACTCCATGTTACTCTAAATCAAAGTTTGGTATTTATAAATTATGTTGGTAATGAGGTTATACCATGGGATCATAACCAGGATATAGTCTCAGTTGTGATTATTAACACACAAACTTCCAATTAAGAATCAGCCAAGCCTAAGCCAGACACAATCCTAAGGATGATCTAGAGGTTGAGAAATTATTTCCTTAGTTTGAAAATATAGATTCATAGTACAAGAAGTGTAAATTCTACCTCAAAATTTAATTATCAAATTAATTATAGACCCAACAATAGGTAAGGCAATCAAGTTGAGTCTCCTTCTAATAGAATACCTAAAATCAACATCATGGAGATCACCCTATCCAATTATATCATGTGCATAATTCATCCCAACATGGGTAACTTGATTACATTGAGTTTTTTAATGCCTTCAAAATAATACAAAAGGATATTGATGAATATGAGGTTTTTCTAAATAACTAGAATACCTTGGATCATCCTAATGTTCCTAGTTCATCTAACACATCCAAGGTTTTGGAGACCTTAGACTTTATTAGTAAGGAATATAATGAACCAAAGGAGAATACTAATGATATTAAGGTTGTGTAGTAGTTTTGGAGGAGAAATTATACCCTTAGGATCAGATCACAACAAACCTTGATAACCTCAACACCACCTAACAACATTGCTACTCCTCATGACCCAAAATCTAGGAATGATCTTCCCCCATGAAAGAGAAGTGACAATTAGCCTAAAACTATTAAGACCATCTAAAACATATTCAAGGATATGAAAAATATAAAATCCAATATAACCCTCCATAAATTGGCACAAATTATTTAATATAAGGATTTATTACTTAAGTATCTTATGAATCAAATAACTCAGTCCAAAAATAAGGATGTGACCAATACCAATGTTGTGATACATAATGCCATAACTAAGGTTCCACCATTATTACTTATAGTCTAGATATTTGGTAAGAATTTATATAAATTCTTGGTTGATTTAGGTGCCTTTTCAAATGTCATGCCTATATGGATTTGCAATAAATTAGGACTAGTCCCTATAAAATTACATAAGGCAATGGTCCAGTTAGATAAGTTTGAAGTCAAGGTTGTAGGAAAACTATTTAATGTTTATATACAATTGTAAGTTGATCCAGTAATGTATTAGTTCATATAAGTAAAAATTTATAGATGATAATTTGTGATTATATAGCACCTTAGTTTTGTACACTTTGAAAACTCAGACCTTGATTGTTTCCCTCATTTCTCTGCCTTTCCTAGTTCCACAAGTCTCACATCTTCTCTATCTTTATGACCCTTGGCCTATATATATTAATTTGAGTAGTATTATATTGATTACCTAGGTCTTTTATCTTTCCCATAATGCTTAAAATTTACTTATCTTCCATCTCTACAAATTTTGAACCTATACCTATTTTCCTACTCCCTTGACACTAGTGTTTGGGTTAGATGGTAATGTCAATGTTATTGTCCTATCTGATGCAAGTGACCAGTTCACTAAAGTCATCTAATTTGAAAATGAAATTTATCTTATGGTGATTCTAAATGATTTAATGTGATTTAATACTCTAAAGGTATTGATATAAATACAAAAATCAACCCTCATTCATTCCTCACCTAAAAAAGACCAAAGATACCCAGGAAACTTATCAAAAGTAGTCTATCAAAAATTTAATTAAAAAAACCTATCTATTTCCATATCAGTTATAGGTACAACACATATATAGCTCTAAATTACTAAAGGATACACCCAAGTGACTAATTTTCTAATCTATAAGCTAGGTCACTAATGTACTTGCTTTGTACATATTATATGATTCCCACACAAGCCAACACATATGTGAGAACTAAATCAATATGAAGATTTTTTCAAATCATTATCTATGTAGGTAGTGTCCTTTGATAGCTAACATATTTTCCCTAATGTCACATTAAGTATGGCAAGCTAGTGTTTTTCCATTTCATAAAGAGAAATTATCCATGACCCAAA
The DNA here is from genome assembly GCA_037957365.1 of Torreya grandis. Lineage (NCBI taxonomy): Eukaryota > Viridiplantae > Streptophyta > Pinopsida > Cupressales > Taxaceae > Torreya > Torreya grandis. Next base: position 1,001,801 of record JARHVA010004092.1, on the reverse strand, counting down.
TCTAAATGCACTAGAGTGAAGGTGAAAGTATAACCCATAAGCATCTAGGTGGTCACATCTTGTTTTAATAGATATTTCATACATGACACTAACATCAAATTTAGATAGTAGCATTGATGTAAAGAGCTAGAGGTGTCCAATATAGAATCTAATGACTATTATAGAATATCCTTCCCACCTAATTTTATTATGTTCCAGATATAGAACTACATTAGCATCAAAACAAGATAAGTAATTTACTTATCTTTTCATTTATATATCTAACATAATCATAATTTCTATATTAGACTATCTCATCATAATAAATTTAGTGTATGATTTTAGTATCTAATTGGCCTATTATAGATCCGATTATCACCCTTGTCCCATTTCATTTATATATAACCATTTAATGAATCTAGATGAAACCAATCTATATTCTATTATAGGTTTAAACATTTAGTGAACCTGATCTTTGAACATCAAACCCTAAGACAAGTTAGGGTTTTCTAACTATTTTACTTTGTTGAAAATTTTTAATTTTTAATTTGTGAAGCAATGGAAAATTTTAGTGTTAAAAACTAATTTCAAATAGAAGATAAAGAATCTTTGATTAATCATCTTAATAATAACAAGGGTTTAATAAATGCATGTTTATATGTTACAAGAGATGAAATAAGTAAACAAGATAAAATTAAGGATGCCTCACCTAGTAATTTTGAATCCTTAGCAGGTATTATAACTCATCCCACACTTACCAATCCACCTACATATAGTGGAGATACAGATCATGTGTTTAAATTTATGTTCCCTAAAATTACTATTGATACATATATCATGGAATTACATGTTATTTTTACATAAATACCTATTTTAATTCCTATTACTACTCAAAACATGTTTTCATAACCTTTAGTGATTAATCAAATTTCTAATCTAAATCCAACTAGGCCTACAGTTAAATCATTCCCTCAAGTTATAAATACATTGGAAGAGAGGATTAAAAACATTGAATAAAAAGCTTTAAAATCCCCTCATGCTATAGATTCACAAGATGTGTTTCATAACACTCTTGAAATTGAAATATATTTACACCCCTTAGAAAATATATTTGTTCAACCTAAGTTCACATTTTATGATGTCAAGGGTGATCCTGAACAACATCTTCAAAAAAATTATATGGGATGCCTTGACTATGCTTTCAAAGATAAATTTTTGACTAAATTATTTCCAATAAGCCTCAAGGACTATGTTTTGAGGTGGTTCTATGATATACCTCTCCAATCCATCAAAGCATTCAAACCTCTTATAGTCATATTCTAAAAACAATTTTCCATTAACATTTTCAAAAAGGTTTCATATGCCCAAATTGCCAAAATCAAATAAGGAATTGTTGTACATATTCATGAATATGTCTTGAGATATAATACAATGCTAAGCCAAAAGGACCAATATTATGTTAGATAAAGAGTTGAAAGATATATTCAATCAAAGTTTTCTCTCTCCTTTACATGAGTCCATTATTTTGTAGAAGTTAAAATCTTTTGATGGATTATGACATGTTGTATGGGACCATGAAATAAATCTTATGTCATTAAATAAGCTCAAATGTGTAGTAAATGCATCAATTTCATCTCCATATAATACCAAGTTCATAATTAAATAAATTTAAATGTAAAAGCTCCTAAGCCTAAAAAGGAAAGAACCACCATGATTAACACAGTTTTACATTAGCTTAATCATATTTTCATATCTAATGTACCAAATAGATAATTTAAATGTTTACATAGTCCCTAACTTCATTACTCTAATGATTATTAGAGTGTTATCTTATATCTCTCCCTCATCCTATTGAGGTTGATATGAGTCAAATTTTACCCAAAGGATATGGTGTGAATGTTTATTTTGATTATCATCAAGGACCATGCAATTCTACAATCATATGCTTTACCTTGAAACACAATATCTAAGATCTTATCGATGATCAAAAAATTATATTTAAGGATCCTCAAAAGGAATTAGGGTCATAACCTAGTGATCACTATAAATAAAAAATATTTAACAATCCTTTTAAAGACAATATTAAGAAGGAACTAGAAGTCCAAATGGCATATAATGCACATCTTCCTCTATCACATTATGGACACCCACTAGATGGGGTTATTGGTACTTACATGTGAAATATACCTCATATGGTTCAAAGACTCTCTATTAATTTTGATGACAATGAAATTAAGGATGATTACCCTAATATCCATTCTCTATTAATTAAAGCATACCTTGATAAACACCTCATATGCAGTGTTATGATTAATAATGATGCAAGCAAAAAAACTTGTACCATGACATTACTTACACCTTGGGGTTATACTAATCATTATTTACACCCATCTACTAATTAATTAGAGTATTAGATGGGACCTCTCAGAGGTTCTTGGTGATATTGACTTGCCTTTATAGGTTGGTCATGCACATGTGGTTACACTTTTTTAGTTATCCCTTCCACATATATGTTGATATGTTAATGGGAAGATCTTGGATACACACTCTTCATTAAATACCTTATACAATGCATTGGTATCTTAAATGCAATCATGTCAATCAGTAAATTATAGTTTCTAGAATTCCATATAAGCATCCTCTTGAGAAAAGAGAAATTTGTACCTAGAAAATTAGCCATCAAGCCTACTAAGACTCATTCACTATAAATGGGTAAGTAATAATCAATCCCCTTTACTAAGAAGCTAGTAATTGAGAGACTGTTAAATAAAAGACATATAATGGATTCCACAAAATCCCCATATTATACTACACACCGTGATCAAATATCTATAGCACCTCAAAATGCACATTTTTCTACTATGCCATAGAAACCACATAGCACTCAATGATAGGTTTTAAAAACCCATACTCATATTATGCCTACTATTATTTCATGACTATAGAGTCCTATTTTACATACATAGAGCACCATTGATATCATAGTGACATATATGACACCTATACATACTCCTCAATAGTGTAACCTAGATATTACACTTACATGTTGTAAGCTCCTTGTCATCCATGTGTTACTTCTATATTGATAGATGGCATACTTAGTTAATCCTACATAAACATATGTGTCACACTTATACTTTAGTGTGATATAACCATAATCAGATACATGATACATTCCTCTTTTAGATGTTGGTCTTTCCCTCTATTCATGTCATATGGACATTGGGGTTATTTACTTCTTTTATGTTTTAGATTAAGGTAAAAGCAGGTTTTGAAGGGGCCCCGAAACCCTAGTACAAGGAAAGAAAGAAAGATCATCCAAAACCACATGCAAAGCCTAAAAACTATAACAAGGAAGTAGCAAAAATAGGTTTTTAATGGACCTGAAACCACCAGAAAGACTACCGGTCAAAACCCAGATTTAACAGAGATCTGGTTACACCAAAGGCATAGGATTATAAAAAGAAAACAAAGAATAGGACCAGTTTCATAACCAACAAGAGGAACCAGATTATTCATCCAGTTCCAATATCATTTTCATAGTTTCTTTTCCTTTCATAACAGTATCCTGGGTAGTGGTTGTCGCCAGCATGGCTCCTTTTTGTGTAACCTTCTTTCTTGAACTTTGTCTCATCCTTTTGATAGGTCCCTCCAAGGCTTTGGTCTCCTCATTGGCTCTTTTTCCAATATTGACAGTAGCAGCACAAATATTGGACGTTACTTCCTCCATTTTCGTTCTGTTGTCCTTAATAAGTTCCCGGAGGTTATTCTCATAGGCTTTGAGCTTGACTGGGATCTCTCTTATCTGATTTTCCATATTGTTAATTTTGTTCCATACAGCTTTTAGGGTATCTTCCATAGTTTCCACTTTCCTTTTGAGATCCATAATCTCCCTACATGTCCAAGAATCAAATTGGGAAGATGCCTCTGCTTTGAAATTAACCCAAGTCATTGGTGTGTGTGTTTCATCATTCTATTTTTTCCCTCTCCATTCCTCAGAATTTTTATTGGGATTGTTCCTGGCTTCTTCAAAGATATCCTCTCGACCCTTTTGTTCCCGCTCTTTAATTCTAGTTTGAATTTCCATATCCATATCTTGATTATCATCTTGACCTGTAGTTTCCTTTTCGTTCTTTGAAGCTGGGTCCTCAACAGGGCCTTCCTGGACAAATTCATCCTCTGACACTTTCTAATTTTCCTCCGTATCTTCAGTTCTATTTGCAGAATCCTCCTCTGTGTTGACATCATCTTTTTCATTCTTCTCAGGACATTCTTCATCCTCATTAAAGTTTGTATTCCAGCTTTCAGTTCCTTTTTCTTCCTCCAAGTTTTGCTCCCTGGGTTTTTCAATTCTCTCCCGTTCCATATCTTCTTCTACATTCTGCTTTTTAGCACTAGGGAGCTTGATTTTGCCTTTCCCATTTACACTTTCACTCTTTCTGTTCCCTGAATCCTTGTTTTTCCCCTATTTGGGGTGCTTTACCATTGCATTATTCTTGCAATAGACTTCGATTAGCAGAATAAGGCCTTCATGTAGGATAGGGCGCGTTTCCTTTTTCCTATGAGCATATAAACTTTGGACCAAGGAGAAGCAAAGATAATGTTAAGGTGTGGAGCTAAAATCTTCAAATGTTTGCAGACACAAGAGAAAGGATGCTAAAGAACCAGAGCCACCGGCATCGGCAGTATGACTGACATCAGTTAGATGCAATGGAGAAGGAGACCGGCGACGGCAGGGAGTCGGCCGACATCGACAGCACCAGACTAACAGGGACCGGCGTCGATCACCTATGTATTTTTGAAACTACTGTTGACGAACAGTCAGTTAAGTGAAGTGAGTGTTTACATGTCAAGTGACTAATTATAGTCACGAGCTGCGTGTCTAATTATTGTAACTAGAGTTCTATTTTTGTAAGCATGGGATCCTATTTAAAGACCCATAAGGCATGTATTGTAATTATTCTAAGGCAAGTAAAAGCATTGAAGCTAGCAAGGTCAAGGAGATCTACAGGTGTAAGGTCAAGGAGATCAGCTGAAGCATTCAAGGAGGGATAGCAACTCAGGCTTTAGAGTTGTTGTGTTGAGAAAGAGAGAGAGGGAAGAAGGTCTTGAGGTGTGGCAAGCCTTTGAGGTGGAGGAAGAAGTGGCATCTTCCTTATTGTATTTTCTTCTAGTAATATTTAATACAAGAGTGTGTATTGTCTCTCAAATTCTTTGTTGTCTCAAATTTCTAGCTACTTTATCATTCTGGTATAATTTTGTGTTTAATTGCTAATACGAGAAGTAATCATATGTGCTCTAATTGGTAGAGCTAGATCCCCTGACAAGTGGTATCAGAGCTATGGTTTGCAGGAAGCAGGGTATTGTTTTTTTATTACAGGTCATTCACAGGGTTTTTTGATTGAGTGGGAGTTCAGCAATGGCAGAAGAAAGTAGGCTACGAATGGAGAAGTTTAACGGCAAGAATTATCAACATTGGAGGATGCAAATTGAGGACTATCTGTATCAGAAGGATTTGTACTTACCATTGGGTGGGGTTGCATGTAAGCCCACAGATATGAAGGATGAAGAATGGAATGTTCTTGATTAGAAGGCTCTCAGTTCCATAAGGTTGAGCCTTGCATCATCTGTGATTTCTAGCTTATCACAGTGCAAGACAACAGAAGAGTTGATAAAGTCCTTGGTGAATTTATACGAAAAGCCCTCGGCTTCTAATAAGGTATATATTATGAAGCAGATATTTACTTTGAAAATGCAAGAAGGTGGATCAGTACATACTCATCTCAGTGATTTCCATGGTTTGGTAAACCAACTAGCTTCAGTCAATATTGTTTTTGATGATGAGGTAAAGGCTCTCTTGATTTTATGTTCTTTGCCTGAAAGTTGGGACGGTTTGGTTATGGCAGTAAGTAATTTTGCATCTGCTTCTAAAATATTAAAAGTTGATGATGTTGTGAGTGTGATCTTGAATGAAGAAATACGTAGGAGAAGCATAGGTGAATCATCAGGGAATGCTCTAAGTGCAAAAAGCAGGGGAAGGCAAAGGGAGAAGGTTGAGCAAGGGAAATCAAGGTTGGGAAGGAGATCCGAGTCCAAAGGTATTACCTGCTGGTTTTGTGGAAAGAAAGGACACACGAAGGAGTGTTGGTTGAGAGATAAAGAGAATCAACATGCAGGTATGGAAGAAGCAAAGGATGCAAATATCATGATGCAGGATGCTCTCATTCTTTCTTTGGATAGTCAGGTAGGATCATGGATTTTAGATTCTGGTTCATCTTTTCATGCATCCCCAAACAAAGATTTGTTCTATAAGAATGAATAGGGAGATTTTGGAGTGCTCTATTTAGGGGATGGTACGCCTTTTCAGATAGTTGGCAAAGGGAAAGTGCAGCTAAGATTATAGATTGACAACACATGGGTGTTGAAAGAAGTCATGCATGTTCCAATTCTGAAGTAGAGTCTGATTTCTGTAAGAAGGTTGGGAGATGAGGGATGCACAATAACCCTCACAGTGGATTCTTGGAAGGTTGCCAAGGGAGCACTTGTTCTAGCAAGAGGTAAGAAAGTAGATACTCTTTATCTATCTACTTGTATTACTGATTCTACTTCTGGTGTAGATTTGAAGATGTGGCCTAATAGGCTTGGTCACATGAATAGGAAGGGAATGGAAGTTCTTGATTCAGAAGGTATGTGTTCAAATTTGGAAAGCACAGATACAGTTCATTACAGAAAGAGGAAATTTGATGCTTTTGATAGGAACAAAGAAGCCTTAGTGTTTATGGAGGAGATGAAGGACAGAGATCAGTCACAGGGGCTGAATAAATCTGAGCAGGGTAGCATGGATAGAGGTTTGATCCAAGAAGAGCTCGCAGATGAAAATTTCATCACTTATAGGAACACACAGACACCGATGTCGATAGCTTAGCACCGACGTCAGTCATCCAGATACCGACATCGGTCATGTGTAGACCAACAGGGTCAGTAGGTCAGGTAGGAGAAGTTTGATGTTGGTCACAAGGACCGATGTCGGCAGGAGGTACACCGGCGTCAGCTAGGGAAATGACGTTGGCAGTCAGGGTCAGTGCAGGGAACCGACATCGGTTGGGAGCAGACTGGGAGATGGCTGAGATCGGTCATTGTAATGGATGTTGGGTGAATTAATAAGTCTCAAACACCCATGTGGAGGTCAGGAAAGGTATGTGAACCTCACATTCGTTGTTCACCTTCTTTATATTGCTTACTGATAGTCATAAACTAGGAAGATGGAAGAAGCAATGCAGGTAGAATCCAGAAATAGTGGGAGCTTGGCACGGATGAGGAGTGTGAGTCCTTGGAGAACCAAACAGGTATTTGTTGGTAGAGTTGTCAGCTGGAAGGAAGCACTGGATAGAGGGATGGATTCCCGTTTTAGAGAAGAGAGTGGATGGACACATGAGACAGAAGGCTATGGTATATGGTCTTGATTAGGCTGTAGAACAATGGAGGTTTGACCATTGTATTTTATCTTTACCAGGTTAGATAATATTAGCTACATTATCCTTTTACTGCATTGTGTTACTTGTTGTAGGTTTCATATACAGGGAGTTTTCTGAGCTAAGGGTAGAGTTGGTTCAGAAGTATGTCATGCAGAATTTGGGAAGCACCAAAATTCTTGTGGCATAAGATACAGGTATAACATCATAGGTTTGCGTGGTGGTTGGTCTTCAAGAGTGACTTTGAAGAGGGATATAGAGCCTAAAGAACAAAATAGATGGTGTACAGGTACAGGTACAAGTTGCAACTATTTATCTCCAAGTGGGAGATTGTTAAGGTGTGGAGCTCAAAGCTTCAAATGTTTGCAGACACAAGAGAAAGGATACTGAAGAACCAGAGCCACCAGCATCGGTAGTATGACCGACGTCGGTTAGATGCAGTGGAGAAGGAGACCGGTGATGGCAGGGAATTGATCGACGTCGACAGCACCAGACTAGCAGGGATCGGCGTCGGTCGCCTGTGTATTTTTAGAACTGCTATTGATGAACAGTCAGTTAAGTAAAGTGAGTGTTTGCATGTCAAGTGACTAATTATAGTCACAAGCTGCGTGTCTAATTATTGTAACTAGAGTTCTATTTTTGTAAGCATGGGATCCTATTTAAAGACCCATAAGGCATGTATTGTAATTATTATAAGGCAAGTAAAAGCATTGAAGCTAGCAAGGTCAAGGAGATCTACAGGTGTAAGGTCAAGGAGATCAGCTGAAGCATTCAAGGAGGGATAACAACTCAGGCTTTAGAGTTGTTGTGTTGAGCAAGAGAGAGAGGGAAAAAGGTCTTGAGGTGTGGCAAGCCTTTGAGGTGGAGGAAGAAGTGGCATCTTCCTTATTGTATTTTCTTCTAGTAATATTTAATACAAGAGTGTGTATTGTCTCTCAAATTCTTTGCTGTCTCAAGTTTCTAGATACTTTATCATTCTGGTATAATTCTATGTTTAATTGCTAATACGAGAAGTAATCATATGTGCTCTAATTGGTAGAGCTAGATCCCCTGACAGATAAAAGGGAAAAGACAAACTTACCTTGTGCCTGCAATGGTTAAGGAAGACAAAGTGGAATTTGTGCACTCGCTTACTTCTTCTGTCCAGGATGAAGTACTCCCTTATGCAGCTTAAGACATCCCTCCATATCCCTTTAATCTAATCCAATTCATAGAAATCCTCGTTCTTGACCAGCTTCTACTCTTCCTCATCCATTTTGGGGAACTTATAAAAGGCCTCATTCGAAATGCTTGTCTGCTTGGAGAATTTAAGTCCATCCGTAGGCAGCCCTGTAACCTCAGCTATAAAATCCTTTGTTAAGTTCACTGTGATACCATGCAGGGTGACCCTTTCATCAGTCCAATTTTTGAAAAAAGCCGTAGTGATATGCGGTTTTGACCCATGGAGTCTTTCCATATAGCTCGCAACTTTTCCTTTCTACATAATTCTCCAGACTTCTTGTTTCTCTTTCCATTCATCACAACTCTTGGGTTCCTGTTTCCAGGGTTCTCCCTTCCTTTCGCGTGCCATACTCATTTTCTTTGAAACCCAATTGCTATGGTCTTTACAATGATCCCACCTGCTGCCAAATTGATTGGAAAGTTGGCTTTGTTTGTGCTTATTCAGGATCCACTTCTCACTCTTGAGGGCCTTCCTCTTTAATTATTGTTGTCCTTTCCCCGCACTACCACTTCTCCTACTCATTATATTTCTATTACACTCCAATCTTTCCTTCCTTTACATAGGTTGCATCATGAAGAATGAGCACCCTCAAATCCACGTCCTTTTCTAATGTTTCATGCCACCTCACTGTTTGACCTGCCCGGACTGCACAATTAGCTAGCCAATTTGCAACATCATTGGCTTCACGAAAGGTGTGGGTTATAATCACTTCTTCAAATTTTTTTATTAATGTTTTCATCTCCATTACCTTATCCTCTATGGTCCAAGACACAGTATTTATATTGTTAAGAATATTTATAATATTCAATGAGTCCCCTTCAAGCCACAATTTGGGATATCCCGAGTCCACAGCTATTTTGAGAGTCTGAAGGGCAGTTGTAGCTTCGGCAATGTGGCAATTCAATTTACCAATGGGGATTGAAACAGCATCAATTACCTTTCCCATATGGTTTCTCAAAGGTTATATTATTTGATGATTTACTTCTTTTATGTTATACACAAAGGTTATATTATTTGATGATCACTATACATTATCATGTTTGAGCTTACATATGTATTTACACATGCCTATTATCCATGATTATATTTTACATAGGCACTTGATATACTATACAGATGACATACTTTTATTAACACATTAGATCCATGGGATACTATGACATGTTTATGTTGGTTGTTTATGCTTTAGTTTATGCACTTCCTTGAGTTCCATTCCTTGCTTTTATATTCCTTTTTCAAGCATTTGAATATGCTCCTTTACTTGTGGCCCTCGTGCCTATGTATGCTTTCATTGACATTTTAATATGTCATTGTTTGTTGTATGTACATTTGAATATATCATTATTTCTTTTAATGGACATTTGAATAAGTCATGTCCCTTTAATTATGCATCATTTAAACATACCCTATGTTTGCAATCTTCTTGGAACATTGTCTTTTGAATTGATTATAAGTGATACTTGTGTGTGTGTTTATTTACTTATTGAGCTTGTATTATTACTACCTAGATGTTTTCATGATCTTTATCATGCATCTTAGGCCTACATGTGATTGTATTGGTTCTATGCACTTTAATGATACATTTGCCTAGACACATTCCCTTATATATGATAAATGGTTACATTCACATATTATACATTTGTCTTATCCTTTTGAGGTGAGGTAACTCCCAGTTCTTATCTTTACCTCACCTCAAATGGGGGGAATCTTAGTGGGGTCATGTCATAGAGACATGTTCTCCACACTTGACATAATTTTTAGATATAGTGGGAGCATTGTTTGGAAGCATGTTCTCCACACTAATTCGGTGTATGGTACTTATATCAAATTTTATATTTACTGGGGGCATGTCATATAGTCATGGCTTCCACACATTCATAGCTCTCAGATTTTGTGGGGGCATACTTTCAAAGAATGTTTTCCACACTCATTTAGTATATGGTACTGATATTAGTTTCATAGATTTAGTTGGGCATACTTTAGAAGCATGTTTTCCACTCTCATTCTATATATGGTACTTATATTATTTTCTTAGATTTAGTGGGGCATGCTTTGGAAGCATGTTATCCAAACTAATTTAGTATATGGTACTTATATCATTTTTTTAGATTCAATTGTGGCATGTCATATAGGCATGGCTCACACATATTCATAGTTCTAAGATTCAATGGCGGTATGCTTTGAAAGAATGTTCTTCGCACCTATTCAGTATTCACCATCTCAAGTTTATAGTGGGCACATGTTTTTGAAATATGTCATCCACATTAATACTTATATTAGTTTTCATACTTATTTGCATATAATGGGGGCATGATTTGGAATCATGTCCTTCACACTTTCACAATTATCTAAATTAGCCAAAGCACATAGTTTTATGATTCACATTCACAGTTAGGGAAATTTTATATATATTAGTACTATTGTTATACATATTTTCATCATGAGACATATCTAAGGTGTATATGTTATGAAACATGTGCCTAATATTTCAATATACAAATCAATTTCAAATTCTAAAACTCTTTTATGGATTGTTCCCATATCATGGACTTTTTTCTTACTAATACCCTATGGATTGTTATGGACTTTTATTTAGCCAATTTACTACAATAGTTGGTTCACTTTTTGGTATAGTTGAGGTGATCAAATAACTCAATATTTCAAAGTTTTCAAGTTGGAATTTATCATCCAACCTCACTAATTGATAAGTATCATTGGGTATCATGGTTGAGATAATCTCAATTACTAGGTGGTAACTCACTTTTCCTCCAAAGTTGGGGGCATGTACATTCTAATCTCTCTCTATCTATCTCCTTGTATATATTAATTTTAAATATTTATATATATTTATCCTAATCTTACTTTTAGAACCTTAAAATGATACATCTTTTTCAAAACAACTTGTTAATAGGCAAGGTGGTTACATGACACATAGGTGTACTCTTAAACCTTGATATTTCAATTTCAATCTATTTTAGGTACTTTCAACCTAGATTATATGCACTGATTTTATATTATAACATACTCTTGGTTTTAGGTTAGTCACCAATAAGGTACTCAAGTTGGGCTCATGTAAATATAAGGGGTGCATGCACATTCAAGTACATATTCATTTCCTTTAAATTAGTAATTTCATTACAAGATTAAAGGGGGGAAATATAGATGATATTTTATGATTATATATCACCTCAATATTGTACACTTGGAAAACTTAGACCTTGGTTGTTCCTCTTAGTTATCTATCTTTCACACTTCTACACATCTCACATCTACTATATATTTATGTCCCTTGGCCTATATCTCTTAGTCTTAACAGTCTTATATTCATGACCTAGGTCTTCTTTCTTACCCAAAAAGGCTAAAATGTACTTATCTTTTATATCTACAAGTTTTGACCTATACCAATTCTGTTTCTCTCTAGACACTAATGTCCAAGTTAGATAATAGCATTGATGTTACTGTCATGTCTCAACACAAGTGTCTAATTCCCTAAAATCATATAATTTATAAATGAAATGTATCATAATGGTTAGCCTAAGTGATTTAATGTGAGATATTACTTTAAATGGATTTATATAAATACAATAACAACCCTCATTCATTCGTCACCTAGAAATTACCAAAGATACTATGGAAACTTATCAAAATCACTCTATTAAGCATTCAATTGAACAAATCTTTCTTATTTCCATACTATTTATAGGTAAAACACATATATATGACTAAATTACTAAAGGAGTATCCCAAGAGCCTATTTTTCCAAGTTAAAATCTAAGACACTATTATATTGACTTTGCATACATTATATGATTTATACACAAGATAACACATATCAAATAATTACATCAGTCTAAGGCCCTCTTTGAAGTATTGGTTATGTCAATTGTTAGGCCCCTAACTTTGGTTTGGTGGAGTTGTTATGCCAACCTAATATCCACCTCAGCACATCTTATTTTTGGTAAGTGGTTAGCCTAATTATTTTTCATAACCAACTAGAGGATGTAGCACAAAAAATGCACTAGTTGGCCAAGGACTAACCAAATCTTGAATAATCAAGACATCAATGAAGATCTAAATAAAGGTGGCTAGCAGAGCATGGAAATCAAGGGATCATAGAGATGGTAGTTATGATGACATAACTCAATCTTAATGCTCATCTTCAGCCTCTACCCTAGCAAAGATGATTTTGAAAGCCTATATAAAGATATAGAGATAGATATATAATAGAGAGAGAATTACAACAAAGATCTGGTAGAATGGTTTTTAAATCACACCTTATAAAGGTTACTCTAGCATTCATTAAGGCTTAGATATATAATGGATACCACTCTAGATCTAATTATATGTGCCCAAGCTCATATGTGAGATTCTAGGTTATAAGTAATATGATTTTGAATTTACACTCTTATTTTGGACATTGAATAGTTAGTAATAGTTTTGCTTTGAAATACATTTATGTTTATCTTGGTTTGCATGTTATTAGTAATGTTATGGGGCAAAATTGAGTTTGTGTTATGTTGAATTTTGGTTAGTTATGTTGATTTGGTTCATGTGTTTCATTGATTTTGCATTGTAATGGAGTCTCTCTATTTTTCTAAAACTAATGCCATTCTATATAAAAAATGGATATATACCTACACCCATAAACCCAACCTTTATTTAATCTACATTTGTTAAGTATGCAAGATAACTTGAATCAAATTAGTCTTGTGACCCACTCAGAGCCTATTTGATTCTAGGCTTACCCTGAAATAGGCTTGTACCTATAGGTTTACCCATTATGTAATTTTACATTACATATCTTGAGCCCTCCCTCCTTTTTGAATCCTCTTGTCATGTCACAACATCCCAACACAAGCCTTAGTTCCTTCGCAATTGTAATTTAGGTGAGCACATAGGGCTATGCCTTATATGAATTGATGTTGGTGTAGTTGAGTGTTTAAATGTTAATGAAAAATAAGTTATCATATTATTGTACTTATTTTCATAAAACCCCTCCTATACCACTACATTTTGGTTCTATTAATAGGACCCATGTTGAATTCTTTTATTGCAATGGTATGAGAAGATGATATAGTAGATTTCTCTAAAAAACATTAAGCACTAGGCATATTAGGTAGAAAATAGTTTTTCATAGAAGCATCCCGCCTGTAAAGGATAAAAGTTAATAAAATGGGTTCAGAACAACCTATATGATGCTTTATAAGAGGTTTTTTCTAGGAGTTACCTAAGCATTGTACAAGTGGTTGGCTACATATGTAATCCATAAAAGAAGAAGCTATGGATGATGATATGAGTGGATAAAGGAGTGCCTAAAGAAGCTTGGGACCCTGAATGCTCCCTAGACTAAAGTGGTGGATAAATGGTAGTAAGGAGCTATGAATATCTATGTGCTTGAGTTTGTAGTAATAACTTATTTATAACTTAAGGAAGTAGAATACCAATTTCTGCATGACCCTAGAGGCATGTCATGAAGGAGTTTATCATAGAGCTCAAAAATCTAATTGTTGATTATGAATTTGAAACTTTCTTGATGGAAGGATTAAATATTTTCATGTATGAGATGCAAAAATGGGAAGATGGGGATGTTTAGGTGAGGCATGATGGAAGGAGGTGAGGCATGATGGAGGGGGATTAGCAAATTAAACCCTAAGAGCTCAAAATACAAGCCTATATAAGAGAAAACACTTGTTGATGGAGGAAATAGAACCTAGAAGTGTCGAGAGGACCTATAGTGAATGAGAAGGGCATGGGGACTAATCTCCTCAAAAATAATAGCATGAATAGATGGATTGATCTCAACACTTAATAAGTGTGGAATTCATTGAGGTCTTCTATAACTTGGTGAGTAGAGATATTATTGGCATTCCTACCCTATTTAAACTTTTAACTCATGCTCACACACTAGATTCCCCACTTGAAGATAGTATATAAGTGATTAGTTACCCTACCAACACCTCAAATCTTAGACATTTTATAGATTTAATTAGTAACTTTGTTATTGAATAGATTAGTCCATACAAGGAGATGAATGCAACTATCTCTAGTCCATGAGTGTTATACCACCTTAGTATGACTTAAATGTGAGCATATCAACACAACTAATGTAAATAATGCAAGTTGAGAAATAGCTCATGGTAATTGGTTCAGTGCTAAAAATAAGTAGCATAGCACTGGTAGCATCGACTACCCTAGCAAGAATGATGGGACTAGTGACTACCACTCAGGGTAGAGGCATTGAATAAAACCTATTAAGATGAGGAATTAATATCCTTGGTAGCATAGGTAATAGGAGGACAAGTGACATAAGTACTAGTCACACCTCCATAGTAGATTTACTATGAAATGGCTATGCACATCCTAGATTATTAGAACATAGAAAATATTGTATAACATGTGTTGAATGTGAATTATAGTGGCACATGTGAGGCATAACATAGTTAGATCACAAGGCTACTTAGTTTTCAACCAATTTACATGATCATGCCCATACCTCGTATAGAAATTTTGATCCCAACTAGGCCATGATTGCCTATGATAACTTAAAGGATGTATTTTTGAAGGATTTTGACATCTTGGAGTTTTAACAATAGATCATCACTACATTGAAATAAATTACCTAAGGACTCATAGAGATTGTGTTCTTATATGATGCATAATTCAAAGCTCTCCTATCAAATTTTTCATATGATATTCACCCTTCTCAACATGCATAGTGGTTTTTTTGGGGGTTTCTCATGCCATTCTGAAGGGCACTTTCTATGAAAAATTTTATAGAACCTTGAGAATTACTTGACTTAGTGCTCAAATCTAAGGTATTCAGAAGTGAAAACATCAATATCAACTCATTTATTAAGGCATAGATTACATCTATGGTGTCCTAGATCTAAAATCTTATCATCAGCTCTATGCATGACACTTGAAGTGGATTATGGTATACTGAATTCAAAGTAGAATGAAATAATAGAACTAATTGCCCATGGAGGAATGCGTGAACTCTAATTATAAGCTATAAAATATATTGATAAGTTCATGATGTAAAAACCTACCCTTTGTTATAGTGCACTAGCCAACTCAACACAACAATGTATTATCATTTGTGTGATTCCTACACCTATACCACCAATGACTATCATGTGATTGATAAAATGAATGAAAACATGGAAAATGACACATGATAGGCTATATCTACTATGGGAGGGAAAAAAACCAAGGGAATCATGGTTACAGATAATAGAATGTAGGATTTGGGATGTAATAAGGTACCATATGGAAAGGTAGAGGACATGATGGTATAAGGTTCCCACCATGATCATGTTATAAGTATGGCTCGATAAAGGATTATCAGCATAACTTCCCTACACATCCCACTTTTGGATATTATCAAGGGCCCTATAAGGTCAAAGACTACCCCAACTTTTACAAAACATTGATCTAAAGAAGGCCTTGTGTAGATAAGGGCATAAAAATGATCAAATGGGATCAGAAGATGAAAAATGGACCCCAAAAGCATAGCCTAAATGTATAGTGTAAGTTACAATGTAAATAACTACTTGAAGTGGGCTCACTAATCAGCCCCTAATTATGTCAGTACTTGATTTATGCCTCAAGTATGGGGATAAGGGTCAAAATGAATGAGTATCATGGCCTAAACCAAAATCTATGCCTTATCCAAACCTATCACACCATAAATATGTAATATATTAGGATATGAGCATAATCCAAAACTTGCAATGGGATCTCTAATTAGCATGGGAACTAGAAGCATAAAATGTCATGGTTTAAAAAAAAAAGGATACCTAAGAGGCTTAAATACAAGACTTAACTAAGATCCTATGCCTCTTCAAGATTGAGGGTATGCTACCCCTATTTAAGAACTTACTCCTAAAACATGCATGCCAAAAGTAAGTTGAGGTCAATGTACCATACATGGATAGGGTACACAAAGTTTGGCACACTCAAAATATTGAATATGACCAAGAACTTATGGTGGACATCGATATCAAGGTCAACATATTAACGAATATTACTTGGGAGAAAATGGGTAGCCTAGCTTTGAGACCTTCCCCTAATGTGCTCTTCATGGCCAATAAGACTCAAGAATATCCTATTGAGATTCTAAAAATCATAATTTTAGATATCATGGGCACCAAAATTTGGGCTAACTTTGAAGTAATATAGTTAGTGGAGTAGGACAACTACTCAATGCTTCTGGGAAGGTCATGGTGTTATGAGAATAATGTAGATATGTGCTTCAAAAGGTGTTATATGGCCTTTTAGAATGGAAAGGAGAGAGTATTCATACCTATTTAAAATGAACAAAGACCCCTTATGTCAAGAGCATAGATATTGAATATAAAATCAACCATATCTATAACATCACAATGTAAGACATCAAGACCTTAGAGATAAATAATCTAGGAATCCTCTCTTGAGAGGATGGACATTCAACCTCAGACACCATATATGTTTCTAGAAAAAAATGGGTCAAGAAATCATATGAGATAACTAGTTGATGGTGTCATTTGTTATGATCCAAGGTGCTAAATTAGTAAAGATAAGTTGCATATAGTTTGATGGCTCTCCTAAAATATGGATCCCTTACACTAAGCAAAAAGTAAAAAGAGTGTTTCAAATTAGTAGGGGAAAGCTTGTTGCACTCCTAAAGGTATGAAGGAATTAATCATGTAGAAGACTATGTCAATAACATTGAGTCATGTGTACCAAAGGAGGTGGATAGAATAGCCACATTGGTGTACACATTGAAAATTAATACCACTCATTGTTAGACAGTGTAAAATTCTAGATTGATAATTTGGTAGGATGTAAAGGTGGCCATTTACACAAGATTTGGAAATGGAATGAGTACCTAGAAATTTTAGCCTATTCTAAGGAATCTGAACCCATAGCACATTTATAGCTTTGTGAAGAAACATAGACTATTTTTGGTGAATATGCCCTGATAAATCTATGGGCACATGCCTTTTACCGAACCATAAAGACTCATGTGTGGGCATGGTACATAGTAAATTTGATGCACTGCAAAAAAATAGATTGGGATGCACTTAAGGAATAATTTTGTCATACCATCTCTTTTACTTTAAAAAACCTAAAACTAATTAAACCATTATAAATAATTTTAAGGTCAGTGTTTGAGGACACTACTATACTAGAAGATCTCCTAAGAGACATGTTTGGAAAAAAAGGGTTAGTGCTCCCAACCTTCTTCAAAGAATAAATTTTAAACAGTGACTCTAATGATGAAGATGATGATAATTGAAAATTGTGCAATTGGAATAAGTTTAGCCAGAGATAATAAGTTAGTGCACCAAGTTGAAGATGGCACCCTAAAAGAAGAAGACCCTACCCATCTTTGGGTAGAGACAACTGAGGGTAGTAGATAGGCTATAGATTCACACTAAGAGAAGCATGAACATTATCAAGTGATATTAAAAACTACAAAGTTAGATATCATCTTAAAAGGGGAACCCAAAATTACCACTTTGGGTGCCTATTAGACTGATGTAAAACTAGCACATATTGTTGATATATTGAAAGAATTCTAATACATGTTCTCACAAAAATATAAGGATATGAATGGTTTTCATCCATCCCTCGAGAAGATGAGCATAAAACTAGTTGATGGTATGATACCAATCAATAAGAGACCCTATAGAATGAACCCAAATCTTCATACCAAGGTCAAAATTGAGATCGATGGCATTCTAGCCACAGGAGTTAATTACCAAGTGTAGGATTCTGAATGGGTTATCCCCATGGTCATCAGCATCTAAAAAAATTAGATCAAGTCTAGATAGCAGAGAAAGACAATCTAAAATCCACTTTTGTGACCAAGTGGGGATGTTTCACATATAATGTGATGCCCTTCAGGCTAAAGAATGCACTAGTAGTTTTCTCTTAGGTGGTTATCACCATAATCAAATACTTTGTTCACAAGTTCCTTAAAGTGTATTTAGATGATTAGATAGTGTATGTATTAGTAAAATATCACTATGATAATTGTTTCCTAATGTTTGAAAGGTTCCAACAATTATAAATATCTTTAAATCTCAAGAATTATATTTTTACAACAACATTTGGCACATTGCTCAACCACATCATCAATAAGGATGGTTTGCTCATAGATCCTGCAAAATTTTCAATCATGATTCAACTTCAAAAACCATCAATAGAGAAAGATGTATGTGCCTTTCTTGGGAATTGTGGATATTATAGGAAGTTTATAAGGAATTATGCTAGGATTAAAGCATTGTTATAAGAACTATTATGGATGGATGGTCCATTCTATTAGGGCACAACATAAGAGGATGCTTTCAAGACCCTAAAACTAAATATGGAAATTGAAATGATATTATAATTTCTTGATTGGGTGGATCCCTTACATGTCCATTTTGATGCCTTTTATACTTCCATTAGCACCATTCTAGCATAACCAAGAGAAGATAAAATGGATCATCATATTTATTTTGCAGTCAATAAACTGACCAAAGTAGAACAAAATTACACCATAACTGAGCATGAGGTACTTACCATGGTCTACACCCTATATAACTTTAGACAATATTTATTGGTGACCCTATTTGTCTTCTTTACTGATCACAAGGTGCTTAAATACTTGGTGAACAAGACTATTTTCCATGAGTGCATTTACCAATGGATCATATTATTCCAAGAGTTCCAAATTTATATTATAATCAAGCCTAGAAAGAAAAATTTAGACCCAAAAAATTTATCTCGCATAAACTCTAGAGATGTAGTAGCACCAATTGAAGATGATATGCCCATCACACAACTTTATAGGATCTAATGTGTCCCAAAAGACTTAGCAAAGATCACATCATTGTTGACCTCTAGATCTATGCATGATAGCTAAAGGAAAGTAGTAACTCATTATTTATGCTACCTTATTTCAACTCATTAAAAGGAAACTATATAAATTGGGTTAGGATAAGATCATGTATTGATGTGTCCTAGAGAAAGAATGGGACTAAGTACTACATGAAAAACATGATGGAATTATCGGAGCATTTTGCTAGAGATACCACAATGTGAAAAGTTATACAATTAGGCTTATGGTGGATAAATATGTTTAATGATGAAAAAAAATACACAAAAAAGTGTCATATTTTATAGCAAATAGGAAAACCAACCATTGGGATGAGATTCCCCTCATACTCATCTTTTCATAGGTACCATTTGAAAAATGGGCCATTTATTTTGTTGGGCCTATTACTCCTACCACAAGGTAAATTTTGGTTGCTATAGATTATTTTATTAAGTGGGTAGAAGTTATACTAAAAAGATAGTGTATAACCATGATGGCAACAATATTCATTTGGGAAAATGTTATCAATAGGTATGGGTGCCTGTTAAGCTTGATTAGCAACCATGGCACACATTTCATCAATGAAATAGTTCAAATCTTGCTACTTGAGTATATGGTGGTACACCATAAAATGACACCCTACCACCCCCAAGTTAATGGAATTGTAGAAGCATTCAATAAAATACTAGGGACGTGCCTAAAAAAAATTTGTGATATTGATCATAAGGATTGGAATGACTGCATATCTATTATGTTATGGGCCTATCACATGACATAAAAGTACCTAAACAAGCTTATACCATTCTAATTAGTGTTTGGCACAAAGACCATTTTACCTATGGATTTCCTAGTTACCTCATTATGCATCATGTATATTGGTTGATTGGATGACCAAGATTCATTAAGTGTATGCCTAGAATATTTCGAGAGGCTGGATAAGACATGTGCCTAGGCATAGAAGGCCCACCAAAATACAAGGTATAACAAGCACATCAAAGGCAAGGTGTTTATATAAGTTGCATTGGTCCTCTTGTATTATTCTAAGTACCTAAGGCACCTAGTCAAACTAAATATCATGTGGATGGGACCTTATGTAATCCATAGCACCTTGGAGACTAACACATGCAAGATGTAAATGTTGACTAGTGAAATGCTCCCCATGCATTTCAATGGAAATAGATTTAAATTATACCATCAATATAATGGCACTTACACCCTTTAGAATTAGCTTTTTGGTTAATAGTTAGGTGTTTTGTATTATGACCATAATAAAATTGGTGCAAGCTAAATCTTTGCATACTGTTTTGTTTCCTTTATGTTGTTTGAATAAGCATGACACATTTAGGCCCACAATAGAACATTCATGGTACTTGCACTTGCATAAATCCAATTGGGTAAGTTAATTATTATAAATTATTAAGCACCTATGGCTAGACACCTAAGTTTCTAGTTGCATGGTAGGTCTACCAGGCTAATTGAATTACAAGTAAAGTGCACATGAGGGTGTTCATGCATAAGAATCCAAAAAATGGAGACAGTGAGGAACTAGAATACCAGTTTAAGGATTTGTATGGATTAGGGGAAGTGGAAGCAAGAGACATTAAAGCATAGATAAATTGACCAAGATAGTGAGGTGCACTTAAAAGGAAGCACAATACCAAAAAAGAGATGGAACTTGAGAGGTTGAATCATGTTCATGTGAAGAACTATGTCTAGGTAACTAGAAAGAAGGTGAGGGTCATACCAAGATGAAAAAATTCAAAATAAATGACCATTTTGATAGCTGGCACTCACCCAACTTTTGGTAGGAAGTGACTATTTGAATTACTTGTCACTTCCCTGAAGAAATTATTAGTAGAGTTAATGTTATGGAATGATAATAGAAAAACAAAGATTTGTATGAATGAGTAGATAGTGGTGGATTTTAGTGGATTTTATGGTTTTTAGTGTATTTTTTAAATATCAATGATGCCAACCATTAATTTGGTAGATGAAAATAGAGTATAATAACTAATTTGGTAGAGATAGGTGATTTACTTGTTAATTTTAAGAGATTAGAGCAAGGAGCCAAATCTACCAGAGAGAAAACTAGTTACCTATAGCCTTCTTAAGTGTGAGTAAAAGAGTGAGTAGGAGATTACATGTCACCCTAAGGTGAAGAGGAGGAAAATAGACCAAATTTGAAGGGGAAGCGATAAATTAGAGATTTCATTAGGATAACCTGCCTACCATTAAAGGGGTGGGAAGCTCAAAAGTTGAATACACAGTCACATTTCCCATAGCTATGAAGTAGACCAGGCACCATTAAGAGCTTTAATAGGGTCAATTTACCATGCTTTAACAATAATAGATTTAATATGGGTAATAAAATAGTAAGCACAAAAGTACTAGAAGCACACAAGGATACCAAGAAATAAAAAATAATGAGAGAAGCAACCATTGCAAAATCTAAGGCATAAATGATAAAAGGAGTTAGTGTCCCATAGATTGATCCAATCAAGATCACAAATCCTACCTACCAAGAAATGGAGTGCCTAATAGAGGTCATTTTGGGGTTAAATTGGGTATCCTTCACCAATATGTGTAAGTTAAAATACTATAGCCACCAAACGTGTAGTAATGTATAGGAGCTATATAAAGATTGGATGGTGGATATAGGAAAGAATACAGAGGTAGGTGTTGTACTTTTTGATGTCTCCATCAAAGATAAGTTGAAAACAATGGGTGTAATAAAACTCTTTGAACTACCAAGATTTGAAAATCCATAAGACCTGGTGCATTTCCTTCTCTCATAAATGTATGGTGACTAGTACTATTTTATTGAATGGTGTATGAGAATTTATGAAAGATATATAAGTAGAATAATAGGGATAAATTGTACAATTATAGATATAAGGGAGATGATGGATGATGATATATAAGTGGAGAGGGTCACAAATCTCTTGGTTTATTACAAGTCAAGATTTTCATTCCCCATAAAATAAATTTAGGATTGAGTCACAAGGGCAGTAGTGCACCTAGTAAGTGCCAAAATTTACCTTGGCAGCTAATGGTCATACATTAGAAAGACCTTCCTTTACATTTCAACCACATGACACATGGAGAAATTTTTAACATATCCAAATTTGTCATATATGAGATCATAAAGAATGTACAAGAATGTCATCAGGTACATGAGACTTTCTGATAGGGGTACATGCTTATATTGATAATAATGGAAGAGATATGTGTGTTCAATGGTGATAACAACCACCTATGTGTATTTACACAAAATCATGATTCCCCAGTGATAAAATACCAATACTACACCTTATCTCCCCCCCCCCAAATTTTTCATAGAAGTATAAAACTAGAGTGCAGGGTTGGTTTGATAAGTATGTGGAGGCCTTTGAAAAGGAGTAGTACATCCCAGAATAACTTCCTAGGAAACTTATGGGAATGAAAACCTTTATCAACACTTATGTGTGGTTTGCCTATCACTCACATATGGAAATATTTTAGGTTAGATCTAATTGCCTTATACATTTTTGGCCAAATACTTCATGGCAACACTTAAGAGGATCCCAAACATGTAGCAAATTGATATCCAAGACAAGGTCAAGGATTGTGATAGGAATATGATGAGGTGATAATTTGTGTAACTCAAAACCAAGGCAAAAAAGTATGAAGAAGATGATATTGATGGACCTAACATCTATCCCCTCTATAGGGTTATAATCAATGGGAAAAATTTTAATCTATACTATGAGATGAATCCTTGCAAGAAGAGAATAAATCTTAAAAAAATATGATGATCACCCCTCTTAGCCAGTGATGAAGAAAAGGATGCACCAAAATTCTAGGTAAATTCACTTCAGAGGAAGTAAGGTGAAAAACCAGAGGAAATTATGAAGCACATATAGTTAAAGATAGCCTCCAAGGAAACAATCATGCCACCTGTACCTAAGAAGCATGTAACATTTACGAAAGGGGTGTTTCTTCCACCAAGCATCCAATTACTACTAAGGGACATATGTAATTCCCTACCAAGACACTTAAAGACATGGAGAAATAGTTATCCCTAACACCTATAATAGAAGAAGAAACTAAAGAAGATAGGTTAGGGACTTATATCTTACAAATGGAAGAAGGTGAAGAGGAGCCTAGTACTAAAAACATCTAGGAGGCCATACAAAGTGGCATGGATATAGTACTAAAGGAAACTAAGGAAACTTCAATCCTTACCCTTATTTTAACCTTGCGAAAGAACCCACCAAAGAATATAAAGGAGATTTTCAAAGATAAGGCATCCCTAGTGGTCCCTTAATCTCTAAAGGAAAAAAGAGCAGCGTACAAGAAGATGGGACTTAGTGATGAATATATAAACATTTCTTTGGTGATTGAATAAAATTGGAAACTTAATAGGGAATAAAATAAGGTTGAGTTAGAGAAGAGGGGCCTAAAATTACCCTCAAGCATAGAAATATAGGTATAGGTTATCACACAATCACTAAGTGGCTCTATCAAAAAAGTAGAGGAAGCTAATAAGGCATAATAAATTAGTGAAGGTGTGTTTAAACCAAAATAAAGTGATGTTGGTGCCTCAGAGCAGCAAAAGGATATATTTGAGGAGTGATAGCATCAATAAAGTGACCCTAGCATCGAAAGTATAAACCTTGAAATAAATATTGAGAATCCTTAGGATGAAGAAATGGACAAGGGGGAAAAGTCTGATAAAGAAACCCCCAAGGACTGGACAATTGACTCTTCAAAGGAGAATTTTGAAGAGAGTGGTGGCACTAGTGAAGGTGAAATTTACACATGGAGGAGAAAACCATCATTAAAAATGGTGACAAAGAGCTCAACATCAAATAAATAGCATAGAAGTATTGGGAGGATGAGTATTTATACTTGTATAAAGTTATGCCCCCATAAACCACCATGATAAGGATGCATTAGGAAATTTCATTTGTGTTGGACTATTACATGGATGATTCCCTATTTGATGCACCAAAGGCTACAACTTCAAGCCTAGAAGATACAGAGGAAGGGCACGAATCTCTCTTTATTGACCCATAGGCCATGAACCTAGTCCAATCTATAAATATGCTAATAAGAATGGCTATGGAAGTAACGTCCCAAAATTTCATAAATAATATCAAGGTGCTAAAACTAAATAAACTCCTCAAAAAAGTAAGGGAGGAAGCATAGGCCAATAAATTTCAAACTATAACTTTGTGAGTGCATAGAGATGGCTCATCCATCTTTATTGATTGACATCAACACTGAAAACCTGTCAAAGGTTGATAAAAATTATGTATTGGTGGAGTAGATTCTCCCAAGACTCTAGCTTGAGAAAGTGCAAGAAGAAGAGGAAGACCCCAACATCATGCTAAATAAGGAGTTATTATACAAGCTCCAAAAAGTGGAGGATCTTTTTACTAGGTTAAAGGAAGTAATAGAAATGGTAGATGTAATCTTATTTAAGTTCTCCAACTAAGCCTCAATGATAAATGTGTGATTAAAGAAAATAAAGGATGAGAAGGAGTAGTTTTTGATAAAGGTGTACTCCACAAGCAAGGCAAAAAATACATAGATCATGGGGAGCATAAATGATTTGAGTAATTAGATCTAGGCTCAAGAGAGAACCCTAGAAGAAATCTTCCACACCCTACAAATGAAGGCTTATGAATAAGGGGAGATTTTAGATGGAAGTGTGGTAAAGACACAGGCCAACCTATAAGACTTCCAAAAGGAGTTGGATAAAATAAATATACTTGTTCTTACTACTACATCTACTAAAATTGATATCTTTTCAAATGAGATCAAGATAGACATAAATGGATTTATAGACTTTAGTGTAGAGCTTTAAGAGAATATGCCTAGGTTTTGTGCGCTTAAAAAAATTTCATGGCATAGTCTGAGGGAAGATTAGGTTTTTTATGTGGAGTAATGTTGAGCCCCTAACTTTGGTTTGATGGATATTTTATGCCAACTTAATATCCACCTCGATGCATCTATGTTTTTTTAAGTGGTAAGTTTAATAGTTTTTGATATCCATCTGGAGGATGCAGCATAAACCATGCACCATCTAGCTGATGGCTAACCAAATATTGAATAATTAGGATGTTAATGAAGATATAAAAAATTTGGATAGTGGATTATGTAAATCATAGGAACATAGATCCAATGGTTATGATGACATAACTCTAGCTCAATGCTTACATGCAGCCTCCACCTAGCAAAGATGTTCCTAAAGGCCAATATAAAGATCTAGATTAGATATAGAATAATGAAAATTATAGTGAAGCTCTAGCAAAATGATTTTAGAATCATGACCTGTAAGGGTTACTCTAGCAGCCATTAAGGCTTAGATATATAATGGAGGCCACCTTAGATCTAATTGTATGTGTCCAAGCTTGTTTATGAGCTTCTGGGTTGTAAGTAGTATGATTTTGAATTTACACTCTTATTCTAGACTTTGAATAGTTAATAATAGTGTTTCTTTGAAATAAATTTATGTTTATCTTGGTTTGCATAATAGTAGTAACGTTATAGGGTGTAAGTTAGTTTGTGTTATGTCATATTTTTGTTAGTTGTGCTGATCTGGTTCATGTGTTTCACTAATTTCACATTTTAATGGAGTCTTTATAGTTTCCTAATGTTGACATCATTTTACATATAAAATGGATATAGACATATGCCCATGAACCCAACCTCTATCTAATTTGAATCTTTTAAGTATGTAGGATAACTTGAATCAAATTAGCCTTATGACCCACTCAGATCCTATATGTGTTGGGAGAAGAAACAAGATAAGTAAAGTTGTGCAAGATATTTTTCAAATATTTGTGCATTATGTATTTATTTGTTAGCTATATGTATTTTCTCCTAACCTTCATGACTTTTAAAAGGATAGAATATGAAAAATCTCCTCTTTTGGTGTCAAATTATGAGAATAATTTGAATAGTTAGGGATTGTAAATGACTATATATATGTATGCTTGTATGAATAAGAGAATGAACTTTTGTTGAGATCAATATAAACTATTTGGTTATGGTTACCTATTGTATTTATTATTATTTTTAATTACTTAATGTATGGCTTAATCCTATCTAAGTTATTTTATATGCTCTATGAATGACTAATGAAGTATTGGTTAATCCTAATTCCTATCAAATGCAAAATAATACCTTTCTTCCTTGTTAAATATGAATTATTTGCACTATCTGCACACTTGAATAAGACTTAAATATCCTTGTCCTTAGAATGTTCTATTATATCAATAACCTCTACTAATAATGGTGCAGTGAGCATGAAAACACTCCTTCCAAAGGAAACTATGCTAAGATGGTTACTGAGGTAGTGATACATTGAAATATGGTTAGACCAAAAAGTATGGAATTTCATAGAAGAAGAATCTAAAAGGATTGGTCTTACCACAAGTGAAATTATTCAAGATCACATCTACAGAGAAATATATGAAATTTTTTGGTGTGAATTACCTGACCTACTAACTAACTAGCTGACAAGATTAGAATACTATTGTTTTAATCCCAGAATGAAAGAAACAATTACCTAGATTGAAGAGATGATAGACCATTTGTTGAAAATAGAAACTGACTAGATGAGAGAAATAGACTATTGGTTTACTACCACCATAGATGGTTATATTACTAAATTTATAGTAAAAATATATATAGAATTTGAAGCTGTATAGGATCATTTTTTCTAAGGGATTAGTGGGGGAAAAATCAATGACTACCTCTCCTAATAAATATCTTGGTTGTGGCTAAGGCCATGGTGCATACTCTAGCCAATATGGAGTAGTCACTTCAGGCATATGGGGGTGTGTGTAACATGATGGTGAATGATGGATATATGAGTAGGTAAGGCTTAAACTTGAATCCAAAATATATACATGAGGGAAGAAGAGTAAGAATAAAAGTCTAGATTCAAAATGGGAACTGCAACAATAGAACAAAAGGAGTAAATAAAAGAATACCAAGTTAACTATGAGTGAAGGTAAAATTAGTAATAGATTAGATGATAAATGGCTGTGAATATGTTATGAGTGAGAGGATGAATGGATAAAAAATAAATAGGATGATGAATTTCATAATATTTAGTGAGAGGATGAAGAATAAGATGAAGATAAGATGTGCAAAGAGGAAGGCAAGAACAGTTTAGAAGTATAATAGATAGATCATAGATGTAATACACAACTACAAGAAAGGTTATTATTATAAGAATAATTATACAAATAAATAGAACATAGTCACACATTAAACATAGGTTTAAGTTAAAAATAATAAGTTGTAGGAAAAACCATTCACTAGAAGAGCACACTTCTCGGTAGCCCAATCTTTTATATTCTAGTAGAAGCTTTCATTTAGGCAGATAGGAAGGTGATAGTTGGGAAGGACTATTTTTAGAATACATGAACCATTAGGGTATGAAAATTCATACAAGATCAATTATAAATGCTTTTAAGGCCATATAATTAGTTGAATCTAAAAAACAAAAAGAATGAACCACAAACAAACAAAGTACACATGATAATTCTCCTAGTGTGTAAAGTAGTACATAAGTAGGATCACTCAAAATGTAGCCTCGTATAGTAATATTTATGCAATATACTCCATCCATACCATTCAACATGATGAATTATCTAGGATAATTCATAAATTTATCCAACTATAATGGGTCCATGAATCCTAAATAGTACCTGCTAACTTGTAAGATGAGATGGCAAGCAAAGGGTGTCACTAATGAAGTTGTTCAAAGTGTGAATTAGTATGGGTACTAAATGGTAGAGCACTATATTTAATATATCAAATATACCTTTGATATTAAAGTCTAAAATAAGTTAAGTAGTGGCTTATCATAGAATTCAAGATCAAGAAATGAACCAATCAGACTATACATGACCTAAAGGAGATACGGTATAAGTTTGGAGAATCAGTCTACGATTATGATTTTAGATTCTCTAATGTGATGAATAAGGTATAATTTTCTCTAATAGATAAAGAAAAATATATGTGGTCCATTGAAGGACTATGCTCTAGGATCAGGTTTACCACTACACAAACTCATTATGCTATAAAATCATATGCCAGAGTTGTTGCCTTGTGTGTAAAATAGATGGAAGATTATAGAGAAGCTCATGTTTCCAATTCTAATATTTAAAATACATTAAAATATTTCATTAAAATAATGGATCAATACCATGAGGTAGATAATCCTAAATTGAATCTACAGTTTATGGAGTATACAAAAAAGGACATCTTATAAATGATTATCTTAAAGTCAAGATAGAATGTTGTGAACTCTATCAAGTAATATGGTACACCACAACACAATACAACCTTCTACATCAATATATCAAGAAACCATAAAAAAATTATTTTAATTTATGAAAGTCATCTAACCATGATGAAAATAACTATTAGGATTTGTAGGAGCTTAAAAAAGGTATCACCAAAAATGTATTTATCATCACTTTATATAAAATGTCTTCAGTGAAGCTAATGATCTTAATCCAAGAGGTAGATAAAAGTTGTGCAACCCAAATAGGTCCATAATGGATTCTACATTCATCATAGTATAAGCCTCAAGTTCTAGTTATATGGACCCCTCTTTCATTGAGTTGAACACCTCCATCTCTATAGTACTAGTATGCAACTCCTTGGAGCTCACCCATAATGCAATAGTAAAAACTAAGTTGGACCCCACCATATATATAAATATAGTTCATAATTGGATATAACAATCAATAATACTAGCATTTAAACATTAAAAAATAACAAGGAGTATATAAAGGTAGATACCAATCATACAAAGGAGGAGCTCAAGGTGGATATAGACGAAGATACTAGAGAGGTAGAGTGAATAAATATCAATATCCTCCCCTAAAATACTATCTATGTAAGGAATATAATCATGTCCAATGAAATTTCCTGATGAATCCTCAAAGGCAATCATATTGTGCATAGTAAAATAAATTGTTTATCATGACACAAAAGATTGTCCCATTTTAGATAAATAGCGAAAGAACAAGGTCATTTGAAATATGAATATGGTGAGTGTGCAACCTAAATAAAATGCATTTTTTAATGTTATTACATGACAATATCATGTAGAGAAAGGGTTACCCCCACTTGAAATACCATAGGATCAAGGGATCCAAAAATCTAAATAAGATAAGTACCTAGATCCAACTATAGAAAAGGACCTCATGTATGAAGATGTGTAGATGTTGAAAATCATCCAACATCAAGATACCATTGAAGGAGATTTTTCCAAAATATATGTTAAAATGTATGGCTATATCATGTGTATCATGCATTAATATGGATTTATCACTATGACCATAGATCTTCTAAAACTTTTAAGCAAACTACATAATGAAGAAATCTCATAGAACATCACAAACCTATTGCATAATATAATAGAGGGTATGCAATGTGGGTAATAAAAGATGGATAATATGGTCTAGTACATCAAAATTAATAAACTTTAGGATGTTGATACCCACATCAACATTGAAGTTGTTGGTTACGAGATCCATAATGCTATCTTTAATTTTGGTAGCATAGTTAATATGATTCCCAGGTCTAACTGGGAAGCAATTGGATGACCAATTTTGAGTTACAACCTAGTAACTTTGAGCCTAGATGATTATTTAAAGGTTAATCCTATTGGTAGATTAGAATATGTGGAGATCAAATTTATATAATTGACACTACGAGGTGACTTTGAAGTCATTGACATAAAAACCATAAAAATGCATTACCTTATGCTCATAGGTAATAAATGGGCATATGATGGTCATATGACTATAAACATGATGTATAACCAATTATAGGTGCACCAAGGTGATAAAGTGGTTTTCATTACTCTTAATATAACACACAAGCCTTAAATAATTTAATCCAAACTAGACTCCCCATATGCTGTGTAAGAAACTAGTTGGATGAAAGTGAACTATGAGGACAATCTAAAAGATCTACACGTAGCTGAATATAAAGTTTTATACTAGTATACCAAACCTCATGTAAAATCACTACTCACTTAACAACTAAAAACATTAGAATAGTAGAGGCTTGAACCAGTAGTTATACAATCAATGGTAAACTAGTTTATCATCAAAGAGTGTGTATCTATGTCTACAAAATCTCTTACTCAGTTATAATTTGACTTCCTTTATCAAGCTAATGATCACATATATAATTACATAGTGCCAACCAAGAAAGTCACTTTAACATGAGAAATAGATTCATATATTAGTTATGACTTAGACATACACCTCTTTAATTAGGCTTGAACTGATCACAAACTTTGACTGATGTGAATGGTCATTATGTCCTAACAATAAATTCCTATATAATATGCAACTAAAGGCATAAATGAATTCATTTTTCACTTGTAATTTCATATACTAACCATCATCCAGTGGGTCAATGATTTAAATTATTCCTTAAAAGGAGTTATTTTGAGATGGTGGGAAACTCATTGAGACAACTAGCTCAAGTGGGATGATGCTTATGAGATCATTATTATAGGTACAATCACTAATATGGGGTTGAATAAATGAGCTAAGACATTTCAATTCCACTTCCAATCCTTTCAAACTATTTAACAATCAGCATATATCAACTTGATCAATTAACATTAATAAGAGAGCTCATTCATTCAATACATACAAAAGATCAAACACATAACACATAGATCCTATGGGAAATCCTCATGGGTAATAAAACCTACACTCAAGCCTAAAACACATGGAATAATTTTCATATAATAGATTACAAATAAGAGACTAGTTAAGTCCTTTATACTATAAACCTTGATCAAGTCCTCCTAACCAAAGGCCTTTAGTGAAACACTTGTTTCACAAGGAGCAACTGACCCTAAGGAAGATCAAGTCATTTAGACCCTCATTTAAAGTGAACACCTCCACCTTATAACTTATTTATTCAACACATAATAATGGATCTCTAACTTTCTAACTCCTGCACAAACTCCCTTTCTATCTCATACAGGATTCTCACATAGGCATGCCACAATCTCTCTCCTTCTTCACTCAAACTATCCTCATATGCACACTTAGACCTCTTCACATATCCTAAAAGTAAAAACCTACAAAATCAATTTTTTATCATCATCAAATGAACTAAAATTAATATACTTAGTTAACAAACTGATATGTTCGTCATCTCATCCAATAGCCACACTACCTCTCCTCTCTTCTTTACTTCAACACATACTTCACACATACAAGTCTCTTTAAAAATATATAAACCATCATATTTTATTTCACTTTATATAGATAATTCATGAATTATCAATTCAAAAATATTTCTTATCATCCATAACACATGCCTTCACCCTTAAGGCATCTAACATGGCTCACACTTAAGCACAACACACTTTAAATAGGCCTAAGACACTTTTTAGGTCCTATGATGACCCATTCATCTCTTTGACACTAATCTAAGAAAAATAAGAAAAAAATAACACTTTATAACTTATGTACACATTCCACATGATCTATAGGTCCTCTTTAAGTGGTAACAACCATCATCCCCCTTCTGCTTAAGCATAATTTGCTCAAACAACATTCTATACATACATTCATTATGAATGAAAACATAATCAACTTTTAACCCTTTGATAATACTAAATATGATTGTTCAAACCTTCATAATACACAAAAAACATCCTCATGGAGTCTACAATACTCCAAAATATCTAAATCATCATGAGACATTGAAACAACATCAACACAAACTCAAACATCCTTCCTAGGTTCTTATCAGATGAATGTCGAACACGTAGTCAACTTTGAAACTCAATATAATTGATTATACACACTTTAAAATATTAAAATTTATATTTATATATGTGTCTTGGATTCCTCTACAAATTCTCTTTTTACATCATAGAAAATTCTACATAGATCAAAAGATATAGCATAAAAACTGAGCAATGTTTTTTCTTTTGCAAATTTGAATATTTAAATCCAAATAGTCACAGTTAAACTTTGGTCACCATGTTATCATATTTTATCCTCAATACTTATATTAAACATGCACCATTTATATTCTTCTAACTTTAACTCATATCACACCATTTCCCAAACATTAAACTTTTAACACTTGATATTATCTTGTGTAATCTTGCAATCTTGACCATATACGCACCATCGATATCCATGAATTATCTTGGTATTTATCTTATAGTGATCAAAATTTTATAAATATTTATTAACTCCCACTCATATTTAAATACTTATCCTTTACCTTTTCTCAGTGTTAAACATCAAGTGTTTGTCCTGATTTCACTGCTTCTTGAGACCTTAGAATAAACACGCTCCATTGATCCTTTTGTAAGGAGCTCAATATTTAACGTCATTATCCAATGAAATTTTTGACTCATTAAAATTAATACACACCATAGATATTTATATTTAATAATTCCCATGAGACTTATATCTCCATTTGGTCCTGGTCTTTACCCTTCATTAATTCAGCTAAGTATGAGGACCATTGCAATCTTCCTAAAAGGCCATCTTTGTTCCTTAATAATTTTTTGTACACATAGATGCATGACCTAAAATTTGTATCATATGATTTCCTCACATATGATAATGTAAAAATATACTCCTAAAACCCTTGTGCATGTGAGATACAATTTCATTAATTTTCTCACTTGGATTTTTCTGCCACAGAGCCAACTTTACACATGAATATATTTTGATGTGCTTCATCACATGACCTAAATTTTAATGAATATCAACTATGAAAATAAATAAATAAACCCATATTATCAAATTCTCTTTAAACTTATATATGTTGGAAATATGACTACATCAAAATGCCTACTCAACTTTTCTTACCACATTGTAAATTTGGCTATGAGAAAACACTATAAAACTTCTTCAGAGCCCAAATTTTCAATTTCACAACTTATGTTGTGATTATTTACATGACCTAAAATTTATCACATAGTAACTAGGAATAAATTGGACCCCAACCATATGACCAACTCCCCCTGACTCATCCACACATGGAAATGGTGACATTAGCAAACTGCCTACTCAATTTTTTTGCCACTAGACCTAAAAAGTCTAGATGAAAACAATGATCAACTAGATGAAATAAATATATGCACACAAGCATTAAAATCATATAAAACCTCTTATAATACCAATTTCACATGATCAATAGTCCATACTCATCCTTGAACATCTTTAACTAGGCTAAAACTTAAGATCAACCAAGCCTCCTTCAAGCATACTAGGGCAAGCACATTGCACACTTTGTCATTGTCACTTAGAGTATCAAGGAACTTAAACCAATCACTTGTACACCTTCATAAAATCACCATGATATCAATGACAACTCTCCAATAATCTCCTCCTTTGTCATTGATGTCAACACCCATTATAAAATAATATACAACTCACCTTCCTTCTCTCTCTTGAAGCATACATAATAGGAACTTTCTTCCCCTTTGACACAATGACAATGTGGGCACAAACTAATCTTGAGGAGCTTAAAATACTAAAAATAGGATAATATCATCTTGTAAAGATAGTAAAAACTCCCCCTTACCTTGAGGTTACCTTTTCGTGCCTTGATAACTTCCTCTTACCACATGCCAACACTCTCTTCAACCAAGTACTATAAATAATGAAGAAAGAACACACAAAACACTAAAATATGATTCAAATTATTAAGATACATATAAGAGGGACTCACCCTAAGATATATTATCCATTGCACCTCTTGATCATCTTTAGATCTCCATACATAATGAAGAACTATCATATAGGCTTACTAGCCTTCTCTCTCAAACCACCTCAAGGACCATGAACAGAACTTCATGCCACTAACCAAATAGGAAACATGATCTCAACCAACCTAATAACTCTCCTAGAAACACTCATTCCTTGCTCTTTTGGATAAACTAAACCAAAATCACTCTTCTTCTTACTAGACCTATCTAGTCTCCTTAGCCTTATGTGGAACTTGAAGATCCCACAACTCTCAATAGACTCACCATCAAGACCTAAAACTTAACATCTAGATCACTCTCATATTATACCTAAATCACACCAATTTTCAACAACTAGAGAAACATTTGAAACAAACTTCCTTCACAAACTAAATTTCCAATTAGACCTCCATCTTAATAAAAAGATGAATAATTTGAAGACCACAAACCTTGAAATCTATATTAAGATTAATTTTACAACCCATTTATCCCATTCATCATATTAATAAGCCTTATACCTCATACCATAAGTCATATCACTTTTCTAGCATAGCCCAAAACTTTAGAAAATCAAAACAAACAAGGTCAACAAACCTCCTTCAGTTTAATGCACACTTCTGAAACTTCATGCACACTTGGAGACACTTACCACATAATTATAGACCAAGATTTGAGCTTCAACATATTGGGTAACCCATACATCCTATAACCCATTTTAGGACCTATAAACTCTTAAGCACAAACTAAGAAACCTGAGAGTAAAAAAAATATCCAATTTGACTTCAACAAAATTTTAGACCACAAAACCACATGGAGCATGTTAGAATAAGGTTAACAAAGCTTTCTATGCAAAAATATCATCTTGAAAAAAAAAATCCCATTTTGATACTTGATAACCTTTAATTTAACCTTGTAGATTGACCATATACAACTCTGACATCACCACAACATATCTTCCACTTGAACATACATGCTCCAATTGAAAACACTCATTTCTATCCTTCTAGGTCCATCTAAAGAACATCAAAGTAACACTTTCTTATCCACTAAAATTAATTTCTTAAGAATCATATATAGAGACATCCTCTACACCATAATTCTCTAAAACAAACTAAATCCCAGAGTCACCCACATCTCCTCAGTAACCACTAGAATCTTCTTATAGCTATAAGATCTATTACTTTTATTCTTCTTCTTAGTCTAAACTATAACAATTGGTTCGTTTTATAAATCACTCTCCTTCTCTTCTAAGATTGGATTGATAATACATGGAGACAAATATATTCATGACATACATTTTCATCTAAAGAATCCACCTTGTAGTTAGGAACCTCATCACTAAGCACTGACAATTGATTATTTTTATGATACATGCTTTTCAATGGAAAGATGTTCACTTAGATCCATACACATCTCAAAAATTTACCAACCAGTACCTTGGTCTTCTTTTTAAACTTGATCTTTTCATTTACAATATGAGTAGATAATGGGAGCCCTTGGCACTCTTCAACTTCTGAAGCATTCTCCACCATAACAAATAGATTACTTGGACCTATAGACTCATCATGACTCACACTTACCACCTTTGGTTTCCATGAACTAACTTTCCTTCTTCCTTGCACTCTTGGAGCCTTATTGAACTTATTTACACTTGTAGACCCTATCTTGTAAAATCTAGCAATGTGACCTCTATGTTCATAGTTATAACAAGCCATACTCCTTGATGAAAACTCATCTTGTCTTACCTTGTTCGAACAAAAACTATCAATGTGTCTAATGTCATGATAACTAAAAAAACTACTCTTTTTGAAGAAGACTTACCTTGCCTTTCCTTATTTCGGCAATGCTTATCAAATCATCCCTCATTAAGATAATTGAATCATTTAACCTTGCTCACACCTTTTGACTGATGACCCCCATCATATTTCCATGCAAACTTATTTCTAACAGGTCTCTTACATTCTCTATCTTTATGCCCAAACTAATTACAAGTATAGAAGTAACCATTAAAATTTACAAACCTCATGGACTTTAGTTGTCTAATCTAGTTATATTCATTTTACCAGCACCTTCATTCCTTTTTTGATGATTTATAATCAAAGTATGATTATCCTTGTTTACATTAGTCTTAATCTTGTCTTGAGTTGCGTTCTCTATTTCTTTTTTGTATCCAAGACCATTCCTATCACTTTGATGCTTTTGATCATTTAAAATATTGTCTAGATCACTTGAGCTCTTTTCAAATCTCACAAATGACTTCACCTTACTAGATTTCTTCTCTAATTCATCTTTCAAAGACATAATCTCATAAGCATACCTTGAGCATTCATCTTTACCTTCTAGGATTGTAGACAGGATTTTCAATTGATAACTGAGATACTTGACCATATCTTTATTTTCTTTGGTGTCTTCATTCATTCTTGCCTCATACACACTAAATTTTTCCTCATAATCTTTGATTTGAGACTTCATATTCTTGTTAATCTTTTCATCAATATTCACTTCTTCAAGAGCATTTGTCAATGTAGTCTCATAGTCCACCTCATCTTCATCATCATCTAACTCACTCAAAGTATACTCCTTTTGATGTGAGAAACTACATTCCTTAGCCATGAACAAGGCTTCATCTTCAATAGGACCATAATCTTCATGATCATACTCTGAGTCACTAACTTCACTCTCATCTGATGAGCTACAATCTTCATTGGTGTAGAGACTCTTCTTATCCTTGAAGTACTTCTTGTTGTTGTCAAACCTTCAGAATCTCTTTTTACTTTTGTAAGACCTAAACGATCTCTTTCCACCATCATAACCTTGATCATGTTATTCATCATCATCCTTCTTATACTTATGAGGGAACTTATTGTAAAAATGTCTTACCTCTCCACATTGAAGCATTTGAGGGGTAGTTTACCCTTATACTTTCTTGAACCTATTTTCAATTTTATTGAAATCAAATCAATTAGTTCATCTTCATCAATATAATATGTGTCATCTTATTTGGGTTTATTACCTTAGAATTTATTCTTTGGCTTCATTTATATCTTAAATGTTGCTTCTTTCTTTGGTGTTATATCATCATTCTTCCTCATCTCATAGGCAGTAAGGGTGTCATGCAATTGATCCATATTCAACTAAGTAAGATAATTAATTTCATCTATAGCAAATAATATTGGATCAAACTTGAGGGATAGAGACCTTAATACCTTTTGAACTATAGTATCTTCTTTAAGGTTCTCTCTCAAAAAATTTATGATGTTCACAATCTCATCAACTCTCTGTAGAAAGGATACCACATAATCTTATTCCTTCATCTTGAGACTTTAAAATTACCTTATGTGAGTCTAAAACTTAGCAAGATTGACCTTTGAAACTCCATAAATGATCTTAATTGTGTCCCATATCTCTTTATTATATTTACAATGGATTACCTTGGTTAACTCAATCTCTATAAGACCACAAGTAATGGCATTCATTGCCTTAGAATTATTCTCAAACAACTTCTTGTCTATAGCACAAGATGGAGGAGTAGTAGTAATAACATAACCATCCACAAGAGATTACCATACATTAAACCCTATGGACATAATCTATATCCTCATCCTTGCACTCCAAAAATAATAATTGGATTCATTGAACATTGGTGTTTGATTAGTAGAGAAACCTCCTTGATGAATACCCATGTTGTACCTTGGATCTCCTTCAAACTATCAAGCCTTTACCAAAGGACCTACTCTAATACCAATTGTTAGAGGTACAATCATTGAGAGGGGGGTGAATAAGTGAGCCCAAATATTTCAATTTCAATTCCAATCCTTTCAAACTATTTAATAATCAACATATATCAACTTGATCAAGAAACATTAACAAGAGAGCTCATTTATTCAATGCATACATAAGATCAAACACATAACACACGGTTCCTATGGGAAACCCTCATGGTGAATAAAACCCACTCTCAATCTTGAAACACATGGACTACTTGTCTTATAAGATATTAAAAAAAGATATTGGTTAAGTCCTTTAGAATAGAAACCTTGATCAAGTCCTCTTGAACAAGGCATTTCGTGAAACACCTATTTCACAAGGAGCAACTAGCCCTAAGGAAGATCAAGTCCTTGAGACCCCCCTTTGAAGTGAACACCTCCATGTTAGAATTGATGTCTTCAACAATTGATAATGGATCTCTAACTTTTTAACTCCTACATAAACTCCCTTTCTATCTTATATAGGCTTCTCACATAGGCATGCCACAATATCTCTCCTTCTTCACTCAAATTGTCCTTATATGCACACTCAGACCTCTTCACATATCCTCAAATTAAAAACTTAAAATATAACTTTTTTTTCATCATAAATATGACCTAAAATTCATACACTCAGTCAACAAACTGATCTTCTCATCAACTCATCTAATAGGCACATTACCTATCCTCTTTTCTTTTCTTCAACACATACAAGCCTTTTTCAAAATCTAGAAACCATCATATTTAGTTTAACTATATATAGATAATTCATGAATTATTGATTCCAAAATATTTCTTATCAGCCACAACACATGATTTCACCCTTAAGCTATCCAACATGGATCACACTTAAGCACAACACACTTTCAAATAGGCTTAAGACACATTTTAGGTTCTATGATGACCCATTCATCTCTTTGACACTTTTTTGAGAAAACTAATAGCATAAGAACACACTCAAACTTATGGACCAATTTCACATGATCTATAGGTCCTTATTAAGTGACAACAAACATCATCACCCTTCTACTTAAGCACAATTTTTTCAAACAACATTTTGTACATATAGTCATTATGAATGAAAACACAGTCAAATTTTAATCCTTTGATCATATGTCATATGATTTTTCAAACCTTAATAATTCACATAAAACATAATCATGGAGTATACAACACTCCTAAATATATAAATCATCATGAGGCATAGAAATAGCATCAACACAAGCTCAAACATCCTTCCTAGGGTCTTATCAGATGAATGGCAAACACAAAGTTAAATTTAAACCTAAATATATTTTATTATACACACTTTAAAATATTAAAATATATATATTTATATATTCACCTTGGAATCCTCTACAAATTTTCTTTTTAGACCATGAGTACATTCTACATAGAAAAGAGATATAGCATAAAAATTGAGCAC
This sequence comes from Torreya grandis, assembly GCA_037957365.1. Taxonomy (NCBI): domain Eukaryota; kingdom Viridiplantae; phylum Streptophyta; class Pinopsida; order Cupressales; family Taxaceae; genus Torreya; species Torreya grandis. Next base: position 962,349 of record JARHVA010004092.1, on the reverse strand, counting down.
TAATTTTTCCTTCACAAATTTGAATATTTAAATCCCAATGGTTACAATTAAACTTCGGTCACCATGCTATCATATCATGTCCTCAATACTTAGATTAAACATGAACCATTGATCTTCTTTGAACTTTAACTCATAGTTCACCATTTCCCAAATGTTAAACTTTGAACAATTGAGCTTATCTCATGCAATCTTGACCATATATGCACTATCGATATTTATAGATTAACTCAGTCTTTATCTTATAGCACTCACCATAAAATATATCTATAAAAATACTCACTTAAAATTATATCCTTATCATTTTCCTTTAATTATTTTTAAACATCAATCATTTTTCCTCACCTCATTGCTTCTTCTCACCTTGGAATAAACATGCTTTGTTGATCCTTTTATAAGGAGCTCGATCTTTAACTTCATTATCTAAAGAGAACTTTGACTCATTTGACTTAATACGCACCATAGATATTTATCTATAAAAACTCCCATGAATTTCTAGATCTCTATTTAGTCCTGATCTTTACCCTTCACAAATTGGCTAAGTATGGGTACTATTGCAATCTTCTTGGAAGGCCATCTTTGCTCTTTAATAACTTTTGTTATGCGTAGATGCATGATCTTAAATTTAGACCATATGACCTCATCACATAGGATAATCCAACCATATATCAATCTAATCCTAGAACTCTCATTTATGCAATATATAATTCCATTAATCTTCTCACTCAAATTTTTCTACCATAGAGCCAAATATGTCAAGAATTGTCTAGAAGGCCAATTTTGCACATACATATCTTTTGACACGCTTCATCACATGACCTAAAATTTATCATGTATCAACTAGGTACAAAACTAAATTAACCCATATTATCAACTTATTATTAAATTATCATATGTGATAAATATGACTACATTAAAATGCCCACTTAGCTTTTCTTTCCACATTGTAAATTTGCCTATGGGAAAACAATATCAAACTTCTTAGGAGCCCAGTTTGCACTTGCATATCTTATGTTATACTTCATTGCATGACCTAAATTTTATCACATAGTAACTAGGAACAAATTTTATCATAACCATATGACTAACTCTCCCTTACTCATCCACACATGGTAATGGTGATGTCATCAACTGCCTACTTAGATTTTCTACCACTAGACCCAAAAAGTTGAGATGAAAATAGTGATCAACCAAATGAAATACATACATGCACATAATCATTCAAAGAATATAAAAGCTTTTATATGACCCTTTTCACATATTTAATACTCCATACTCATCCCTAAACATCTCTGACCAAGCTAAAATTGAAGATTAACTAAGCCTCCTTCAAGCATACCAAGGCAAGCACATTGCACACTTTGTCTTTGTCACTTAGACTATCAAGGAACTTAATATAATCACATTTTCACCTTCATGACATCATTTAAAACTATCTAACACTCATGATTAGTAGGTTTTAGGTATTGTAGTTCATCCACACCAATTGGACATTCTTTCAAGAATGTGATTATCCTAAAATTTATATACGTAAATGTGTTGAAGTCTAGAATGAGGAATGTGTGGCACCAAAGTATTGGATCCACTTTTTCCACTATACACTTGTTCCATTACCAATATCATGGTATATGCACCAAGAGAATAGAATGGAGACCAAACATTGGGCACAAGTTCAAAGTGATTTTATTCAAACCTTTATTTTTGAAGATGAAAATCCTCTAGTTCAAAATGCACTACAAAACTCAAATACTTCTTATGCCACAGTTGCATTCAAGACCTAATCACCATAATAAAATCCACTATGTTGAATAACATAGCCTCTAATATTAATTTGGCACTACAAATATATAAATCTACTAAGAAAAAAAAACAATCCTTGACATAGCCATGTCACTAAATACAAGATGAAGTAGAGGACATTGAGGATTATGATTCTGATGGATACCTAGATTTGAATGATTTATTTGAACATGAAAAACCTATAAAACTACTAAAGGACATTGGCACACCACTAAATGAAGAAGATAATTTGCACATCTAAATTCTTGAATTTAAAGGGGAACAGAGTATAAAAGAATTTGTTGATGAAGAAAACACAACATTTATCAGTAGCCTATCAAAAATCATGTTGAAAACATTGGAATAAAAGAGGTCTTAAAATTAGAAAACATCAATGACTATTGGATAAAATCTAAAATTTCAAAAGCTATGTCACTACTGAGGGATTATCAAGACATATTTCCCATAAAATTCTCAGAGGTTCAAAGATTTTAACTATCACTTGGTGAGATGCATATTGGACTAAAGGAGTATGCACATCTCACCAAGAAGTGGACATACAATCTCAATTTTAATATGAAGCTAAAAGTAAAGGTTAAACTAGATAGAATGTAGTATGCAAGAATAATCTATCTAGTAGAAAAGGTAGATTAGGTAAACCCCTTAGTAGTGAAGCCCAAAAATATTGGGTAAATCCATGTATGTGGGTATTATCACATTCTAAAGGATGCCTGTGTAAATGATCCATTCTAAATTTCATTCATATATGAAGTCTTGGAGTCTATCATAGGACATGAAGTTTATTATTTCATAGATGGTTTTTATAGATATCATCAGATACCGATCACAAAAGAAGATAGAGCCAAAATAACATTTGAAATAGAATGGGGTTATTTTGCATATAAGGTCATGCCTTTCAGACTTAAGAATGCACCTACGGTGTTTTCTCATGTAGTGTTTATGGCATTTAAGGATTTCATTCATGACTTCCTAGAATTTTTCCTTGACAATTACGCAGTCTTCTCCTTGTTTAAAAAATATTTGTCTATTTTTTGTTTAATGTTGCAACAATGTTGAGCTTTGCGTATCTCTTTGAATTTGAATATTTTTTTATTTTTTACACCCTTTGGTTTTTTATTAGGACATGTATTATATATAAAAGGCATTCTAGTAGATTAGTCAAAAATCACAATCATCTTGAGTATGGCTCCACCTATTAGTTCTACCGAAGTGTCATCTTTCCTAGGGCATACAAGCTACTATCATAAGTTTATCAAGGGCTACGTAGCTATTTCATCTCTGTTAGAATCCTTACTACACAAGAATGCAATTTTATTTTGGACTTCAAAATGCCAAGCAACCTTTATCAAGATAAAACAAAGATTGGTTACTATGCCCATACTTGTTTTTCTAGACAAGATCAAGCCTTTTCACATACATCTGGATGATTCAGTATCATAGTTGGTATTGTGTTTGTATAGCTAGGATATGGTGGAATCAACCATCCTATTCAATTTTCTAGTAGTAAAATTTGATGTAGAGAAAAAATACACAACTACTAAGCGATAAGCATTGGTCATCATGTTCACACTCAATAAATTTTGGCACTATCTACTTGTAATACCATTCAAAATCATCACTGACCATCAAGCCCTATGATACCTTGTCAATAGGCCAATTCTAGGATGATACATCTTTTGATGGTTGATGTTGTTTTAGGATTTTCAACTTTGCATTAATGTGAAATTGGGAAGAGAAAACATGGGACAAGACCATCTCAGCCATATTCCTAATGGTGAAGAGTTGGAAGAGTTACAAGAAGACTCTTATGATGCTAACTTCTTTTGTGTTTCTATGATTCATAAAAATTTTGAAGCTATTTTTAACTTCCTCAAACAAGGATTCTTCCCTGTGCACTACCAAGAGCATGATAAAAAGCATTTTATTACAAGATCACTATCATATACCATCATCAATGGGATTCTTTATCACTTAGTGAAGGATGGGAATTTGTAAAGGGTTGTCATAGAACATGAATGACCTCAAATCTTGTACGAGGCACATCAAGGAGATTTAGAAGGACATTTTGTGTGATAATCTATGGCATAAAGCTACTATAGAGTAGGTTATGTTGGTCAAACTTGTTTCAAGATGCACATAGAGTTGTGCAACACTGTGATGTCTGCTAATGCATGGGTAAACTATTATAAAAAGATGAAATGCATTTACAACCTCTAAATTTGACCATCCCTTTGAACAATGAGGCATTAACTTTGTCAAACCTATTAATCCACCAAGTGTAGTAAATCAAGATATATCATCACTGTGATGGACTATTTTACTCAGTGGGATGAAGTTATTATAACACCTAGATGCAGTGCGAAGGATACAAAAAAGTTTCTCTATGAAAACATCATTACAAGGTTTGAATTACCTATAAATTTAGCAAACAATAGAGTAATGCATTTTATAAACAACACCATCAAGGGCTTGACTAAGTAATTTATGATTTTTCATCACAAAAGCATTTTGTATCATCCACAAGCCAATGGCCAAGCTGAAGCTTCGAACAAAGTATTAGGTAAAATGCTAACAAATATCTATGATGTTAAGAGAGATGGTTGGGAAGGTCACATTCATATTATTTTATGGCCATATCACATGCACTATAAGTGAGCCATAGGTTTTACACATTTTTAGTTAGTGTATGTTCTTGAAACAGTCATGTTGATGGAGTACTTAGTACCTATCCTACGCATTGCCATGGTCATACACCTAAGAGATTGTGAGTATTTAACCAAAATATTTATTGAAATAAATTGGATGGATGAGTTAAAATGTAGAGTATCATAGAAATAGGAAGTGCATAAATAGATCCATAAAGCATGGCATGATAGGAACTTGTACCAAAAATGATTTTATAAAGATCAACCAGTCTTATTGTATGATAGTCATTTCAGAGCATTCCCAGGTAAGTTATAGATATGATGTAAAGGGCCCTATACTATACATGACCTAACATAGCATGGAATCATGGTTTTAAGATATCTTTAAGGAACCATGTTACTAGGGTGGGTAAATGGATATAGGATTAAGCCGTAAGAAAAATAGTTAATTGATCTCATTCTACAAATTGAGTGGGTACTAGGTAGCACCAAGAAGATTAGTATTTACCTATTTTATGCATGTTTTTCATGTGTTTACTTTTTTATGTTTATTTGTAGATGATCCCTTCAATAATATTTAGTAAATAAGATAGAAATCATTACATGTGCCATCTATGTATAAGAGGATCCATGTGTGTCACTGGGAAATTCAAAGAGGAGCAAATGAAAAATATTAAGTCTAAGAAAGGCATGGAAATGTCCCATCAAAAATATATCCATCAAATAATGTTCATCCACTAGAAGTAAATGCATGATCCAAGGGTCAATTGATGCAATCTTCAAAAAATCAATAGCTCATCAACATCAACTACTCGTATCCCCCATATAGACACCAAAGAACATAATGGCATAACTCCACACATGTACCAATGACTAACTACCTTAAAGGCTAGATCAGATATAGATTTTTTACATCCACTAATGCATTCAAGATGAGTGGACAACTAAGCATGGCCTAGATGAAAAATCCAAGAGGTACCAAATATATAAAGACTAATTTTGAATATCAAGTCAGTATTTCATCTTTGTGCATATTTTACAAGCTATAATTACCAAGGTTCAAGATATTTTTCTTACATAAAGAATAGAGAGTATACTAACTCCTTCACTTCATATAGTTATGGATAACTCATATTTAATCAATTCTCTCATTGATGTGCAAAAAGATGCCATAGGTGCTGACATAGCACTCAAATAAACTAAGTTCAGTGACTAAGAGCCATTCAACTACCTATGTCAAGTAAAATAGAATCTCTTCTACCCCAATCTTATTGATGTTGTGCAACCAATCACCCTCATATCTCCCCACTAGTTCTAAAATATAGATGTTGAGTGCCTAATATAACTACCTACTTTTGGCAACCTATAATAAACCATAAAATTTTCACTCGACCAGTACAATGATGGTAATATCTATTTGGGGTTAGATGAGACTATTTTCATCAATACATGAGTCATGGTCCAATTTTGGGGCATGTTTGCACATGGAGATTCTTTGCTTCCATATGAGATAAAAACACCTCCCATTTTACAATAAGTATGGGATCTATATGTGCAAAGAAATAAATGGATTCCCATTGATGAAATATTATATGAACCAATGTGTATCCTCATAGAGTGCATCATCAAAATATATTGGTAGATGACCAAGTCTGCTAAGCAAATAGACAAATGAGTTGTGCACATCACCCACTAGATGATCCATTGTAATGAATAATACAACTATCCAAACTACTTTATTCAAGACTTACTCATAAATATTGAAAAGTGTCACACCTCCCCCAACTAGACATTCTAATACTAGTTCCTCATCTTCTTACTTTATTTCATGTAATGGAAGTCATTAGAGGGAGAAATGCACCTAGACGCATATTATTTTTTGGTATAGCAATTCTAAAATCTCATCTAGACATAGGACCATAGAGCTCTCATACATGAGGGTAAATTCAAATCCTAATGGGAGGAATGCCTAAACCTCATGATAACACATCCTTGAGTGCCATCTGATGTCATGCAATACCTAAGTTAGTATACCTCTATCTTCCTACTTCCCAAAGGCATTTTCATCATTATCCATGAGTTTTCATGGTCACCCTTCCACCCACTCCCCTTCTTTGTGATAATAGACATGGCATAGGCCAAAGTGACTTGATAAAAAATGTTCACAACTAGGAGTGTGATCCCTTACAAGCCATACCACCTAGAGTAGATGTTCCTACCATGCAATAACTATAAGAAGTAACTAGCTTATAATAGCATAAGGGAGAGTGAAAAATAGACCCTAATTTGGCATACCCTCCCTTGAAGTGAATCTCACATAACACTGTAACCTATAAGGATGATCTAAATGTGTCATATATTAAGATCGCATATGACCTCATTTAGATGGGCACAGATGAGCAGGAAGTCTACCATGTCATGATGGCAACAATGGTTGGGGACTTTTATGAGAAAGAGGATGAGAAATATTTTTTATTTTAGAAGTTAGTGTGTATGGTTCAAGTGAGAAATTATTTCCCCCATAAACTGTGGTTGGACCTCCCATCTTTCCCACCTTTCATTATTATTGACATAGTTTAAGAAGAAGTAGAGCAGCTCTAGTGCAGATTTAATATCTTCCAACTCAACTTACACTGACATTCACAATCAAGGATATATTTTCACCCTTATTAGAGAGTACACCTAAAACACTTATGAATAGGCCTTACATAAGGAATATGGCTAAGGTTTCCCCCACATTATAATAATGCACATATTTTAGCCCAATCAAGGTATGTGAAGTACAACCAGCCCCTATATCTATTACACCATCACTAAAATGTAGGTTGGTCATGATTGAAAAGAGAAAGGCATAGGTTTCTAGTTAAGAGGTGTAACTTAGTGATTCACCACCATCTCCTTAGGCTAAAGATGTTAAAGAGCTTATACTAGAGTAACCAATTGAAGAGGAACAACACATTGCAAGTGAAGAAGTAACTCATGTAGTTGATTGGTGACTAAGGAAGGAGGAAAAGAAGAAAAAGAAAGAAGAATCACAATAATAGCAAATCATGTAGCAAGAAAAAAAAATTAAGGCCATATAAAAGGATAAAAATGCATAGGATGACATTCATAAGGCCATGGATGTAGCCAAAAAGGCACAAAAAGTAGTTGATGTAGCCAAAAAAGAATAGGAGGAATGAGATCATAATGAAAAATAGGATGAACTCATTGCCAAAGTGATAGCAAAAGATCAAGAAAAGAGAAAATGGGACATAATAGCCCAAGCATAGTAGGCCATAGAAGTTGCTAGGAAAAATAAGGATGAGAATGATGAATCCCTATGGAAACATCAAGTGCAGGCATAAGCTCAAGCACAAGCACAAGTATAGGCCCAAGTTGCATAAGAGCAAGCTAAGGCTATGACCCTGTAAAATAAAATAAGAAGGAAAAACAAGAGTAGAAGAAGAGTAAAGAAGAGGAAGAAAAGAAGAAGAAGAAGAAAGAGAAAGAGAAAGAGGATGAAGAAGAGAAAAATAATAAGGAAGAAGAAGAGAAGATGAAGAAATATGAGGAGGAAGAGGAGGAAGATAAATGTAAGCAAGATAAATATGTTACATAGAAAATTAAGTTGGTAGCAGAGGCCACAACATAATAAAAATCACTAACAACTACACAATTAGGATCATAGTTGACAAAGCTACTACTATGAGGTGTCTAGCTTTGAGATGTTCCCACAATACATGCTCAATGCACCACCTCCCCACTTCCACTTACCACCATACCTACCCTAATCCTCTAGTATCTACAATCATGTTAGCCATGATTCTAGTCAAACAATAGGCTTCATTAGATGTCTTTAAGATGCCCTTGAAAAAATAATTCAAAGGTGCCACATCATTTTAGGAGTTAATCACACATAAGGTCACCTCCTTGGATCAATAATGAGATTAGCCAAAGGTAGAAAATGTAGAACTAAAGGCTCACCTTCATAAATTATTTAAAATGATTAACGATACATACCTAGACTTGGTCTCTTAAACAGTCAGGGACTAACTGATGTCTAACCAATGCAAGGTCAAGATGTTGGTCACTGAGCTCACAAAAGACTAGCGTGTAGCCCAACTACTTTGTAAAGTTGGTACATTGAGCCAAGGCATAAAGGCTAAGGTAGCTACATTAATCACCTTATTATAAGAGTAACATAACATGTTAGATATTACATCCATCCAAGCACATCACATTGTAAGAATTCTCTTAGACTAGAAGCAACACCTCAATGACTCTCTCACTAGCTCTAGTGTAGACTTCACTGCTATCACATCCACCAAGACAACCATGGATAGTCACACCATATCAATAAAAGAGAATGACCAATATCTTTAGGAATCATTTAATTCTAGGGATAACAAACATGATCAACTTCTTAACTGGTAGAGTGAGCTTTACCATAATTCATTTATGGGTCTCCAGGCTGAACATCATGCAGATAAGCTAGAATAACTAAGCATCAAAATATAGACGTGGGTGAGAAATATGAAAGCATATATGAACATCATTAAATACTTAGACCTAAAATAACTTATTATATATCATGCACTAATGTGTATCCTACTATGCATGGTCTAGGAAGTGATGATTTACTGGTATACTTACAAAAGTGACTTGGCTCCCTTTTATAGCAAGGTGGCCTAGATTCTCAATGATATAGTCTATAAACCATCATCCAAGCTCCAATAATTCATTTCATAAATTAAGGTTGCATAGTCTAGGGCCAAGGATCCTACTAGCCAATCTTCTTCCACAATAATTCCACCTCCTTCCAACTAAGTACTGCACAAGGCAAAATTTTGAAATTTTGTAAACAATTTTATATTTGGACAACTATTGAGACATACGAGATAAGATGGTTGAAAAACCATAAATTTTATCCACCTAGTTACACCAACCTATTTAAAACCCAAAAGGGTGGTAGGTTGGTATGCTACTTAGTTGAAAACCCTAAAGGGTAGCTAAGTAGTATGTAAGAGGTGAAAACTAGAAACATCACCTTAAGAAATTATTGTGACTCTTATTAATCTAACCTTTTCTTTAACTTCTACCTTGAGTGCACCATTAGATGATCCTACAATGTTGTCTTGGGACAAGACAATATTTTAAATCTAAGAAAGTGTTTGGAGAATAAATTATATAAGTGAAGTTGTGTAAGATATTCTTTAGATATTCATGTGTTATGTATTTAGTTATCAGCTATATGTATTTTATCTTATCTCCATGACTTTTAAAAGGATCGAAGATGAATAGTCTCCTCTTTTGGCACCAAAGTATAAGAATAATGTGAATAGTTAGGGATTGTAAATGACTATATATATGTATGATTGTATGCAGAAGAGAATGAACCTCTGTTGAGATCACTAAGGAGCATTTGGTTATGGTTACACATTGTATTTCTTATTTTGTTCCTTATGATCCTATTTAATGTATGGTTTAATCCTATCTAATTTATTATATATGCTTTATGAATGATTAATGAAGTACTAGTTAATCCTAATTTCTATCAAACATAAAATAATGCCTTTCTACTATGTTTATTTCTTCCTTATTAAATATGAATTATTTTCACTATCCCACACACTTATATAAGACTTAGCTATCCTCATCCTTAGCATGTTCTATTGTATTAAGAACTTCTGCTAATAATATCACCCTAGGCTTACCCTAAAATAGGCTTGTGTCTATGGGTCTACCCCTTAACTAAGCTTGTGTTACATTATTTTATCCCTCCCTCCTTTTTGAATCCTTGTACCATGTCATAACTAACCCAATGTGAGCCATGATTCCTTCTCAAGTGTGTTTTGGGTGAGTGCATAGGGCATGTGCCTTATGTGAATTGATGTCAATGTAGCTTAGTGTTTAAATGTTGAGCTCAAAATAATTTATCCTATTCTTGTGCTTGTTTGCAAAAAACCCCTCTGAGACCCCAAAATAGGCAATGTCATTTGATATTAGGGTCATTAGGGTTAATTTTACACTATGTTGCCACTAACCCATTTTTCCCTAAAGTCACATTGAGGGTGGAAAGATAGGGTTTTTATATTTTACAAGGAGTGACTATCCATGACCTAGATCTGAATACACCAAAGCAAAGGTGAAGTAAAATCTAGAAGCATCCAAGTGGATGCATCTTATTTTAGTATATACTCTATACATGACACTAGCATCAAACTTAGATAATAACATTGATGTAAACATCCCCATCTAATGTTACTATCTAAAGAGTTAGAGCTATCAAATTCAAAATTTGATGACTATTCTAAAATCTCCTACCACCTATTTTTAGCCTGTTCTAGATCCAAAACTACATTGGCATTAAAAAAAGTTAATTATGTCACTTCTTTGTCATTTTTATATCTAACATAGTTGTACTTTTAGACTATCTTAGCATAATAAATTTAGTTTATGTTTATATCTAAGTTTAGCATCTAATTGGCCTTCTATTGATCTGATTATTACCCTTGTGCCATTTCATTTCTATATACCCCTTTAATGAATGTAGATAACACTAATATAGATTCCATTTTAGGGTTAAACAAAATGGTTAAAATTTCAAAGGCATATGGTATACTAGTAAGTAGAGATTGATCTAAATATCTTAATGGTTATATGGTAATAGACTTCTCCCATATTTAGATACCATAAATAGGAGTGGAAAATAGATAAATATTGATATAGAGAAATGCATTCAACTGATGATTATAGAATATAATTTAGTCAATGAATAATTCAATTTTACCTTCATAAATTTAGGTGTCTATACTTTTACCACCAAACTAGAAAACAAAGAAAAACTCAGCCCATACCAGAATTTAGGTATGTGGTCTTTATATTTTGATAGAACATAATCTAAGAAAGGATTAGGAATAGGTATTTTATTTATTAATCCATGTGTTAAAAAATATGTAGCTACATAATATTACAATTCCATTGTACTAATAACCTACCATAATATGAGGTGTTGATTTGGGATTATAATTCATAGTCATACACAATATCCATCAAGTAAAGGCATATGATGATTCTAAGTAAGTATCAATTAGGTAAGGAATAAATTCCAAAGTAATATTTCTCATTTGAATAAGTATAAGAACCATACTTGTCATTTTATGTAATCCTTTAATGTATTTAACATTATTTTCATTCCCAAAATTTAAAATACCATGGTAGACTCACTAGTTATTTCTACTACTAACTTTACACATTTGGAAAATATGGATCTAGAAAAAACTAATATCAAACTGGTTTCATGTCTATTTATAATTGATAATGTGAATAACTCTCAAATGTTTGATGATGACAAACACAATCTAGATTTCCTTTCTCATTTCATTGATTTTGGCACACAAGTGGTTGATAAGGATGAGAGGAGTGATTTGAATGAATAATATTATAATGTCTATGTAGTTCTAAACCTTTAGGACAATCAAATTCTAAAGTTAATTACATAATTTTAAATGTTATTCAACTTAGAAAGGCCTATATCCAGACCTAAAATATTTGTTCACACCAATTAGAGGTCACAAGTTATTAACATTGGGATGTTTGATTAGCCTCAAAGCATTATTATAGGGCTAGAATGTATTGATGAGGAAATGTAAAGTTTACAAAGGATTTTAATCTATTACCAAGGCATCATTGGTTAGACTTATGGTGACCTAAAGGTCCTTAATCCTAGCATTATGATGCATAATATTCCCTTGAAACTTGATAAGAAACCATTTAGACAATGTCAAAGGCTAGTTAACCATGTTCTTGAGCTAATTCATCTTAATATAGGTTCATAATTTTTTTCAGATGGCATTATATTTCATGTACAACATTCAACTTGGGTAGCTAATTTAGTACCAGTTAGGAATAAAAGGGTAGAGATATATGTTTTTGTATTGATTTTAGGAATTGAAAGCAAGCTTCAGAAAAAATTAATTATCCACTACCATCCCTTCATGAAGTCATCTAAAAGGTCAATGAATATTAGATTATGTCTTTCCTATATGAGTTCTCAAGATAAAATAAAGTCTTATTTGACAAATAAAACTGATATAAGATAGCCTTCACCACAAAGTGGGGCATTTTCACTTATAATAAAATTCCCTTCAGTTTGATCAATGTTGGCACCACTTTCTAAATATACTTAGACATAGAATTTGAATGGTTGATTGGTAAGTGCATTATTGTTTATATATATAACTTAATAATTTTTTCTAAACATAAATTATACCATATAAAACACTTACAAAATATCTTTGAACATTGTCATAAGTTTTGTATTTCACTCAATCCAAAGAAATGTATTTTTTATGCAACTAAAGGTAGTCTCCTTGGTCACATAATTATGAAATAAGGTATGTCAATTGATCCTTAAAGATTCAATGCCATTTTTAAAATTTAATTACCAAATAATAAAAAGGAACTAAAATCTTTCTTTTGTAAAATTATTTTTATGCAAAAATTCATTTTAGGATTTGTTGAGATAACTAAACATTTTAATGACATGTTAAAATATGGAGCTAAATTTGAGTGGACAACTACCTTGAATAAATCCTTTCAAGAAATTAAGTATTCCATAATATAAACCCCTATTTTGGTTATCCTAAATTACATAAAATATTTTTACTTATATTCATTTGCATCTGATCATACCATTGTTGCCATCCTTACTTATTAACTAGAAGATGGAGAGCATCTTATAGCTTTCATGAGCACTAATTTGAATGAATCTAAATTAAAGTACCCTATTTTGGACAAGTAATCTTTGGAATTGTTAAAGGCAATAAATAAATTTAGACATTAATTTTGAATAATAAATTTTATGCCATAATTTTTGATATTTGATATCAAACTGATGTTTGGGGAAACTAAACTTGGAAAAGTAAAGGACCATGGGTCTCAAAAAATTAAAGAATATGACATTAAGGTTAGACCCATGAAGTTGGTTTGAGGTCAAGGTCTATCATAATTTATATTTAAAATTTACCCTAGTATTTTTATTTTCCAAGTGAATCATTATAAACTGAAGCAAATCCCTTGGTATGACTCTATTACTCATTACTTTTTGTGTGGTGTTTCACTAGTTGGCTAGGGTAGGACATAGAAAATAACATTAAGGTTGAAGGATACCCATTTCATTCTAAATAAAGGTGTCCTATACTATATAAATCATGAATGTATTTTCCTAAGATGCTTAACAAAAGAGGAATCACTAGAATTTATGACTTATTTTCATGATAAATTAGGTAATGACCATCCTTATGGTAATGTGATAGCCCACAACATCTTAAGGGCTGGTTATTATTGGCCAACATTATTCAAGGATGCTCATACTCATGTAAGATCTTTCCATCTATGTAAAACCTTCGAATAAATGGAAAATCATGCTACTATGCTATTTCAACTATTAATTGAGGAGCATCCATTCAATTAATGGGGCCTAGAATTCATTGGAGTCATAAATCCAAAATCTTCAGTTGGCCATAGATTCATTATCATAGTGATTGACTATTGAAAAATATGGGATAAAGTAAAATCAACTAAGAATAATAATATAGAGGAGGTGAATATACCCCTTGAAGAGCACATTACAACCATGTTTGGAACCCCTATGGAACTTTTGTATGATAAGGGGCTTACCTTCCAATCAATTGAGTTAACTAAGTGGGCATGTCAAAATAGAATTGCATTAAAGTTATCTTAAAACTATTACTTGTAGGTAAATGGTTTAGCTGAGTCCATAAATAAGAACATACTTAATGTCAATAATAAATTAGTATAGTATAACCCAATAGTTGGCATCTTCTAATCAATTAATATTTATGGGATGATCAAACAAGGTATAAGAAAAGTCTCAAGAGCTCCCCTTTCATGTTGGTTTATGGTGTGGCACCAATATTTCCAATTACACTCAAAATATCCACATATAAATTCATCATTGACTACATGGAATCAAATGATATAGGTAAATTCATGATATTGGACTTGATTCATGTGGATGATATGAGAGATGCAACCTTATAGAATTTTACCAAGAACTAGGCAACTATGAAAAGATGGTTTGATATAAAATCATAAGTAAAATGATTTTTTATTTTAGACTTGGTTTTATTATGGGACAAAGCCCGTGAGAAGAAAGGTTAGAATTCTAAGATAATTCCTCTTTGGATGAGTCCTTATCAAGTTTTATAAATGTTAGGATAATGCTTTTAGATTAAAAGATCTGCAAGGGAATGACCTATAGCTACTAGACAATGAATAGTTTCTAAAGTATTGCTTCTCATTCTTTTTGTCAAACACCATTCTAGAATGAGTTAGGAGGTTTGCAACATGTATATACTTTATAGTGTTTCATGGTTTCTTAGAGTAGGTTTATTTTATGTTGTTTTTTCATTGTTTTTACTTTGCCTTTTTTGGTTTCTTTCCCCCAAACTCATTTGAGTTGTCTTGTTTCATCTGAGCCCCTGGTGTCTTTTCAGTGTGTTTACCTAAATCAAAATTGATTAGGGCTAATTACTTGCCATATCATAGAAAATTACTTATATTGAAGGCAATCTCTTGGAATTATCATTTCATATATTTCCTTATATCAAATTGACTATAGTTCTATCTATAAAATAAAGCCTATGCATATCAATCATTGCATCAAAACTAGGTCTAAAAATAAGTAAAAAACAAAGCAATGGTATGTTAAAATTGAGGTGTTCTTGAGTTGCTCACTTAAAATGTTGAGTAAGTACATGAAGATCATTCAAATTCCAGAAGTTAGATAGTATGTAGCCATTCTTGAACAACTCCATAAACTTGAAGTAATTATTTTATACATTTTTAGGATTCCAAAGGCTAGTGATTTGAAATAGAACTTGTAGATTTAAAATAGTTTATTTTCTTATCTAAACCATAAATTACACTTAATTGAATAGACGAATAAAATGGAAGCACTAATTTAGTTTGAATTTGTCTTAATAATCTGAATTGTTTAAGTATATCATTATATTTATGGCTTGGTTCCCAACCCTCAATGGATAGAACTACAAAATATTTTCAAAGAAAATTTTGAAGGAAACTAAATAAAAACACAAAATTTAAGTCTTATTTGAAAGGGTGATTGAGGAAATCTCCACCATAGGCTTTCTATCCTAGCTAATAGTGGAGTAAGGCCTTGAGCAGGACCAAAGGTATCTCTATCAGGATTATATATGCCTTGCTAGTAGTAGAGAAATGCCCATGCCATTCCCACCAAAGTTAAATAAATAATGGTTTCCCTCTCTAAAGTTCTAGTTAATTAGACATGCTTAAATCTATGTCATGTAAATTTAATATATTTAAAATAATCAATCATTTTTACACACATTGGTGGCCTAAAGCTAAAGTTGAACTTAGTATGTCACATGTTCAAGTAGACTTTTGTGCCTTTGTATTTTTTATTTTGTCTAATGAATTATTTATTGTGCATGTTTATTGTTTAGGTGTGAATATTTATAGTCTAGGTTCTGAATGTTGATGTGGCATTCTCCCCATATAGGTCACCATTTATTGGGTCTAACATGCCTTATTATCATATTTCAAATGGTGAGCCTCATATTTTGGTTTGGTCTTAAGTTTGTATATTTCTATATGTGAAGTTATACTATCTAAATGCTTTGTTGATATTAACCAAGTTTTAATTTAAGTCTTTTGAATGTAAGAATTTTAATTCTTGATATACCCAATATAAATTGTACCTCTACAATGTCTTATTTTTATTTGAAAGTGACCAATTCTTTCTAATTTCCCATTATAAAGACTCTTTCAATATTTGATTTTAGACATGGATATTTAGAATTTTTTCAAACTTTGAAGATGATATAAACTCATTAATGTGGATTGATGAATCCTACTATGTTTTCAAGCTTAGAATATAGCCTATGTTTTATGCCTTGGTGTATTTTCTCACTTTTTGAGCTACCTTACTAATGAATTTATTTGCCTTAGTTATTTTGTTGCCTTATATTTTATAGAGGTTTTAAAGACTTTTAGGGGTCCCACAAATGCTTCCTCACATATAAATATCATCAACACAAGTCTTCAGATTCAAATCTTTTGAAAAAATGATTGTATTTTTAAGGCCTAGGGCCCTAAGATCATGCCACATGGTATGATCCCAGTGACATAGGCTAATGAAGAGTTAAATGCATTAGAAAAATCTAAAAACATCAAAACCTCTAAATCTCAAAACCTCAGAGGCATTATGGAATTAACTTAGAACCTTAAAACATTGGGGGTATTAAATTATTAACCTATAATCTTAGGAGTTGAATAACATTGATTATGTCTCGTCGCCTCGAGGCCTCAAAGAGTTGTCATATGGCACCCTCTAAAGAGCATGGGAGATTGGGGAATTATTATAATTATCCCTTAGCATGAATAGCCTAGGAATATAATAAGAAGCCATATGGACATATCTATGATAGAGATAAATAGAAAAATAAAGCCTAAGGATGATGACAAGCTACCAAGTGGTAAAGTGGGACCTGGTGGGCAAATCCAATAGCCTAGAAAATGAAAAAGAATGTAAAACTAATAAAAATTAATGTGGAAAATGGAGAGAGATAAAAATCATAAATTTAATATGGACCCAAACCATGTTAACTATCCAAGTCATCATAAAAGACACGGGCTTAAATTTAGCAGCCTATCAAAATGGTATAATGGACTGAATTGAGGACAAAAGTAGAATAATCAATCAGGATAGATTTTAAGGGTTCTAAATACTCAAGAGAGATATGTGGATTTAATTTATGTATTATTTACTCAAATATTCTCTCAAGTGCGTTGAATATAAGAATCATCCAAAATACTTGGCCCAAAAGGGAGAAATGGGGATATCATCTCGGTTAGATAGTTGTCACAACTATGGAGAGAAGACAAAATGGAATTTGGATTTCCTTTTAGAGTGGATTGAATATTATAACCAAATTTAATTATAATGGATTAAGGTGGTAATCATGACTAGATATGGGATCCTCATGTTACTTGGAGACAAGTCCCTTTCTCTTTTCTATAAAATGGCAGTGTAACTAAAAGCAATTGTAATGGCCTGAGGTGTTTATCATGACCAAAGATGGGAGGATCATGCTAATTGGAGATAAGTATCATTATATTTTATATAAAATAGGGTATTTTATTTTCCAAAACTTTTAATTATTTATGATAGGCTCAGTCCTCTCTTTTTATTATTTTGATTTGGCTTGTGATTGCTTATCTAGAGGGCACACTTAATGTTTTTGTAATAATATTTAAATAGATACTAGTTTGATTTGAAATTCATGTTTTTTATTATTAATATCCTTGATTTATTTATGGAATAAAATTTATTAATGTTAATAAGATATTTCAATGCATGTTTACTAATGAATATGTAGTTAAATTCTGTAATAGCTAGTCTGATTGGTTCTAAATTTCTAGTATGTTTAACTTGAAGCTGTGTTAAGCCATTATGTGAAGTAGCCATCAATATTTCATATGATTTAATTTAATATAAGTTTAGGTTAATATGTTCATTTAATTCCTTATAAACCCACATATTTATTTATTTTAGTTTGTGTTATAGCTATACCTAGTACACAATTGTATAATAGTGATCAAGCATGCTTTTAATTTTTTAGAATTAACAATCACATTTAAATCAAGGAACCACCTACTTTGTTTCTCTACTCTTTCTCTCCTTTTATCATTTTTTTATAATTAATATTCTACCCATTGTATTTTATTATGATACTTATGTGAATGAAGAATTAAAATACTTAAACAAACATCAATAAGATTTCTTGGACAATATAGAGTGGATTGAACTCTTGGTGGTTAATTTCCATTTCTCACCTATCTAAATGATTGAAAAGTTTTCAAACCTTAGATTCAACTAGTTAAATCCTTAAAATGAGGGGACATTATGTCTCATGTGATATAATCTCCATTTTTATTATCAAAGTGGTTAATATAATAACCATTTATAGTATGGGTCACAAATTGAGACCAACATTATCCTTATTATATCCTTGATACACTAATTAACTAAAACTTTTTTTGGTCAAGGTTACAATCACTTATCTATATTGAGTCCTAGTGAGATTTATACCCCATGTCATAGGTTTAAGCTTTGGAACCCTTTCCTCTTCACATTTTAGTGTAGGTTACCCTCTGTTAGGTCTACATGTATTTCTAATTCTTTACCCACATTCCAAGTATATGTAGGATCTTTTATTATGACCTTATTTGAGTCCTAGTCTATTAGGATAAAGAAGATAGTTATAGGTCATCATATCCCATGCATAAAAATTACATCTTTATTCCATTATTTTTTCAATTTTAAATATAGTAAATGAAATATCAATCTATCCTTTTACATTCATATTTGTATGATTATTTCTCAACTTTATAAAATCTAAATGTTCATAGTTTTATCTTATTTAGATCACATTAATAAAAAATAAAAGAAAACAAGGATAAATGTGAGATAATACCATGCACCACCATGTGAATACTAATAAATAAATGCATCACACCCACACAATTATTAAAAATTGGATACCATAAGATAATTTTTGACAAAAAAGAGATATCTTAGATGTGTGTGTGTGTGTGTGTGTGTGTGTGTGTGTGTGTGTGTGTGTGTGTGTGTGTGTGTGTGTGTGTGTGTGTGTGTGTGTGTGTGTGTGAGAGAGAGAGAGAGAGAGTTATAGGTGAAAGAGTGAAACTAGAAATCAGATTTTCATACACCTTTAGCATCTCATATCAATAAGGACTAAGCCAGTATGGGAAACTACGATAAGGTGAAGTATCTTATATGGGTTTACTAGGTCATGCAAGACATGTAAGCTAAGCCTATAAGTATGAATGACTACTAGTTTGCAACAGAGAATGTATGGAAATTTGAAAACTATATATTTAATGAGATTAGTAAAAAAATTGAAATATTATGCATGGGTGGGCCAAGAAGGATCAATTGGTTTTTCACTCATATTTTTCAATCCATAACTCTATTTTTAATTTCATTTGATTTTCCTAAAATTTAATTTTGATAAATATGTAATGGTACCATATTTTAGTAACATTTTTTGATAATTTTTTAACTTGTTCATAGTTGAATATTGGTGCATAAATGTTCTTCACATGTGACATTGATGATATATGGGAAATTTGGATTGATTGAATTGGTTTCATCTTTAGTGGATACATGTTTCCCTTAAATATATGGTTTTATCACAGAGTCTCATGATGTATTGATGATAAATTGCATTGATGGCATTGTATTTGCCTTGTGTTTTTATGAAAAACTCACATAACTAATGAGAAATCTAATTTTTGGACACAATTGTGTACATAGTTTTTGCTTCATGTGTTTCAAATCACTCCCCATGATTCATCCTTAGGAATTACATAAGAAAAACTATATAATTCTTGAGGATGAATCCTGGGGAGTGATTTGAAATTCATCGATCAAAAACTATGTACATAGCTGCACTATAAAATCAACTTACTCAATTATATAGACTATGAAAATATCAAAAGTCTCACATAATTAATGTTTTATCTTATTTTGGTCTTAATGGTATAAACAATATAACTTGAGACTAATTCATATTGTATAATATATGTCTAAATTAATTAAATGTGAATGTAAAATTCAAAGTATGATTGATTTATTACACTTGATATTTATATAAAGGACCAAGAGGATATCATATTGAGCTTGTTTTAGTTTTGTTTTATAGTGTAAAGTCATAAACAATGCTCTAATATGGGTGTGTGGTCACTTAGATATGGAAAGTTATTATTTGAACCTTATGGGATGGATTTGGTAATGTTTTGATGCTTATTGTAACTAAATCCATCTGATCTCTATCTAATCATAAATTGTTTCACCTACCTATAGATAATTAGTATGTGTAATTTTTAGTAACTTGGTCGTGTGTAGGTTTAGATTCATCTTATTTCATCTTGAAACCCTAGATCCACTTTAGAAATTTGTTTCACCTATAAAATAGGGTTATAAATTATAGATTAAGTTGACATAAACTACCCCTAATAATTTGTTAATAACTTACTACATTCTAATATTCTGAAGAGGACTCAAACTGCACTTAATTTTCCCACCTAATTATGTATGTGTTCAATTAATGATATATTAGTATTCAATGTAATCTTGTGTGGATTTAGACACTTGAAAACCTATGATTTTGACCTTCCAATAGTATCTATACCTTACTTTAAGGTTTTTACATTGAGTTTTGGAATATTTGAATGATTTATGGTAGCTCCTCAATGGTGTATAATTGTATTCCTTAGTGTTCAATAACTTCTTCAAATAGGTGTTATATGATTGGTAGAGAGAAATAGGCTTAGAATTGATATGTTTATATAGATAACTCTTTGGGTATTTTACCTTTAAACTAAAATGAAAAGCATGTGGGCTGACCCAAATGAAAATTTTGAATTTGGGAAAGTATTCATTTGAGAGTGCACTAATGGGTTTGGCCAAGGTAGATGGATCTAGTAATTAGATCTATCCATGGTCGAAGATGTTTAAAATAAAATAGTGAACATGGGAATAGTGACAATTTATTTAAGATAATTAATTGTTTATGTAGAGACTAAGGATATCCTATATTAAGATGACAAAAAATCAATAAGGTATGACCCATAGATGGATAAATGGCAAGGATAAAATGTTAGATAGAGTCAAATGTGTATTCATAAGACATGTATGTTATGTTTTAGTCAAAACTAATGTTATCAAGTATCTAACACGATTATTTTATCTATAGATGAGTAGTTTTATATTTGGTCTATGTCATGGAGAACACTACTAATATGGAGTAGAGAACATCGATATCTAACGTCTCATAAGATTAAAAAAATATTATCTACTTGTAACCTACTATGTAGAAAGGATTGCATAGATATTGTAAAACATCCATGTATCACTTCCTATGATTCTAATTTCATGCCCATTTAATCTTACATAGTTTATTGTTTAGATTATGTGATTGTATTATTTATTTATTATGATTTTCAGGTAAATTATATTAAATTAAAAATGTGATTTTTTTAAAAAAAATCATTTTCCATATGTGTCAATCATTGGGTCTATCTAAGATTCATGTAATATGTCTACTATATCTTTATTTATAGGTTTAGTTCATGAATTCTATGAGTGCATGACTATGTTGACCAATGGATAGCAAGGCTCTAGCCATGGAAATCTAATCAAATTTATCTTTTTTCCTTTTGGTTCCATTGACAATTGTGAGTTTTCCATGGCATCATAAAATCATTGAATCTTTTATCATTTTTTAGTGAACTCTACACTTTGATTATCAATATTTCATGGGTACACTAGTTTTAATGTAACACACATTATACAAGTCATATATTATTTGTGAATAATTTGTGTAGAGGAGGAATGAATGGGATATATTTATTTCAGCTCCTTATTTTAGATCTAGATTATTTTCTATATATAACTATGTGTGATTCCATTAAAGGTTCAAATTAGGGTGTTCATCATAATGGCTGAAATTTTGTTTATATTTTGATTTCATTTGGATATTGGTATGTCCTATTGTTTGTATGGTTTTTGGGTGTTTTTGGTATTTGAGTTTAATGTAGGTAAAAATGTAAATTAAATCCCCATGATCTTCAAAGAAACCTTCGTTAGTCTAATATTTTGTCATTGATTTGGTCCATTGTTTTTTATATTAGTTAGAAGAGTGTGAAATAGTGAGGTTCTTTGAGATTATCATTATTATCTATTTTTTATTTTGAATTTGAATTTATTTTGTGTGATCAAGTGTTCATATGTTAGTGACACTTAATTATATATATGAGTGTTGTGGCTCTTTATTGTTGTCTATATCTAATCCATATGTGTTTTTTAATAAATAATGCATGTGATATCCAAATTTGGAATCCCCATTGGTTTTGTGGAGCCATAACTATGGAGGATATACCCTCCTTGGTTGTTGTTTTATGATTTTTATTTTTTTGTGTGAAAGGATTTAGTGAGAAACATTTTTGAACAGCCTATTTCCATTTCTATTTTATACTAAAATTTGTGGAATAGATTTTCGCACCAAAAATAATATTTTATGCCCTCTAGTCTTCAATATTTTTATGGGTGTGATGTATTATATTCATTCAATAGTTTCATGATGGTGCATGGTCTTATCTCATGTGTCTACTATATAACTCCATCAATTTTCAATGACCTACTATTATTAACTTAGTGCATATGTGAATTCTCTTTTACTTGGGCTCTTTATAGTTTTGATTTGTAGATGACTTCAATGCCCATATGCACAAATGGCAAATCATATAATATCTATAGATTGAAAAAACATATCCATCATATGACCAATTTAGTAAGCTAGAAATAGGTACCCAAAACTAAGTCATTCATGTAAGGCTTGTTTATACACTCATTATAGATGTTCAATCCCTCTTATCATAATATCTTAGGAAGCTCATTGTAATTTTTTTTTAAATTATCAAGTCATTCCACCTATTTTTTCATTTTTTAAACAATAAATGCCTCCTTTTTAACATGAATTGATTATATGTGTCCATTTTAAATCTTACCATGAAAAAATATTTCTTATTTTTTAACCATTCTTCTTCATAAATTTATATTCATCTAAATTAAGATCTCCCAAATGTGAGGAGGATGCATCAAAGGAATAAAAGATGTAACAATTATATCTTCATTATTCTTGAAATATTTTCTAATATGACACACTTAATATCATGTAAATGTTTTACTTTTTTTAAAACTAAGTGATCTAATATAGTGGAAGACTAGAGTTAATCAAATTATGTATAATACGGAAATAATATGATAATCTAAATTTAAATTGATATCTTAGATATTACACTATTTTGATTTAGAATTGATAAATCAAGAGGTGATTAATTTACTTGGGTGATTTTGGTATTCTTTAACTCACATAATGTCTTTGTACTTATAAATTCTTTGTAACTACTTTACCATTTTCTCAAATATGAAAGTGGGGTTGAAGACCTTTCTAGATGTTATCGATAGAATCTAACCATTTTAATAACTAGAACTATCTAGTGGTTACCAATATTATCCCTATGCATGATGTATATATGTACCTTTTAATACCCTTGTGCTTTCACCTAAAAATTATTTGTGTGTATGCATTTAGTTTTATGTGTTGATGTTTTTTCCCCTTATCATTAAATCCAAACCTTAAGTGTGTTTTTGACCACAATAATCCCTTAAAAATGGATTAGTATTTTGAGTTTAATATCCCAAACCACACCCAAATGAATGTCTAATCATTTCCTATGTTTTAATATTTTAAGGGTGGATTATTTTCATGTAGCTATCCCACTTGTGTGTGGGTATGTACACAATGACATAAATAATCAATAATGAAATGCATTATTTTAAACTTCAACACTTACCACCATGTAACTTTTAATTTTGTGTATTGTGAATGCCTTTTTCAAAATGTATAAAGAGTGATAATTGATTACTCAATTTTTCCAATTATTCCCAAGTTGATGGTAAATTAATTATGACCTTAGGAATGATTTGGATCTATAATTAACTCTTCATTAATTATCATTATGACCAACCCATGAAACATGTCTATGAAAATATAATAGATACTTCCCAATATGAAAAACATTGATTGAGTGTGCCTGGACACTGCTAGTAGAGGTAAAAACCCTAAAATAGCCAATGATGTCTAGACATTATTATTAGTGCCTTGGATGTGTAAGTCAGTGATCTATGACATAGAGAAGGTTTCTCTAGGATTCTAACATGTTATTTTATAGACTAAGTTGATCCTGAATAGGTGTTCATAGCCAATAGAGTTTGCCAAAATAATATATGGGTATAAGGAAAGAGTTAAAGTGTCCTCAAGAGTGAAATATATGTTTAATGTCCAAGTAAGTCAAAGTATGTCTTTGTTTATTTTACTTATGTCTAATAACAAATTTAGGTTTCTGTAGATGCACCCCTTTTAATATAGTCTTTAAAATTCTAAATTAAAAGGATAAAATAATAAATTATGTGCCTATTATAACTACACTTGGTGTTGATAGGTATGATTTGAATGTTCCATTTGCTACATGTGCAACTTGCAAGAAAACATATATAGATCAATGTCTTATCATGATAATAATTTTGAATTAATAAAAAATAATGAATCACTTCAAATTGAGAAGCTAAGTAATGAATGCACCTAATGGTATGTGAATCAAGATACCACTTCTTTGAACCTTTTTTGTATAATTTCATGGGGTGATTTTGCCCCAAGGAGATGAAAATGCTAAAAATATGAGTTTATAATTGTAAATTCCCCAATTAACATTTGAGAAATAGTTTTAGAAGTTTTGCAATTCAGTAACCTCAACCATGTTACTTTAAATATCATAATAACTCTTTTTTATAACCTTAAAATTATGTCTCTATGTCAAAGTAGAACCCCAAATCAGGTTTATATATAAAAATGGAACCTCAAAATAGGTTTTTATGTCAAATTCGAACCTTGAAATAGGTTCATATGAAAAATGATCAATTAATAGACATGGATATAGACAAAAAATTCCTATGTAGGACCATTGTTCCCCATCTATCCTAAATATATAAAATATAAAAATGTTTGCATGAACAAATTCCTTTCCCTGATATGATCAATATGTCCCTCACAATGATATATAATGCAAATATTTATTCATAAAAATGTCATAGAATGTGAAATGTTTTTTTGGCATGATCTAAATATTTAAAACAATCCCATTATATTCCCCCATTTTGATATGAGTGATGAAGCCTATGAATCATTCATCTTAAATGAAAGAGTTATACACATCATGTGTTATTTATGAATATTAAAACATGTAAATTACATATACATACATGATACGATATGTCATCATACCATATTTTTTATCATTTCAAGCACAAATGAAACATGTAATATAATTTAATGGTCATAAATGTGTCAATGTGTAGTAGATATATCAATTAAGCACAGAATGATAAGAATCACAACAAATGCATGATAGAAATAATGGAAATGCCACATAATATAAATATGCATGATATAAATAACAAAACCAAGTTCATATTAATAGTCATAAATGTAACCACTCACACACATAATATCATTATCAATAAGAACAAAAGAATATAATACATGACATGACTCTGACACAACACAGACACGACATGGCCCTAACATGGATTATAGGTTTCTCTAACATAAGTAACACATGATGTGATAAGATAAAATTAATTTACCCATATATAAATCATTATAACACACATCAATGTCACAATCATAAATATCAATCATGCATGAAGTAAAAAATGTTAATCTACATAATCACACAATGTCATCCTCCAATACAAAAAATCACAATATCCATAGGAGATAGACTTAATAAATTATGAATAATAGAAATTTATTGTATAATAGTTTAATATTATCAATAGACTAATATAGATATAACTAAAAAATGTATGGATTTCCCTAGTTAGGCATGCCCATAATGTATCAAGGTTTCTCATGGGTGTAAGCAATGTCACGTAGTTATATGTCAATGTATCATATGTAATGTATATGTCATGAATCCCACTCATGTATACTATTAAAATCGTGTGCATATAAAATGGATATGTAATTCACCATGTATATGATTAATAACATTGATCTTTTATATGTCCTATCAAAGCATGTCATGCATAGGTCCTAGTTTTATATTTATTAAATATTTAAGTTTTTTGTATTTTTTAATGTTGGATTTTTTTTGAATTTTTAAAAATATTTTATTTAAATTATCCCCTAGATAAAATATTATCCCATTAATGGGATGCTCAAGTGTAACTTAGTTTAAATGGTGTAAATGTCACATATTGTGAGCAAGAAGTAACACATATATCATAGTCTAAATCAAATAAATGTTAATGAGATATAAAATATCTAGTATCATAATCATATAAAATATGATCATGTGTTCATTTCATACATATACTAGTCATAGTGGCCTATGGAATCCATTGCACATTAGGATAATATATTGGTGTTCTTTTTGGAACACACTTAGAAGGCCTCTATAAAACTATCATAGGATGTGATGGATGACGTAATATATTATAAAATTTATTAGATAATTTATTTAAAATATGTTGGATAATTAGTCCTCAAATCAAATCAATTACTTATTTTTTATTTATTTTTGGAGGTTGAACCTATGCAAGTTATATTATAAGTTTTTTAAGAATAGAAGAAGGAAATGTATTAGGTTGGATGTGGTATTAATATGGAACACCTATAATTTTAATCACTTTGTTGATATATATATAATTCAAGCATTGATGTATTAAATAATGGATTGAATGTATCTTATGTATGCATGGTCACCCTAATAGCATGTCAAATGCACCTGTGTTGTGAAAAACTAAGAACCAAGTATCAATAGCTATAGGTTCTACCATAAGTGGTAACACAATATGCCCTATAAGGTTATTTTAATTTCCATAAAAAAAATTGATATATTTTTTGTACCAATAAATTATTTATGTTTGTATCATATGTTTTCACTTAACCTATTATCCATCATAACATTATGTTTAGGATGTGAATCAATTAAAATCATTTATGAACAAAGGTGAATTGGTAGAACCATCATTGATAATCTCATCTTCCCCAAATGTGATCATAAGTATTTGCACTTGCATTTTCACTATTTCACCAATAAATCCATGGATAAGATGAGCCTCCTCAATTTTAGAAACATAGGAATCCATAGTAGGATGTGCATTGTAAGTCATTATTACCACAAGATTAGTCTTTGTTTCTTGTATTGTATGATTTTGGAATAGATCCATAAATATATTAATATTCACATTAGATTATGTAACTAAATAATTATTAGGTGTGGTAGCATAATTAATCTCAATAGTTTTGTTCTCATTTAATTCTTGTATTTTATGTCTCAAACCAAAGAATATATTACTTGAATGTCTTGTGCATCTATGCCAGTCATAATATGCATTAATAACTAAACCATTAGGTTGTGACTTTGACACATCAACTATCATAGGTGAGCAATGAGATATGAGATTCTCCTTGATTAAATTTTTTAAAACCTTGTGAGGGGGTTATGATAATCATGTAAATTATCTCCATTGAGGAGTTGAAAGGACAAGTATAAAAGTAGGTTTTGAAATTTCATTGATTTTATTTTTAGCCTCTTTATTAGAATTATTATCCTTTGATTTAAAACATAGTTTAATTACAAAATTTTAATTATAAGGTGTGGGATGGTTGGTCATATGCTTTAACTTGTTCATGTAAATAAGCTTAACCTTGTAGTCTTTAAACGTGTGTCACAAGTCATCATAAGATCCAAACATTTAAAAATAAAGAGTCATGGATGGCTAGAATTAGCCTTTACTTTAATACATATTTTAATTATTTTTCATCCATATAATTTCTCATTTTTTAAAGCATAGTCTTATAGCAAAGCACATAATCACTAATACACTCATTATGTCCTTTTTTGAGTTTTTCAATTTGATCATAAGAAACATTCTCACAATTTTTGATAGAGAAGTGAGTTAAGAATTGGTCATCCAAAGGGTTAAAATCATGTATAAATTAAAGAGGAATGTCATAAAACCCTCACAATACATAGTTGTTGTTAAGACTCATATAAAAAATATGTTTTAGTAAATTATTGTTAGATGTATAGTCTAAAAATGATGCATGGAAAGCTCTAAGATGTTATTCTAGGTCACCTTTACCATCAATGGTGAAATATTAGGTGAAAAAAATCCTATAGGTAAGGGATAATTGTAAATATCTAGGGCTAAAGGGTTGTAAAATAATTATTAAGAGTTTGTTAAATGACCTAATCTGTGGGAACCTTGTTCCATTTAGGAAACCTTGGCTTGAATAGCTAATATTTATTGTTCAAGAAATTAATTAGTAATAAAATTGGATTTATTATACATATTTGATGCTACATGAGTTGTAAGACTAGAATTCAAAAAAGTATGTTATGTACGGATAGTCACATACATTTAAGGAATAAATTGTGATGCCCTAATAGTAGGTATACTAGGTGTAGGCATCACTTGTGTATCCATAGGTGTATAATCTTAAATTTATGTATTAGGAATAGTGGTTTGAACACTTATTTTAGGATATATTCCTCTAAAAATTGGATTATTATGATTAAAAATCTCATCATGTTTCTCCTTAAGATAGGTTTCCTTATAAATTTTTATATTTTTAACCTCTAAGATAACACTCAAAATAGTATCTATGTCTTTAACATATTTATTAATTATTTTATAATAGTTATAAATTGATTCTACCTAATTAGGATATACACCATCAAGCTCATCATGATGTATTTTACCATGATAGTCATAATCAATTTCAATATGATATTCATAATAATGTTCAAGTTTAGGCATAACATAACTACCAATGTGTACATGTGCATCCATCTATTCATTATTAATATTTTTATTATAAGAAACAACATGTAATTCATTAATTTTCAACATTTTAATTGGAACACAAACATGTAGTTGATTCAAAGTAATTTAAATATGGTCATGTTAATACCACTTAATCTAGCACTTTGGCATATAGGTAAATGATATCTATTATATATGGCATAGAATTGATGCCTTAAATTACTAATTAAAACTATGTTAAATGGGAAAAATAATATTTTCATATTTGAAAATGGGAAATTAAAAAATAGATTTAAAATTAAAACTCTAATAGATAATACATTTGAGACCTTGATAAAAATTGAAATCCTAATGTAGGAGGAAACATAAGGTTTATGCACTCAAGTAAATGATCGAGTTCAATGAAATTATTCTCTTATTTTGGATCTAAGTGATCTAGAATAGTGTAAAATTAGAGATAATCATATTATGTAAAATATGACAATAACGTACTAATATGAATTGTAATTGATATTCTAGATATTACATTGTTTCAATTTAAAATTTACAAAGCCAGAAGGGAATAATGTACTTGACTAAATTTAGTCTTATATCAATTATAGAACATGTCTCTACACCTATAAATTAACTTCAAATAATTCATCAACTACTCAAACCTGAAATAGAGGTTGAATACCTCTCTAGACAGTGGCATCAGAGTCTGACCTCTCTAGTAGTTAGCACTATTTTGTGGTTGTTAACAATGTCCTTGTGCATTTTATGGATTTATGTTATAAGACTCATATACATGCACTTAAAAATGATTCCTATATGTGTTCACACATTTGATCTCATGTTATTATGTGTATTTATATTTTCCTTCCATTTTTATACAT